>JAVJIX010000055.1:3455000-3645000 GCA_036785185.1 Paratrypauchen microcephalus | reverse complement strand
TGTTTTAATGAGGAGAAGGAGAAAGAGAAGGACAAGGTTTTTGGCCATGGCGTTTTGTGGGGCAGTGGCAGCGACGTCCGTAGAAATGAACGTGTTGGTGCGGAGTCGCAGACAAGAATGGTGCGATTGCTACATGCTTCGCCGTTTCACTGATACGGAGTTTATATACTATTTTCGTATGACAAGAAGAACGTTTGTGTACATTTGTGAACGCCTACTTGTACCTCTCTCGCTGGAGGAAACACGCCCAGGTCGGATGAATGCGACCTGGCCGTTCAGACTAAAGCCGCATGTCAAAAGATCGGATATGTATCGGTTTTAAGACCACATATCCAAGTGGCCTGGGTCGCATTTGAAAAAATCAGATCTGTGTTGTTCAGACTGTCATTAGAAGATCAGATACAGGTCGCATAGAGGCAAAAAAAATCAGATTTGGGTCACTTCAGGCTGCAGTCTGAACGTAGCTTAACTTGGCTCACACTAGATTGATTTGTGTATCACTTTGAATCGAGTTCTGCACATGATTAATCTGGAACGGCTCTCAGTGAAAGTTATCGGAAAACAGTGACGATCATGATGAATATTTGAATCAACAAGCTGAAAAAATCTTACTTTTGTTACATCCAGCTGAGAGAAAAGCACTGACATCTTTCAGTGCTTCCTTCTGCACATTTTTCACAAGCTAAATGGTCTGTATCGATGCTAAAATCGTCTGTTTTGGTTCATTTGGGCGAAGCTGAGATGGATTCTTGTGAGTTTGTGAACTTACAAATATCACATCAATCTTGCTGTACAAAGTTATGGCCACTCATCAAATGAATAACATTTTGAAGGCCTTGATATAAAACAGTAGGGGCTGACGAATTCGGACGGGATTAGTTTTACAGGGGGATGTAGAGTAATGTCGGTTTATCACAGGAACTATATATAATATAAATGACCCCATTCACACAGGACAAGAAGTTTGTTTACGTTCTGCCGTCACGTATTCGTCGCCTACGCATAAAGCATCAGCTGAAGATAGAGAAGTCATGATTAGCCTATGTGAAATATTAGCGAACTATGCAAATTATTGCCCATAATCAGGACTAATAGAGCGTACATTACCTAAAACAAGTAGAAGTTTCATGCCTCTGATGACTGATTTATACCTCTTGGGCTTTTTCATTGGTCGATGTGTGCGTTTGTTTCAGAGTACCGGTAGATCATTTTGCTTGCCGGCAAAACAAAGCGCTTCAAGCTCCTCCATGTTTGAAAATTGCGGTAAATTATGTCTTTAAAGGGATGTGACGAAATATTATTTAGATCTTTACCGAGGGTCGCATTCGCACGGGATTAAAGGTCCCATGGCATGAAATTTTCACTTTCTGAGGTTTTTGAACATTAATGTGAGCTCCCCTACCCTGTTTAGGCCCCCCAATGGCTAAAAGGTGCGAAATGTCTAAACTGAGCATTTGCGATCCTTTTCTGCATTTGAAAAAAACACAGCTCAAACGGGCAATTCTGAACAAGGAACCTTTGTTACGTAACATCGAAAAAAGAAATGCAAATGCAGTTCCACCACCGTCTGGATCTCCACCCCCTGTCTGTGGAAATCACGCCCAGAGAGTTTGGACCGCGAAGGAGCTACGCAATGCGAAAGGCGTTTTTTTATTTGCCTGGAGGCACGTGCGAGTGTTTCTAGGTTCGGAAGTCCTTTACCTGGCCCTCTGGACCTCTGAAACAGCAGTGGTTTAATTTTATTTTCTGTGAAAATGTGTTTTTTTCATTGAAATTCCTCTCCTTTCTCCCTCCACGCTTAAAACGCGGAAGTGGGAGACAGCGCACAGACCAGCGCTCCAGCGGCGTATTTGCCCCCCCACCCGCTCCTCTAACCCTATCTGTGTCCTTCTCATTTGCATTCAAGCAACAAGGCCCAGAATGAGTTGTTCAGAGAGAGATATTCTGACTCTGACTGTGTACATGTGTCTTTCTCATGCACTGAGTCTTGATTTTGAAGAAGGATTCATTTACAGTATTAAGCCCTATTCGTTTAAAGAAATAATTTACCGCAATTTTCAAACACGGAGGAGCTTGAAGCGCTTTGTTTTGCCGGCAAACAAATTGATCTACTGTTACTCTCAAACAAACGCACACATCAACCAATGAAAAAGCCCAAGAGGTATAAATCAGTCGTCAGAGGCATGAAACTTCTGCTTGTTTTAGGTCATGTATGCTCTATTAGTCCTGATTATGGGCAATAATTTGCATAGTTCGCTAATATTACACATAGGCTAATCATGACGTGCACGGCAACAAATACATGACGGCAGAGCGTAAACAAACTCCTCCCATGTCAAATGAATATTACGGACATTTCTTGTCCTGTGTGAATGGGGTCATTTATATTACAGAGGTCCTGTGATAAACCGACATTACTCTACATCCCTCTGTAAAACTAATCCCGTCCGAATAGGGCTTTAGGGAACCATTAAGGCACCATATAAAAGCACCAAGAAGTACCATGTCATGGGACCTTTAATATTACCTATGGTAATTCCTCCAGACCGTTTTACAGAAGGTGAAACTCGCTGTAAATTTCACAGACATACTCCGTTATGTTTACGGACATGGCGCGTTCAGACAGGACTAAATTCCCTGGTAATTATTACTTTACCCCATGTCACCCCATAAAACTAATCCCTAGGGGCTTTAGGGCTAAAGAGACAAACACTAAGTGAATAATCATCGTTTTGACTCTAGCTGTCAGTAGACAGAAATAAGATAAGATAAGACTTTATTGATCTCACGCAGGAGAAATTTACTTGTCACAGTAGCTCCAGGTAGGGACAGTTTGAACAAGAAAGAAAAGTGCATGCAGGCAAGAATGGCATAAAGATAAGTAATAATAATAATAAAATACATAATAATAGAATAAGTAATAATAATAACACTGTAACAAGGAGAGTATTGAAAAACGATATTGCATGTTGGAAAAACGATATTGCATGTTGGAAAAACGATATTGCACGTTAGGACCATACAGTGGAGTTATACAAGTAATAACAATAAGAAACAGTAACTAGGTGAGTATTGAAAAACGATATTGCATGTTTGGACTATACAGTACCACCATTCACCCCGTTAAATCAAACAAATACATATCTTTTTTATTCAGAGTTCCATTTCCTGTGTTTGTCTTCAGATGGCCTGGCTGCGTTCCGTAGCTTCCTGCAGTTTGAGTTCAGTGATGAGAACATAGAGTTCTGGGTGGCCTGCGAGGACTTCAAGAAGACCAAGAACCCAGTCAAGATGGCCACCAAAGCCAAGAAGATCTACGAGGACTTCATCCAGTCTGAGGGGCCCAGAGAGGTGAGGCCCTTGTTGTAGCTGTTTCAGATCGGTGTGGATATTGGCTGCTTTCCTCTGCAATAATCAGATTTAAACTTCATACCATGAACAACCAAGGAATCAAGGAATCACAATCTATGCTTTAGACAACTGTACAACTTTTTGGCCCATCTTATATTAAAGGTTTTAAGCAATGTTCTAATGATGTTTCCTTCCCAAAAACACCTGGAGTTGTGTTTTGTTTTATTCACACATGTTTGAGTAACCGTTCCTACGTCTTTCTACATCTCCAAAGCTCAAAATACTCCACTTTTTGACGTCATGAAGCGGTAGTTTTCAAGTTAGCAGCTCCTTTTTTTTGTTTCGTAGAGATTGGAAATTCCAGAGATTAAATGATCCAAATGATTTTAGTGAAGATGAACAAAACACAACTCCAGGAATACTTGTGATGAGGAAACATTATAACATAGATCTGAAATTTGACTCCACTGTTTAGCCACATTTGTGTTTCAAAATACCACTGTTCTTTTGTACAAAATAATGAGAAGTTGTTTAAATCCCAGCACCAAACAGTAGAGATTAGGACTTGTCTGATAATGGAACAGTGTACGCAGATTTCCTTTGGAGTTTGCATTTGTTTACATAGCAACCAGATCCAATATGGCCGTAGATTGTGTACGGGTCATGTGTCTGGTATGAACATGTTTTGGGGCTGATGGGAAAAAACAGAGTGTCCAGAGGAAACCCACCCAGACACAGGAAGAAACGTGCAAACTCCACACAGAAAGCAGAAAACTGTCTAGTAGTAGAAGATGGTAGTCCTACAGAATATAACCATAAAACTATTGTACGATATTACGCAAACTGGAGTCTTGTGAGGTTTAAGCGATGTTGGAATGTTGCCTCATCAAAAACATACCTCAAACCTCAAATAAATAAATGAATAAATAAATTAAACTAACTTTTTTTCATTAGTTTTCATTACAATTGGAGAAACAAGACAGGATATCCTATCAAAGTATCTCCACAATAACTTCTTGAGGGTTATACGATCTTGATAGAGCTTGAAAGTTACTGTTACTGTTGATACTTTGCAGCTGATGTCATCAACATTCCCTGAGGGTGTGACGCTAACTGTAGGCCCTGCTCTGTCTGAGGCTTTATTAATCTATGCTTTAGTTAAACACAGTTTTGTTCAAAAACTCTTTTTTTAAAGCTTCTATATTACGCACAATGGACTCTTGTGAGTTTTACGTTAGGATGTTGTTACCTCATCAACATCATGAGATGAATAGAGTCTGTCCCATCTCTGCTCAGTGTTAGACTCAGGGCTGTCTGCTCCCACTAACACAGACTCCATCAGGGTCTGTGAGTTGCTATACATGGAAAATACTACGAGTCAAATGTTCCATCCATCCATCCATCCATTTTCTTCCGCTTATCCGGGGCCGGGTTGCGGGGGCAACAGTCTAAGCAGGGACTCCCAGACTTCCCTCACCCCAGACACTTCCTCCAGCTCCTCCAGGGTAACCCCAAGGCGTTCCCAGGCCAGCCGGGAGACATAGTCCCTCCAGCGTGTCCTGGGTCTTTCCCTGGGCCTCCTCCCAGTGGGACATGCCTGGAACACCTCCCAAGGGAGGCGTCCGCAACAGACGCCCGAGCCACCTCAGTTGCTCCTCTCGACGTGGAGGAGCAATGGCTCTACTCTGAGCCCCTCCCTTGTGACTGAGCTCCTCACCCTATCTCTCAGGGAGCACCCAGCCACTCTGCGGAGGAAACTCATTTCGGCCGCTTGTATCCCCGATTTTGTCCTTTCGGTCATTACCCAGAGCTCATGACCATAGGTGAGGGGAGAAACGTAGATTGACGGTAAATTGAGAGCTTCGCCTTTCGGCTCAGCTCCCTCTTCACCACAACGGTCCGGTACAGCGACCGCATCACTGCCGACGCTGCACCGATCCTCCTGTCAATCTCACGCTCCATCCTCCCCTCACTCGTGAACAAGACCCCGAGATACTTGAACTCCTCCACTTGAGGCAAGGACTCTCCACCCAGAGAGGGCAAGCCACCTTTTTCCGGTCGAGGATCATGGCCTCGGATGTGAAGGAGCTGATTCTTATCCCAGCCACTTCACACTTGGCTGCAAACCGACCCAGTGCACATTGGAGTGAAATATTATAACTGACAATTGTGTGTAAATTTTATGCACAAACTTAAGCTAGGTACTTTTGATTACAGTACCCATATCAGGCTGTTTTCTGATTTGTGTTATAATGTTGTTTCATCATCACAAACATATGTGTGTTTTGTTTCATTCACACATGTTTGAGTAACCCTTTATCATTAGTCTGTCTACATCTCTGACGCTTAAAATGCTCTGTTCCACCTTGTGATGTCATGAAGCACTAGTTTTCAGCTCCTTTTACTTTTAGTTCAGAAGAGATTGGGTGATTCCAGGGCTGAAATCATCAAAATGATTTTAATGAAGACATATGCAGTTTAAAAACACAGTGGACTTCCTGTTTTAGCACATGACATTACACAGTGGAAGAGTATTTTCAGTTTGTGAGAAGAAACCAGCCTAAATACGCAGGATTTATGTGTTAAACATGTGAATGAAAGAAAACACAACTCCAGATATGTTTGGGATGAGGAAACAATATAACACAGATCAGAAAACAGCCTAATATGGGCCTTAGCTTAAGTTTGTGCAAAAAATTTACACACAATTGTCAGTTATAATATTCACTCATAGTATTGTCCATGTATAGCAACCCACAGACCCTGATGGAGTCTTTGTTAGTGGGAGCAGACAGCCTTGAGTCTAACACTGAGCAGAGATGGGACAGACTCTATTCATCTCCCAAGTTGTGCTTCTATTAGAATCCTTCAGATATTGTGCAGGTCTGAAGGTGCTCTCTTGCTACCAGCATTTGTGTATTTTTATCTGCTTTTTAAGTCATTCTGAGAGGTTTGGCCAAGTCTTATCTGGTCCTGGTTCTTTAAAGCCACAGTGTGTAGGATTCGTGGCGCATAGGTGGATGGTGCTATTGCACTTTCTGTTTTAGCTACGGCAGACCTCGAGGGTCACCCGGGCACACATTCCTGATCATGTACCATGACACTCTACACATCAAATGAAACCTTACAGTCTCCTCTTTTTGACTATGTAATTCATTTCCCTGCCCAACAATCACTCCCTGAGCACATGGGGCTTTTATACGGAAAAGCACAAAACGAGGTTAGCTTACCTTAGAATGCTTTGCACAGGTCAAACTCTGTATTTCACAAAAACGTTTTTTTCATAAACTTTCTCTGAATTTGTCTGTAAGGATCCAGCGAATAAAATCCAGTAAAACAATTTAGTCCAAAACACGTGTTAGATCCATTACGACGTGTGATCCGGCAGCATGCTTGTGTTGTTTACCCAAAACCACGAGCCTTGCCGAAGGCGAAGGCGGAGCCCAAATGTCCTTCTGCGGCTCTCGTATTCAAAATGGCTGCCTCTGCATGGGGAAGATCCCCCTTTTATGTGACTATATCTAAGTCCAAAAGAATACTTTGATTTCATGATGGAAGTGAAAAGGCTTGGAAAACAATGTATTTTTGAATGGGTATCTTCAATTTCAGTAATTAACAGGTAAAAATCTTACACACTGTCCCTTTAAAGGTCCTATACTATGCAAAATTGTCTCATGTGAGCTTTAAGCCATGTTAGAACACTGTCACCTCATCAAAAACAAACCTGGAGTTGTGTTTTGCTTTGTTCATACATATTTGAGTAATCCTGCATTATTAGTCTTGTCTTCATCTCCAAAACTCAAAATGTTTTGTTCCACCTTGGGTCATGAAGCGGTAGTTTTCAAGTTAACAGCTCCTTTTTACCTTATGTTTAGTAGAGATTGGAAATTTCAGGGCTGAAATCATCCAAGTGATTCTAGTGAAGGTGTATGGAGTTTAAAAACACAGTGGAGCACTTCCTGTGTGACATCACAAGGTGGAACAGGATGTTTTTCGTTTGAGAGAAGAACTCAGCTTAAATACAGTATGCAGGATTTGTGTGAAAGGTCACCATGCATCTTATATTGTTTTATGCTGTATTCACGTTCGTTTTTGAAGTCCTGAGCTAAGCTGTGCTAAGTCGCTCCCCCTTCAGAACGGCATCACAACACAATCAATCTCACTAATGAAACTACTGCACAAGTTGTTGTGTACAGTTTTGTATCCTGTTTTTGTATATTTATGAAGAATTGCCATGTGGGAGCAGGGGTGACGTAGACTCCAGTTACAGAGCCCAGGAGAGAGTCCACAAGGACTGAAATATGCTTGAATGACATCTAAAACGTCTTCAGGCATGTATTTGATGAAGCAACAATGTCATATAATATGGCAGGGGTGCCCAACCAGTCGATCGCGATCTACCAGTTGATCGCAGGCAGAGTGTCTGTCGATCGCGTATGGCTACGTTCAGACTGCAGGGCTTGATGCTCAATTCTGATTTTTTTGTGAAATCAGATTTTTTTGTGAGGTTGTTCACATTTCCAATTAAATACGACTTGTATGTGATCTCCAGTGTGAACTTTAAACACCCCAAAAGTGTCCCACATGCGCCTTGGAGGACACGACGTCATGCGCAGGGAGCGTGCTCAATGTTTACGGAAGTCGCCTAAAGTTGCTGTCGTACCGGAGCCAAAACATGTACAACTTATTTGTTTTAAGGAGGAGACGGAGAAGGACAAGGTTTTTGGCCACAGCGTTTTGTGGGGCAGTGGCAGCAACATCCGTAGAAATGAACGTGTTGGTGCGGAGTCGCAGACAAGAGTGGTGGGATTGCTACGTGCTTCGCCGTTTCACTGATACGGAGTTTATATGCTATGTTCACATGACGAGAAGAACGTTTGTGTACATTTGTGAGCGCCTACTTGTACCACTCTCGTTGGAGGGAACACAGGCAGGTCGGATGAATGCGACCTGGCCATTCAGACTGAAGTCGCATGCCAAAAGATCGGATATGTATCGGTTTTAGGACCACATATCTTGGGCAACGTTCACACTGCAGCCTGAAGTGACCCAAATCCGATTTTTTCGCCCCTATGTGACTTTAAAAATAATCTCACTCCAAAAGCTCATATTCGCCATGTCTAACAGGTCATTCTAAAACCCTAGACCCCCCCCCAGACCCCTCCTCTTGGTAGATCTTAGCACACCATCAACCACAAAAGTAGATCTCGGTTAAAGGTTGAGCACCCCTGTAATATGGTATATAGCTCACAGAATTTGATTTTGCCTACTACCCCCCTGTATCCCATGAGTGAATTCTGGAGGTTCTGAGGTTCTTGGTTATGAAATTAACAGGCTCCTCTTGACTGCAGTTAATTGCAGTTGTAGTTTGTTATTTATGAAGCACCAAATTGGTCAGTGTGCATATACATGTCTTCAGTTCCGTAACATTTGATGTCAGAATACTTTGAAACTTCAGTCTATTAAATGTTAGGCTGAAGAAAGCAGTTCCAGATCCTGGTGTCCAACAGGAGCAGGTGCAGCTCCGCCTGTCACTCACAGTCTCAGTGGAGTTTTCACAGTGGAGTTTTCACAGTGGAGCCGGTGCTCTGAACAGTGGCTCATAGCCTTTGTGCTCCATTTGACATTACTCACAGAATGACACTTTTATTAAGCACAGGAGAGACATCGCT
Source organism: Paratrypauchen microcephalus (assembly GCA_036785185.1). Classification (NCBI taxonomy): domain Eukaryota; kingdom Metazoa; phylum Chordata; class Actinopteri; order Gobiiformes; family Gobiidae; genus Paratrypauchen; species Paratrypauchen microcephalus. The sequence goes on along the minus strand of JAVJIX010000055.1, from coordinate 3,635,977 downwards.
CAGTGTAAAAATAAACCGTGAATCAAAAGCAGAGGTCTGGCAAACATTTCTTTCATAAACCTGACTGCCTGCATCACAGAAATCTCAAATGCAGACGGCTCTGCAGAGGGAGCGCTCTGAGCATCTGCGTGTGCGCTTGTATGAGGAAGGATTCAAGATTCAAGATTGTTTATTTGTCATATGCAGGATCAACACAAGGTCAATAATGCAACGAAATGCTTAGGATCAGATGAATCAGGATCAGGAATCAAGAAGGTTTTTATTGCCCTATGAGTGAATAGATTCACAACATTAGGAACTTGCCACGATACCTGGAGCGGACAGACACTCCGAAGCACCAGGGCGGTCATTCACAGCCAACTTGGTTACAACAGAGTGGAAAAAAGATGCAGCACAATCAATGACAATATTCACAAACATATTACGACATCAACAATTGGACAGGTAAAAACACACGGCGTGTTTTTCGTTGGTGACAAATGGGCGGGTGGGAAGGGGAGCAGTCCAGAAAAATCGATAATTGATTGGAAACTGAAGCAGAGGCAGACATTTACTAAATAGACAGAGCAGAGTGTTTTACATAAAACATATCAGTGTGAGCTGAATGTGGAAGAACCGTTGGCTCACTAAGATAGTCCTATTAGAAGTACTAATAGCAGTAATAATAGTACATGGTAAAAAAGTGTTGCAAAATGTGCATGGGAAGAAGTAAATATAAAACAAACAAAAAAAATGTTATAAAATGTAATAAAATACAAAGGTACAGGTAGGATTAAATAAGGTGCAAGTAGAGTATTTCACAGATTGGACATAATATAGTATAAGTATTGCACAGGTAACAGTAGTTTACAGTGAGGTAGTGACAAACATGATACATTCATATAGAGCAGCAGCAGTAAACATATTATGCATGATGAAAAGTAGTTTAGTGCAGTATTATTGAGAGTTCAGTATTATTTAGAGTATTATCCAGAGTTCAGTAGTCTGACAGCTTGGGGGTAATAGCTGTCTTTGAGTCTTTTTGTGCGTGCTGGCAGGCTCCTGTATCGTCTACCAGAGGGTAGCAGACGGAAGAGTCCTTGTGCCGGATAAGTATGGTCCTTAAAGGGTTAGTTCGGTTTTTTTAATGTGAATCTGTATGGCATCCCCTTCAGCAGTGTCGTGCATTGGTCACATCTTTAAATGGTAAATGGTCACATCTTTATATAGCCCTTTTCCGCCTTCAAGGCACCCAAAGCGCTTTACAACAAGGAACCACTCACCCATTCACACACACATTCACACACCAGTGTACGCAGACACTGGCGGCAAGGTGGGTTAAGTGTCTTGCCCAAGGACACAACGGCAGCGTTCATCTGTGGGAGCTGGAATTGTACTACCAACCTGTGGGTCAGTGGATCTGACTCTGAGCGGTGCAGTTCCCATACCACACTGTGAGCAGGCTCTCGATGGTGCATCAAATGAATCAATAGATCAATTCATTTTAATGAAGTCAAATTGTGCTTGTATCTGCTGTTCTAATCTATGACGCTGTGGATCATTATGTTATCATTTAAACATCACGGCTGTGGGCACCTCCGATGGACAGCTGCACATCACAGCGTCTCTCAGCCCTAACCACTGTATTCTATAGGCCTTCCTCATACAAACAACAACAAAAAAAAAACAGTTTACTAACACATATTTCCTGATTCTTAGGTGAACATCGACCACTTCACCAAGGAGGCGACCCTGAGGAACCTGGTGGACCTCTCCCCCTCGACCTTCGACCTGGCCCAGAAGAGGATCTACGCCCTGATGGAGAAAGACTCCTTCAGCCGCTTCCTCCGCTCCGACAACTACCAGGACCTGCTCGTCATCTAAACACCTCAGCACAGCGTCCCCCAGGGGGCGCTGTGGCGAGGAGGGGAGGGGAGGGCGGGGCCAAGGCATTTTAAAGAGGCTATATACTAGGAAATTGTGTTCTAGAATACAGTTTTATGATAGGATTGTCAGAAATGAAAATCCACGTTCATGTTGTAGCCTCTTTAAAACGTCGCAAAACGGAATTCCACACATGTACTGACTTTTCGAGGCGGTCACCGGTTTAATAAATCATGTTTCAGTTATGATTGAAATGAATTAAGGTAATATGACATTGGAATTACCTCAAAGTAAACCGGAATTTGACAAAAATATAAGGTTAAAAAAAAAAGTCAGACAACTTCAATGCAGAAAATATTTAAAATACAGAATGATGGACTTGGAAATTTTATATGTGGAAGCTTTGGAAATTTATGTTTACATAAATTTTTCACAAAATTTGAAATAAGCCCCGTCCTCCCCACCACAAAACAGATTATTTTAAAATGCCAAAAAAAAAAAAAAAAAAAAAGAGGAAAAACTGAAAAATGAAAAAACTGAAACATTTGACGTACTGACAAACTGGGCAGTAATAAAAAATAAATGAATTAACTTGGTTTGGACTATTCAAAATGATCAAAATTGTCTTTTTTAAAAATATATTTTAACACTGATGCAGCCCAGGGCATGAAATTCATTTTGAGAATTTGAATTAAGTAAAATCATTTTTGTATACAGTATCATTCTATGTTTATGTTTAAATCAGATTCTCAAATGTTTCTTTATACAAACAGGTCTCTCAGGAGCAAATAGGAAAGATAAGGAAACTCATTTTGACAAGAAAAATACAAGAAAATTAAATATAATTGGAGGAAATGGTCTAGTTAAAAAAAAAAAAGTGGTTGTTATTATTAAGTTAAAAGTTATTAAGATGACAACGCTGGTTTGGCTATAAAGAATTACACACATAGGTCTTCAACAAAACCAGTTTTCATTAAAAAATTTAGAATTTCCATAATTGAAAAATTCAAGACAAATTTACTGAAAACTCAGACATGTTTTTTTTTTTTTTCAGCTGAATATAGGCCTATATATTTTTTGAACATTTTGAAACTTGTTGACGCTATTATTTTGGTTATTTTGGTCAACATTCAACTTTTAATTTTTAAAAAAAAATTTAAAACTTTTTTTAAAACAACTTTTTTGGTTTGTTTGTTTTTTATGAATGGATTTACAACGCTTTGGAACCAGCATCTGTCTGTCTTTTTTCAGTTGTTATATTTCTATAATGTATTCTCTCTATTTTTATTTTTATTATTATTTTTTTTTTGCATTACCACAAAACCTGGAATGACCCTCTATAGTACCACCAATAAAATGTATTATAAATTACATTGTTGTAATAGATTGGCTTTGCTTCATTCAAACTTTTTCATCAAATATTATTACTAACGATGCAAAGGAAGTGCTAAGACCCTTTCAAAATAAAACATAATCCAGGTTTTGGAAGTGAACCCTTTCACGTTGTAATCTCTTTGCGGTTTCCATACGAGTTTGTTATGACTGGAAATTTGACCTCAAAGTCGACCATCTGTTTGGAATTAAGCGAATCATCTAGAGCGATTGAACCCTCCCTGTATGTATTTTATAACTTTAGCACAGTATACATGCATGTTACACACACTAAAGGGACACTGTGGAACTTTTCCGGTCTGCCAGCTGCTCATCTCCAAGGATGCAATGACTTCACCTGTAATGTTCCACATATGAGCTTTAAAGGGCACATTCTACATTATTTTCTGATCTATTTTCATAATGTTTCCTCATCACAAACAGACCTGGGTTTGTGTTTTGTTTCATTCACACAGTCGAGTTCTTCTCTCAAACTGAAAACACTCCACCTTGTGATGTCACGCGGTAATACAGGAAGCGCTCCACTGTGTTTTTAAACTCCACACACCTTCACAAGAATTACTTCGATGATTATTTCAGCTCTGGAATTGCCGCGCTCCACTCAACTAAAGTTAAGAACGAACTTGAAAACTGCCCTTACATGACATCACAAGTTGGAACGGAGCATTTTCAACTTTGGAGATGTAAAACAAACAAACAAAACACAACTCTGTGCATGTTTTTAAGAGGTAACAACATCATAACATGACTTAAAGCTCACAAGAGTCAATTTTGTGTAATATAGGACCTTTAAACGTATCTGTCACCATGGAAACAAGCAACTAGCCACACTGTACGAATGCACATTTAACATTGCAAGATTTATTACCTTAACCGCGCACTACGGAAACCCTCAACGCAGCGCTATCTCCATGGAGACAAACTGGTGCCCACGCCCACCACCACCAGAAAAGTTACACAATGCACCTTTACGATTATTTTCATTTTGGGTATTTTCTATTCTAGAGCCTGAGTTTTCTGATTTTCTGTCAACCCCGAGAACTGATGTAATTGAACTGCGTATCCGTGGTAGAAGTATTGTAGTACTACGCCACTATACTACTATTGTAAGTTGCTAAGATGGGAAAGTTTAAAGTTGGAGACGATTTAAGCGAAGACGTGATCATTTGGTTGTCTGATTTTTGACCAGTGAAAAGGTCTTATTCCCATGTGACCAAACCCAAAGGTCAACGTTGTATTTAAAACATGGGAGAGAAAGACAGCGGGCGGACGGGCAGAGGACAATGCCAAACCAAGACCAAGGCAGTGCTAATGGAGTACACACAATAGTAGTACAATTTAAAATATGATGTCACTTACTACTTATATAATCCTATTATTCTTTTTGAATGTTTGGTTTGAAATGTTGTGCAACGTTCTGTATAGAAGGGGCAACCCAATCTCAGTTTTTTTTTTTGTAATTTTTTTGTAATGTTTTTTTTATTTTATTTTTATTTTTTACAATTTGAATTTTATGTTTTTTTTGTTTTTTTTCTTTTTTATGTGGTTATGTTACAAAATCCTACAATATTTAAATAATAATTATATTATAATAATTATATTATTATAATTTAGATAATCCCCAAACTCACCATATTGCTTATTATTGTTATAATTTTTTTCCAAATATGTTTATTTCATTTCAAATACATTTCCTTTTTCTTTTTTTTTTTTTTTAAAGTTTTTCTTCTTTTTTTTATTTTTATTTTTTTATTTACAAATGAAACATATATTATTATTATTATTATTATTATTATTATTATTATTATTATTATTATTATTATTATTATTATTAAAAACATTTGATCCTGGTAAATCCTACAAGTTAGCAAACTGGGCTAGCCAAATATCTTTTTTGTCTCAAATTTAAAATAAATAAAAAATAAAAATCACAAAATTCCCAAATTCACCTTATTTTCCACAGAATTTTAATAATTTTTTTTATTAACTTTTTTTAAAAAATTGAGACTGGGTTGTTTCCTACTTCAGTGGATATAGTTACAATACGTGTTATTATTCCAAGCTCATTTACTGAATGCTTGTACCATATCCACGTATATAAAAACATATATATTACAGTTATGACTATGGAGAGAGCTTTGAATGGAAGGGCCAGACTGTGGCACAGACCGACCAGTCTGGAGTCACTACAAATGGCCACATGTTTGTACTGTGTTGTATTGGCTTTGGAGTGCTCTCTATAAAACTTCTATATGCATACGAATGTTGGATATATGTATTTATTTAATGTGTAAATGGTGAAGTGAACGTTTAAGTTATTATTGATGAGTGGGCTGGGAGAGCGCAGGGATTGTGTACCTCTACTGTCTCTTTGTTTTCTATTAAACATTAAGTGGCTAAGAGAATGTGCTTTATGCATTTAAGCAGGATTTCATAATGCGGTTTACTGGTTTACACAATACTGTTATTATTAATTATTTCTTACTAATTAGTAGTACATAACTTCCTGGAGGTGGCATGAGATCCATGGATTCAAAACATGCCTCAGAACACTGTCCATGGAGATAGATTTATTTAGAAGAAGTTCTGCTGAATATTTTAGCCGAGGGAACAACATTTCCATAAAAACAGCAGAAGAAGGTCCTCCTCCAGGATAAATCAGAAAAGACGAGGAGATGCACGCCTCCTCAGAGTAACACAGAGTTGTCTAACTTTACCAGGATCAAACTTTTTTAATAATACAGTGGTACCTCACCTCACCAAAGACCCTACATACGAAAAAGTTACGAAACGCCTTCACGTTAAATTTTGGTCTCTAGATACAAAAGAAAATTCAAGTTACGAAAGGCGAAATCTCAAAAATTCGAATAATGCACGCTCAGATGCACGCCCCGCTGTTATCCCCGCTCAAAGAGCACCTTTCTCAGCCTCTTAGCTCACAGGGTCAGCCCCCCGGCTCTGGAAGTCGGATAGAACCAGAGCCAGCCCCGGGGAAAACCCCACGGTCATGCCCGCTCAAATAGCACCTTTCTGGGCCTCTTAGCTCTAGCACCGAACACGCAAGTAGCGTGGAGACAGGAGCACCACAAACCGAACACGCACAAACGAATGCAAAAGCCGCACGAAACCAGCGAAGAGCCACACGGGATGATTTAATCCTGGTCTAGTCCCGGTTTAGTCCAGGTCTAGACCTGGTCCAGTCCTGGTTTAGTCCAGGTCCAGTCCAGGTTTAGACCTGGTTTAGACCTGGTCTAGACCTGGTTTAATTCTGGTCTAGACCTGGTTTAGTCCACGTTTAGTCCTGGTCTAGTTTCTTAGCCAATCAGGACGCAGAACACAATGTTACACTATAAAAAAATGTTACACTATTAAAAAAAAAAAACCTTGGGATGGATCAGGCCTTTTCCATTGAAATAGCTACTCAACTTACGAAAAATTCACGTTACGAAACCACTTCTGGAACAAATTAATTTCGTAAGGTGAGGTACCACTGTAATAATAAAAAAAAGTTTCATTTTTTTCTTAAAAAAAACTACTAAAACTACAAAAAACAAAAACAAATCTAACATACATGAACACAGACAGTGACTCCCTCTTTTCTGCATCACTCGAGGAAAAACAAAAACTAAAACACAACACTACCCACTCCAGTCCATCTTTCCCACAATCAGGGAACAATTTAGCTCCATAAAATGCTTCTTTATAAAAGAAATAGAAATGTAATATATACATGTATTTGAAAAAAAAAAAAATAAATAAATAAATAAATATATATATATATATATATATATATATATATATATATATATATATATATATATATACTGTATAAATAATAATAATAATAATAATAATAATGATAGGTGGAAGATATACAGAAGCCGACAGAGGCCATGTTCGTAATGATTATTTTCCACCTTAATAACGACACAATTAATTCATTACCTCGAGAAAACAAAACTGTTGTTTCGAGATCTCGAGAAAACAAAAAAATATTCCGTGATGTCGAGAAAACAAAACAAGACTAATCTTGAAATTATCCCGAATTAAAAGACGTAATGCAATCTCCCCCTGTGTCAACCCCTGATCAAAATATTGGCTTATCAGCTGATCGATTATTATTCCAGAAATTCTAATGACCAAAAACGTGTCTATAGAATGAGAAATAGCCCTGAAGTCAGCCTGTCACAATGTGGCGGTAGACGTTTCAGTTGTTTTCATGAGATCACGGAATAATTGTTTTGTTTTCTCGAGATCATGGATTAACTATCTCGTTATCTCGGGATAACAAGGAAGAAAAAATATTGCTCATGAATATGGCCTCTGTCGACTTAAAGATATGGTGAGTTTGGAGATCTAAATATTGTTAGATTTTGTAAAAACACATAACCACATTTTTTTTTTAAATGTAATAGATTAGTAATAGATTGGCTTTGCTTCATTCAAACTTTTCATCAAATATTGTTATTACTAACAGTGCAAAGGAAGTGGTAAGACCCTTTCAAAATAAAACAATCCAGGTTTTGGAATTGAACCCTCTCTCACGTTGTAATCCCTTTGCGGGAAAAAAAGAAAAGAAAAGACATACACAGCTTTTATTGTAGACATTGTATGGCTAAAAAGTTACACACTGTGGATTTAATTAAAGGAAATGTTTCTTTAGCCGTAGCATTCCGAATGGCTTATCTCCATGGAGAACGTTCCAATGTATGGTTTTAATTTTTCGATTTAATCATGCAGGCGACGTGCCACTTCCAGAAACAAGAGAAACAAATGAACCGTGAAGCAGAACATTGTTGAATTAAACAGAACAACACTCTACACACAAGACATAACTGGCCACACGGTGTAGAGGAGGAATCGTTTGAACACTTTGGAAAGTAAATGGAGTGAAAATCCATCAGAGGTGTTTACATTACACTGAAGAGCTCGTAGAAAATTACATCTTTGGTTAAAAAAAAACATTCTGGCCCTAGTCAAAACATATAGCAAAAACTCCACTTTTTTTAGGTGAATTATGTAACCCTTCTTCCCTGTTACTATGGAGATGTTATTACTTTTGAATGTTCCACAGTGATGTTAATTGCTCAAATGTCATGCATTCTCACAGTGCGCAGGAGTGCCTCTCTGCAGATCTGATCCGTAACTGAGCCTCGTTCCACCTCCTGCTTGTCACGATGGAGATTTATTTATTTATTTATTTATTTATTTATCAATCATAGTGCAGTCACAATCTATCTTAAAACTCTCAAAAGATTGACTGGTTAGCTCAATATCCACTATAAAGGATACATTTATGGGCCGGGTCTCAGGAGATCTGTCTTGAGTGTTTTGTGATAGACTCTAGTTTATGGCTGCACTATGATTAAAAAATAAATAAATAAGAAATTAAAAGGGAGTCTACAAACTTTTTGAGGCGACCGTAGAAGCTGGTCAGAGATGTCGGTCATTAAAAAAAAAAGCTTTTGTTAGGTCATTAATGATAAAAGGAGAAGTTCAATTTGTCAACTGGACAAAGTTTGTTTGGTTGAAAACGTTTCGCCGCTCATCCGAGAGGCTTCGTCAGCTCTGGTTATTGTGCTGGTTAGACACTGCTTATATCTAGCTGCCGGGAGGCGCGTCCTACACTGAAAAAGCTCTGAAAACGAACCCCCCTAATCTGTCTCTTTGTTTTCCAAATTACTCTGGCGACTAGTTTCGACCCCCTATTCAACGTCTAACGACCCTCTCCACCCCTCTGCCCTGGCTCGTCTGCCCTAATGTTTCTTTGTCTGTTTTGACGTGGTTTAAGAATGGAATTATAAATGGGAGACAAGTTATGTCTAACTCCCCCATTTCTGTTTAATGATGGATTCTCTTTTTTGACAAAAATAGCCTCTTTAACTCCCCTCTCAAACCAGTTTTGTTCCCTGGCTAAGATCTGAACCTCACTGTCCTCAAAAGAATGGCCCGTGGCTTCTAGGTGAAGATGTACGGCAGATGACGGTCCACTCTGGCACGCCCGCCTGTGTTGGTACATCCTCTTGTGAAGTCGACTGAGGGACTTTTCACGCATCTTAGGTCATTAACTTTTTTTTAAAAAATTTGTTTATTTGGAAGGGACAATGCATATTAATGAACGCACAATTTGTATAAGATCACACAAACCGACGTAAATATGCCGGATTTAGCACAGTGCTAATTTCCATCCGCAGTCCCAGACATCTTCACATGGATTTAATTCACATGGATTTATTAAGTCCATTACTGAGGACATGTTACAACATTATGAATAAAAATAAAATTTACAAAATGTAAATGCTCAGCTGTTCATTTACCTGCAAATAAAAAATCAATATATATATATATATATATATATATATATATATATATATATATATATATATTTTAAATATAATAATAATAATAATAACTGAAATACACTTTTTTTCTTGGGTCCCAGGAGATTAATACCAAAATGTGAAACAGCACTAACATCTCCATGGTGAAAAGCATTTGATGGACCCTCCACCAGAAACACATAGTTACACAGTGAACCTTTAAGATCCAAGGCAGGCAGCATTGTGACAAAGTAAAAAAAAACAAAAAACAAAAAAAAGCTGGAGCTCTCGACAGTGACCACCCGCCCCCTTTCTCATTATTTTTTCCCATAGACTTTTAAAATCAATATTAAAATTTTGATGGCTTGCTCGGTGTGCTGTGTGCTGTGCAGTAAATAATGACCTAAAGAATCTGCATTTTAAATGTGTTTAAAGGACTTAAAACAAACACGTTATGGTTATGAATTACCAAGTAGCTGCTTGGTCTTTGCAGTGTCCTTGAACTCTTAATATTTAAAGTTTTGGAAAAGTTTATGGAAAAATAAAAGGAAAATATACTTCCAGAACCAGACTGTTGAGCTCCATTCGTGAGGTCAAGGCATGAGCTCAGTGATGGACTGGGACCAAAAAACGGCCCTGGCATTTTGCACCTACAAGCGGCCCCGTACGGAGGGGGGGGAGGGGGCACGCGCAATACCATACATTACGCTCTGATTAACCCATCAATCGTGACTTTAGTCCACAACCACAACATGCCAGCACAGAATAAAAAACCAAAACAGTGGGCTACATGCATTAAACAACTGCATTAAAATCATGGAAATTAATGCTCAACCCAGCCATAATAAAAAAAAGTCTTACCTTCATGCCGTTAATAAATGCTCTTCTCCGCAACCCGATCGCTCCCCCCTTGTCCTCCTCGATTCATTTGACTAAACTATAATGCTAAGTATCCGACCGTCCGTCTATCTCCTCTTCTGCTTTGACTAACTTGACCACACTACCACAATCTTCACCGTTCTATTTCTCATGAAAGTGATTAAATGTTGTGTTGTACTAACTTCCTCGAAAAGGTTTACTATTGTCTTCTGTATAAAGTGTTTTCCACTTCATATGCGAGCGTTACCAATTCTTGGTAGCAACTAGTGCCGTGATTGGTCAATTCTTGGTAGCAACTCGGATAGACAGAAATTTCCCATAAGGCAGTGCTTTATTTCAGTTGTCGCAAACAAATACAAAATACAGATATATTTGTTTCATTTCAAACTGTGCACATTTTTAACATCATATCCCGGCAAAATAAAATAATGTAATACCTTAAACACATCATCACGGTGCCACCGACACTGTAATATATGTAGTTGTAAGTGGTATAAATACCGAACGGGTCCTTTCAATTACAGCAATAGGGCGGAATTTTTAAGACGGTGGAGGCACGTAACGACCGAATACCTAGCGGGTGGGCCGAGGCAATGCGGTTTCGGGGCCGCGGTGGGCATCGTCGGGGCCGCGGCCCTTCTGGCATGTCCAAATGCCAGACCGCCCAGTCCGTCACTGACTGAGATCTTTTCGACCTGCTCTTCACAGGGTACTCAACGCAGGTGAATAAATAATTAGGAGGAATAGGAATAGCTTTGGACAATTAAACTAGCCCTGTTTATAAGACAATAAAAACAAAATATCTGGTTCAGCGCCTTAAAGGAAAAGCTTCACAGCAGCAGAAGTTGAGTTATGTGAAGAGAGAATAGCCCTGACCCGTCCTCCTCTGGGGCCTCATGAACCCTGGTTTATTTCTGGATCACCAGCGCTGCGTCGTCTCCCAGTGTTTGTGTTAGCAGTAAGCGTCGTCAGCATCTGCTTCCCGTGGACGTCAACCACCAGTGATGCTCTGTACATGCTTCTACTCACACTTTTAAAGCAACATTGCGTAACTGCACGTGCGCTTGTATTATATCACGGAAATGGAAAGTCAAAATTACACTTTATCTCTTCATGGAGAGAGACATGTTCTATGTTACGCTGTGGAATAGTATAGCCAAAGGAGCTATATTTCCATGGAAACAAGCAGGAAGAGGCCCTCACCCAGGCCATGTAAGAGTCAGATTTGTAGAGATGCAAGCCCGCTCACAGTAAGGATGCATGTTTGGCAGCACGGTAGCTGAGTGGCTAGCGCTCTTGCTTCACAGCAAGAAGGTTCCGGGTTCGATCCCCGGGTCGCCCAGGCCTTTCTGTGTGTGTTCTGTGTGGAGTTTGCATGCATGGTCTGGGTTCGATCCCTGGGTCGCCTGGGCCTTTCTGTGTGGAGTTTGCATGTTTCTCCCCGTGTCTGGGTGGGTTTCCTCCGGGCACTCCGGTTTCCCCCACCAACCCAAAACATGCACCACAGGTACCTCCAGCTTTAGGTCCTGACCAAACCGAAGCAAGAAGATCATGGAGATGGTCCCCGGGCGCCCTAATATGTGCTGCCCACTGCTCCTAATATATATGTATATATATATATATATATATATATATATATATAGGATGGGCTAAAATGCAGAGAAGAATTTCTCCAGTGTGAGATCAATAAAGTCACTTCTTCACTTCTTCTTCTTTTCTATTTTCACCTAAAAAACCTTAAAAAAAAGTCCCCTGTAAACATTTTTCACATTAATATGCTGTTGTAATGTGTGTTACTGAACTCAGAGATGGTACAACATGTAAATCACGAGATATGACAGAAGTTGGAGATGCCATTGGCGCAGATTTGTAGCCACATCTCTGCCAGTTTGTCCCACGGAAAGGGCACCCACACAGCTCATCAATTTAAAGCTTTCTATCTTCATAGAGACCAAACAAGATCCAGTTACAGGTCAGATCTGCGGAAAGGCGACCCTGTGTGTCAGAATGCCTGTTTTTCTAGATAATTTTGAGCTATAAAACCACCTGTAATTGAATACATGTAAGGCCCAGCTGGTTAATGTCATACTGTGGGACATTCCAGGCAGAGCAATGACGCATCCATAGAAACAAGCAGGTGACAAAACTCCCAACAAAGTTTCTTAAAGGAGAATTAACGTTTTTTACAATCTGAGCCTTATTTCGGTAATAAAACAAGTTGTTTTACTCACCCATAGCACTTTGGTGTCATATGGAACACTTCCGGAGATGTTTTAGATTTGCGATCTCCGTAACGTGAGTTCTCGGGGCATATGTTTGCGGTCTCCAAATAACACAAACTTTAGCACTTTTCAAATCACAGAAGATCGCTGTGTCAGCGTAGACTTTAAGTGGAGTCCAAAGCGCCCTGAAACCCGATATCCAACTATAGTTTCATTTGATGACGTCATCATAGAGGACCTCGCGCATGCGTGAAGTCACACAGCTGTTTCGCAGATAAACACCGCTCTGAACTTTTCTATTGCGAGCGACACATGGCAGAAGATTCGGACTTTGAGGCTGAAGAGGACTTATGGAGGAATAAGGACTGAAGAGTATACGGATGAGGAGACAGAATGGATACGGAAAGAATATAGCGGAGACAGTTTTAGGAGCAGCGCAGAGAACAGCCATTGGTTTCGCATTACTTCTCAGAATCGTGCGCTGAATCCGTTGGCCTTCTTTCTTTTCCTTTGCTGGTAAAAAATCGTCCTGACTGAAGTGTGTACTGCAAACACAATGGTCCAAAGGTCTTACAGCTTTGCCTTTCATATTCATATCCCGAGAGCTGAGAGCGAAATAAGATGTGACTGAGCGCATGCGCACTGTCCTCCTCATCTACTCGATATTATGGATAAATCTCGGATTACAGGCCACTTTTGACTCAAACGAAAGTGTAGACTAAGACATCGAGCTTCTATGATTTGAAAAGTGCTAAAGTTTGTGTTATTTGGAGACCGCAAATATATGCCCGGAGAACTCACGTTATGGAGATCGCTAAACTAAAACAATGCTCCAAATGACATCAAAGTGCTATGGGTGAGTAAAACAACTTGTTTTATTACCGAAATAAGGCTCAGATTGTAAAAAAATGTTAATTCTCCTTTAATGCACCTTTAACAACTCTTAGGGCCCGTCCACATGACAACATTTTTTGGTGGAAATGCAGAAGTTTTTATTCGTTTTGAACTTTTGTCCACATGGCACCGGAGTTTTGTAGGGGGGATGGGGGGCGAAAACGGTGTTTTTTTAAAAACAGGTTCCAGAGCGGAGAAATCTGAAAACTCCGGGGTCGCGTTGTTGTGTGGATAAGCAAAACGCAGCTTTTGGAAAATTATGATGTTACAATGCCGTTATCATCACGTGACCAGAAATATTGACGTGTTTTGTAATCCAATGTAACTCGTAGAAGTAACTCTACTTCGTCGTCAGTCCAAACGAGAGAGTCGGCTTTCATGTGTTCGCCATCATTATTATTATCTTCTTGTGTTTGTTTGTTTGCAGAAGAGAAACGACTTTATGCGCATGCGCTCTTTGTAGTATTGTGTTTCCGGTGGCTCTGGCTGTTTCTTGTTTACAGCACCACATATCGGTGTGGCATATGTTATACATCGTTTCGCTCCGTTTTCGTCTGGACGCGAATATTAACTGATCCGACACGTGGGTGGACGCAAATTTTTTTCAACCCGCATAGCGTTGTCGTGTGGACGTAGCCTTAGAGAGTATAGATCACGGCAAAACATTTCTCAAATTTTCCATTTAAAAGACGGCAGGTTACAACGACAACCAGAGCAGAGTTTTGCCGTCATGGTAAAGCTAACAAAGACTAGAAGGCTAACACGCATTTACAATATCCAATATCTGAATGAAAGATGACTTCTCAACTGGATGTAACAAAAGTTTGATTTTTAAAAATATTAGTCCAATAATAAATGTAAGTTAAACGTTCTCTAGCAATCCATAACACATGTAGCAGGGACTGAACCGCCAACTCTTTCAGCTAGAGGTTCCTCAAGTCACATCTGTACATTTTCATTCATCATAAACAATCCTGGAAAGCATATTATATTTATATACTGGTTTTTATGACTCTGTGGTGGCCTCTGCTCTCCTCTATGTTGTCGTCTGCTGGGCCCCAAGCAGCACAGAGCGGGACAGAAGAAGACTCAACAAGCTGGTCAGGAGGGCCAGCTCTGTCCTGGGCTGTCCTCTGGACTCTGTGGAGGAGGTGGCCAAGAGGAGGGTACTGGCCATATTCACGTCCATCATGGACGACACCTCTCACCCTCTGCACTGGACTGTAGAGTTGAGCAGCTCCTTCAGCAGCTGACTGAGGCCCCCCAGTGCAAGAAAGAGCGCTACTGCAGATCCTTCATCCCCACCGCCATCAGACTGTATAATTCTACTATATAGGCCAAATATGCATACTCTCCTAGTTACTGTTTTTTTAATTATTATTACTTGTATAACTCCATTGTATGGTCCTAACGTGCAATATCGTTTTTCAATATTCTCCTTGTTACTGTTTTATTATTATTACTTATTCTATTATTACTTATTTTATTATTATTATTACTTATTTTTAGGCCTTTCCTGCATGCACTTTTCTTTCTTGTTCAAACTGTCCTGGAGCTACTGTGACAAGTAAATTTCTCCTGCGTGAGATCAATAAAGTCTTATTTTATCTTATCTTATCTTATCTTATCTTATCTTATCTTATACAGTGGTACCTCACCTTACGAAAGACCCTACATACGAAAAATCCAAGTTACGAAACGCCTACGCATTAAATTTTGGTCTCTAGATACGAAAGAAAATTCAAGTTACGAAGCGTGAAATCTCAAAAATTCAATTAATACGCACTCAGATGCACACCCCAAAACGTAAATACACTTCATCAACACACACGGGGGTTCCAGAGGTGGCCCGCGGTGGGAGAGGTCCACGAGGTAGGACAACTTTGTATTTTGCAATTGTTCTACATGTTTTAGGGCTGTAAATGCCTCACCACACACATTCTACGCTTTTCTCAGACTGGAGTTGAGCTTTTCTTGCATTTCTTTCTCGTTTGAACACTCGAACTTTCATAGATTTTCAATGGAATGTGTTGATAGTGAAGTGTGGGGGTAGACACGGCTCAATATAGCGCCGAACGCGCGAGGGGAGCGGAGACACAGGATTACTATCAACAACACATCATCAGTAAGGTAAAACTAACCTGTCTCACGACGGTCTAAACCCAGCTCACGTTCCCTATTAGTGATTGAACAATCCAACGCTTGGTGAATTCTGCTTCACAATGATAGGAAGAGCCGATATCGAAGGATCAAAAAGCGACGTCGACGCGGCGCAAGGCCGTGCCTCCCCCTCAGGGCCGAGCACGCGCAGGCGAGCACGGGGTGATTTAATCCTGGTCTGGTCCCGGTTTGGTCCGGGTCTGGACCTGGTCCGGTCCTGGTTTAGTCCAGGTCCAGTTCAGGTTTAGCCCTGGTTTAGTTCTGGTCTAGACCTGGTTTAGTTCTGGTCTAGACCTAGAAGTCAGATAGAACCAGAGCCCGCCCTGAGCGAGACCCCGCGGTCTTGCCCGCCAATAGAGCACCTTTCTCGGCCTCTTAGCTCACAGTGTCAGCCCCCTGGCTCTGGAGGTCAAATAGAACCAGAGCCCGCCCCGCCCCGCTCTTATTTCCGCTGAAAGAGCGTCTTTCTCGGCCTCTTAGCTCTAGCGCGGAACGCGCAAGGTGCGCGGAGACACGAGCAACGAGCAACGCGCTCATCCAACGGCACTGCCATGTTATAATAATAACAGGGATAATCCTGGTTTAGACCTGGTCTAGTCCCGGTTTAGTCCAGGTCTAGACCTGGTCCAATCCTGGCTTAGTCCAGGTCCAATCCAGGTTTAGACCTGGTCTAGACCTGGTTTAGTTCTGGTCTAGACCTGGTTTATTCCACGTTTAGTCCTGGGTCTACAGTCTCTTAGCCAATCAGGACGCAGAACACAACGTTACACTATAAAAAAAATGTTACACTATAAAAAAAAAACCTTGGAACGGATCAGGCCTTTTCCATTGAAATAGCTACTCAATTTACGAAAAATTCACATTACGAAACCACTTCTGGAACGAATTAATTTCGTAAGGTGAGGTACCACTGTATACTGCTCTTATGAGATCGTATATATCAAAGAATGAAGTCAATATAAATGTAGACAGCAGCTGCGTCCAGAAGTCTCTTGAGCCCTGTGAAATCTAATATGGAGTGTAATATCCTCGGATCAACTTTTGCGTAGGACTGTCCTTATAAAAAATAATGAAATCTCGGAAATGCAGTTGCGGGATGCGGATATTTTTATATATTTGTTTTATTTGGTTTTCGTACTGTGAGAAAGCTCTTGTGGACCTCAAGAGCTTTGTGAAACCAGCCCCCAGAGACCTGTTCAACTTAAAAGGGCACATTACACTTTTAATTTGGGTCAAAGTAAACACGTTTTATCATCAAAAACTTTGGATTTTTGTTTTCTTGGAGTTTCTGTAGAATAAACTCCACTTTGCTCTAAGATCTCTTATAGCCAGTCACCTTTGCCCTGATCTTCGTTAACCTGTTCTGATCTGATTTCAGTAGAAAGTATTTATGTTCCTTCACAGGGTCTCGGGAAGTTTTGTGTACCATAAACCAGGACTGAACCAAGTCTAAACCAAGTCTAAACCAAGGATTAAACCAGGACTGAACCGAGGATTAAACCAGGACTGAAACGAGGTTTAAACAAGGACTGAACCAAGGATTAAAGCAGGACTGAACCAAGTCTAAACCAAGTCTAAACCGAGGATTAAATCAGGACTGAACTGAGGAATAAACCAGGACTGAACCGAAGACTAAACAAGGACTGAACCAAGGATTAAACCAGGACTGAACCGAGGTCTAAACCAGGACTGAACCGAAGACTAAACCAGGACTGAACCGAGGAATAAACCAGGACTGAACCGAGGTCTAAACCAGGACTGAACCGAGGACTAAACCAGGACTGAACTGAGGAATAAACCAGGACTGAACCGAGGTCTAAACCAGGACTGAACCGAGGACTAAACCAGGACGGAACTGAGGAATAAACCAGGACTGAACCGAGGTCTAAACCAGGACTGAACCGAGGACTAAACCAGGACGGAACTGAGGATTAAGCCAGGACTGAATTGAGGATTAAACCAAGTCTAAACCAAGGATTAAACCAAGACTGGACCAAGGACTAAACCAGGACTGAACTGATGGATAAACCAGGACTGAACCGAGAGCTAAACCAGGACTGAACCGAGGACTAAACCAGGACTGAACCGAGGAATAAACCAGGACTGAACCGAGGTCTAAACCAGGACTGAACCGAGGAATAAACCAGGACTGAACCGAGGTCTAAACCAGGACTGAACCGAGGACTAAACCAGGACTGAATTGAGGACTAAACCAGGACTGAACCGAGGACTAATCCAGGACTGAACTGAGGATTAAGCCAGGACTGAATTTAGGATTAAGCCAGGACTGGACCGAGGATTAAACCAGGACTGAACCAAGGATTAAACCAGGACTGAACTGAGGATTAAACCAGGACTGAACCAAGGATTAAACCAGGACTGAATTGAGGATTAAACCAGGATTGATGCTCTGTGTGCCTCAGGCTGCTGTGACCATGTTGCAAAATAAAGATCCATTTGAATGAGCATGAGACTGTTTAGTAACACCAAGTGGTTGGAGTGGTCAAAAGTTTCAAGTATTACACGTCTACGAAGTATTGGTCACCATCAAACCTGTTATTGTTTTGAAAATGTTATATTTATCAAAGAAGGCTAATGTTTAATGTCTCTCTTTCTTCAGATTGCTATAACACAATCAGTGTGCATCCCACTAATGACACGAAGCACACACATCAGGTTTGTTCTTCTTCTTCTTCTTCTTGCTGCTCTTGTTGTTCTTGTTCTTATTGTTGTTGTTGTTGTTGCTGTTCTTGTTGTTGTTGTTGTTCTTCTTCTTCTTGGGGGTATTCCATGAACGTCGCTAAACATAACGGCGCCTAAGTGGTTAAGCCTCGCCTGAAGTAGCGGCAACTTAGACTAAAGCGTGAAGTCGTTCCACTAACGCATTTCAGCTGCGCATCAGCGGCGCTAACTTCAGCTGCGCCTATCCTGTCCTGGCTTAGACGTGTGCACGGGGAACGTAAGAAGCCCAGAATAAGCGACTGTCGAAAACGCGATCATGTCGAAGATTCGGGCCGATTATTTCAGCGCATCAGAACAAAAGTTGCTTTTGGAACTCTACAACACATTTGCAATAACCAAGGCCAGAGACAGGGCGTGGCAGATTAAATACGTAAGTTAAGTCCTATAACAGTGCTGAATGTTGAGTTTTTTAAGTATGTTTTTCACCATTGGTGTCAAGACAGGTCCGTGGGGGAGAGGGTTCGCTACAGTTTGGCATGTGGGAGACGCAAGTTCGATACTCAGGGAGAACAGTTGATGTCATAAAATGTTTATATTCATATTTGTAGAGCAGCCTTGTCAGTTGTAATTTATTTTCACTGTGTAAAAGTATTTGCTCCAAATACGTTAAATTGTGTTATCTTGTCTTTGAGCATGAATAATGTGAAGAGGAGTGTTTTGCAGGTAAAGACAAAGCATAAAAACATTTTGCGTGGTTTTGAGTGGTAAGTAGGCTAATATTAATATTATTATTCAGTGAAATTAGTAATACTGTTGAAATGGTACCTTAATTTAATTTAAAATGAACAGTAGCTACCAAGCCACAGGAGGTGGGAGCCCCCCTCAAAACCTTTCACCTGCAGAGGAGCTGGCACTGGCCCTAAACCGGGGTCACCCACTGGTGGAGGTAATTGAAGGAGGGACCCCATCAAAGATCCTTCCTGCGAGTTCTTGTGAAGAGTATATTCAAGGTACAGTATTCTCTAGGCTAATGCTTGCCTCAGCTGTGATCCAAGCATTTGTGTATTTTAATAGTATGCTTGTGTTCTAGTTACTGAAGGTGGCGTACACTTGGACCCTCCTCAGGAGTCCTCCAGCAGTGCCTTGCCTGACCCTCAGCGGTCCTCCAGCACTGGCCTCACACCAGAATGTCATACCTAATGTCTTTTATTATTTTATGCCTATTGATGGAAATTGATAAATAGGATTTCATTAAAGAGGCTTGCACAGCATCTATGAAGCAAATTTGTTGAATCATTGAAATGTTGAACCATGGAGTTATTTGGCGACATTTTGTCTTGTCTTAAAAGTAAAGGTTTACCTTTAACTGTATTCTTTGATAGAGATGTCACATAAAATGTTGTTCTTGCAGTGTGGAGGATGGGATATGCTTAATGGACAGGCCCGTACTGCTGACCAAATAGATTACCAGATTACTCAAACACACATGGGTGACCACTTCAGGCATGTTTCTGATGTGCGAACATGACAGAAAACTCCTGAAAGTACGAACATTTTGCACAATAATCTTGAAACAGATACACCTCTATCCTGAGAACAATCCTGCAACGCTATCGACTCAACACATTCTGCTTATGTATACAGCACCTGTGTATTATGAGATGAATAAATCGAGTGTTAGAAATAAAAAATGCATTTCTCTGCACCATTACCTGCTGTCTGTTGTATTTCAGGGAGAATTTAATTTCATATTTCATGCCCTTCGGTGTCCCTTCGGCTCCAGCAGAGTGCAACAAACACAAAGACCCTTTTTTCTTCTGTCCACAGCATGCCATGTTTTTATATATATATATATATATATATATATATATATATATATATATATATATATATATATATATATATATATATATATATATATACTGTTCAAAAGCTCCAGAACTTTAGAACTTCTTGGACACAAAGCACAAAGGTGGATGGGTCTCCTACCTCGCAATTGCATTCTCTTCAAGCTGTCAGCCACTGTTCCAAAATACATCCAGTACTGGATATCAGCGCGGATATTGTTTTGATGGATCACTTCGATATCTTTTTCTGGTCAATAAATTAGTGAAATAAGATGATTTATTGGCCGTACTTGTGTTTTTCTTTTAAGTTTACGTACGTGTGTGGTGATGTGAATGATCATAAATGCAGCATTTTGCCTTGATTGCCACAAGGAATAGAACAGGATTTATGTAAATAATAATAATAATAATAATAATAATAATAATAATAATAATATATAAAAAGCTGCACTGTGTACATTTTCTGGTAGGGGGTTCGCCACAAATCTGTTTCCATGGAGATATTATTGCTTTTCTCTGAGAGGTTTCACAGTATGGCATTAAACTCATCTGTGTTGCATTTATTCAAGTAAAGGTGTTTATAATGTTGTTTCCTCATCACAAACATAGCTGGAGTTGTGTTTTGTTTGTTTAACAAGCAAACCCTGAATATTAAGAGTTCGTTCTCTCAAAAAGTTTGGTAAGGAAGTGCTTCACTGTGTTTTTAAACTCCATACGCCTTCACTCGAATCATGATTTCAGCCCTCTACATCTCTACTGAACCAAAGGTAAAAGGAGCTGTTAGCTTGTAAACTACCACTTCATGACATCACAAGGTGGAACTGAGCATTTTGAGCTTTGGAGATGTAGACAGATTAATAATAAGGCTTACTCAAAAACATGTGTTTGAAACAAAACAGTACTCCAGGTATGTTTTTGAGGAGCAAATATAACACGGATTAAAGCTATTGTATGTACACAGGACCTTTAATATTAGTGGGCCCCATATAATGCATAGTGCAGGGGTGTCAAACATGCGGCCCGGGGGCGGGATCCGGCCCTCGGCTGATTTTCTATTAAAATATTTTAATTATATTTAAATTTTTGATGGGGCGGCAGTAGCTCAGTTGGTAGAGCCCTTGCCTAGTGAATCCCGGTTCGAATCCCGCTCTTGACGGGTTGACTGCGTGTGATCCCAGCTCCCACAGATGAGCGCTGTCGTTGAGTCCTTGGGCAAGACACTTAACCCCACCTCGCCCCCAGTGTCTCCGGACATTGGTAGCCCCGATGGCAGAAGATACATCAAGGCCCGTTGTGACGTGAGCCGTCCTCCTGTGGACCCACCACCCGCGGGAGGATTCATGAGGGCTGGTGCATTGTGTTCTGGGCAGCAGAACACTGCTTGGACTGCTGCCCCCGCGACCCAGAAAATGGAAAAAGCGGAAGAAGATGAATGAATGAATGAATACATTTTTGATTACAATATTGGTAATTTTCTGCGCAGCTTTTCTGCGCAGTTTAGCATAGCAGCATCTCCAGCGCCTCTGTGCGTGGCCCCTCCCACCAGAGCAGCACAAATGAAGACTCACCTCTTTCCAAACGCTCTTAAAGGACCATCGTTTTGACTGTTGACAGTGACACCCTCATCAGCAAAATGTCAAAAATGAGAAAATTTTCCAAGAAAAATTGACTAATTCCTATTTTTTCATGGAGGTGAATGGGAAACCTGTACGCTTGGTGTGTTTGCAGCAAGTGGCGGTGCTCAAGAAATATAATCTTAAACACCACTACGAGACACGGCATTTTGAACAATACAATGACTTAAATGGAGAATTGAGAAGACAGAAGATAAACAAATTATTGCTGGGACTGAAGAAACAGCAGTCTGTAATAGATCTGTGTTTCTCTGCACAAATATTTGGACTTATTGCTATTTTTGGGGTATATTTGCCATAAGTTTTCTGTTCCGGCCCCTTTGGGATCAAAGTAGGTTGGATACGGCCCCTGGACCAAAATGAGTTTGACAGTCCTGGTGTAGTGTATCCCGTAGCATGCCTTGGTTCCAGCAGACAAATGCACACAAATGCACACACACACACACACACACACACACCTACACACACACACACCTACACACACACACACACACACACACATACACACACATACTGGGGATGCGACTGACAGGTGGATTAGCATCAGGGAAACAAATGATCTGTGACAAACAAATATGGCTGCTTTTGAGGAAAAATGAAAGGGGGAAAAAACAGGGGACTGAAAAACGTGGTGAGGTGAGAGAAATCTACTTTTATTCAAAATGCTGGGACCACTGTGTCGTTTCACATGCGTCACTGAAATAAACAAATGTGATTTCACATGTTGTTTGGATCTGGCTCAACAGAGAGTCTGTGATGTTTATACAGAGGGATTTCATTCGCAGTTTGCCAGGCAATCCCATAGACAGGGAAAAAGAGGGAGTGAGACTTGTGTTATTTGCTGTGATAAAGAATCACATGGACTCAATTATGAGTACAAGTACTGTGTCCATAAATGTGAATATTTAAAACTAAAAAGTACAGATGAAAATGACTACTCAGAGTACTAGTTCCAAGTTAGTTTTTAACAGATATTTCAGCAGTATTTTGTGTAAAATGAACAGTGTAAAACTGAATTTAGTTGTTTCAAACCACAATCTACATGTACTCTGAACTGTCCAATCAGAGCAGGCGATTCTGTGCTGTTATGTCAGTTTGTCCATTTAGAAACAACTAAAGCTTAGAGCTGTGGAGCGAAACACTTGGACTTGTGCTGTATAGACCAGTTTCAAAGCTACGTCATCACTGAATGCGCGCGCAGTTCCGTCTCAAAAAAAGCCACCGCTGCCATAAAACCCCAGCGAAGATATAGAATAGAAGAACTCAAATAAAGAGAAACAGATGGAATAAATGATAGTTCATACCGTTCAAGCGACATATACACAAGTGAACACCTGCTGCTTGTTTAGGGTAATTTGCCCAGGTGTTCAATGGTGTTTAATCATGCTGATTAACTAGCAAGCACAGGACACCGCAAAGACATTAACCGGGTAACCTCTACAACAGACACATGTAAACGAACACGAATAACTTTGTTAAAATGCATAAGTTTTCGCATGACCATCATAAATGGCATTTGACATGACTGAGATCAGATCTGTGACTCGTGAATTAAGTTGTAGTATGTTACTTACCCCGCAACGCAAGTGCAGTTGGCGGTCAGAACGTAGCTTGTTGATGATAGCCCAAGCATTGTACACGGTCGTATGTGTGGTGAGCTCCCTAGGGCTGTCTTTGTTTTTGTTTTTTCTTTGAACTTTTTAGATTATTTTGGCTTTTCCCCTCCTTTCGGGTTGTTAGTTCACCTCCTCCCGGTATCCCGGCTGAGGGGGGGACGCTTTCTCTTTTCCCCCGCGAGCTTTGCTCACCCCCGGGCGCCGCGGCGGAGAATAGTAGGAAGGAAGATACTACGGAGAAACTCCCCATCGATATCGTGGTATTTTACCTCTTGTACATGGCCACATACGGCAAACTGGTAGGAATCCAGCGCACTTTCTCTCGTATATACACTGGGCTTCTCCACTAAATAACAGTGGATATCTGGCTACAATCGTACTGCCACTCCGTGATCGCATAAGGATCTGGTAGTCGAACCCCGTTGCTCAACGTGAGCTTTTGAATGTAGCTCTCCCTATCGTTAATATTCAATGATTTGCAATAATTAGATAATCCGCTATGTTCCGCCATGGTTTTTCTGCCTCGGAACTGCGGGCGCATGCCAGTGACGTCACGTTTGTTTACTAACTGTAAAGGGGTCTATTCAGTACTTATGATTTTACATTCAACTAATTACAATTACATGGTTAGAATTACACTTCATTACAAGTGCACACTTAAAAATCAACTCAAACGTGATTGATGATGAATAAATGAAACAATATCTCTGTATTTTTATACAGATTGATAAGTCTGGTCCCCATGGTCTCTGCTGTGTCTCAAGCTTGGCCAAATGTGATTGTGTAATCACATTTGTTTATTTCAGTGACACATGTGGAACAGAGGAGCTCAATGGTCACACATCATTTACAAATAAAATACAATTTATCTCACCTCAGATGAACAGAGCTCAGTGCTTCATTTATTGGTTATTGATTATTTTTCCCCGATACAACGGACCATGCACGCTCCTCATTGGCTAATCCACCACACTTGAAAATCAGTGACCAGACTCACAGCGCTGTAGAGTACTGAAATGTGTATGAAGTGTGCGTGTGTAAATACAGTATATATATATATATATATTCACATGACTCACTTCCAGTCCCATCTGCGCTGTTGCTCATTTGCACATTCTCTTCTGTTTCACACTTGTTTAATGTTAAAATGACTCTCGAATCAGTGTGACTTTTTGCACCGGACTCTTTCCTGTGGTCGTTCCCCAGGGCTCCTTCTTGTTCCTTGGGGCTCCCTCTTGTCCCCCAGGGCTCCCTCTTGTTCCCCAGGACTCCCTCTGTCGGTGCAGGACATGGAGCCTCTCATTAGATCCAGAATGTGGTGGGGAGCGAGACTCTGGCACATTTTCTCCACTAACCCACAGACAACACAGACACTGGTGTGAGGTCAGACATCTGTGATACATTATGTTCCACTGGGAATATTGATAAAGCACCAGGAAGCCACTGCCTTATTAAGAACAAAAATATAAAGTTCATTCTCAGTATGTTTGGACACTCAAAACTTCAGATCAGGCCTACAGAGACCTCCACTGAGCCTCATTGTGATTTTGCTGGGGTGAGTATATTTGAATACAAAGGAACACATCATGGTTGTGTGCAAAGTCAGCAGGAGGTGGACTGTAAAGAACATCTACTCAACAAAAATGGACTCTATTCCACCAAAACTCTCCCATATGCTCTAGTTTCACCTACAACTAAAATGATGTAGAGTGCGGTCTCCTGTGGGGCCAGGACTCCCCTGTAAAAGAGATTCTTAGGCTGCGTCCCATTTCTCTGTCTTACCCCTTCGTCTTACCCCTACCCCTTGGTTTTGCGCGTTCATGTGAGGGCAAGGGGTGTCCCGATTCTAATTTTGATCAAGGGCTCGGGCCACGACCTCGGGCTACATACCCCTTGAAACAAAGTAAGCTCTCGACCAGACTTGAAACGAAGGGGTACGCCTACAAGCTCAGGGAGGTGTTGGGATCAGGATAGCAGCGTCACATCGACCAGCCAAGGAGTCTCATAAATGTATTTTCAGCAGTTGTAATTATCGATTAACAGTTTAGCAGTTTTACAATTATGACACTTATGTTCTACGTTACTTTTAGTGAACTGTTGTTGCGGTTTTAATTGTAGTGATGTCTGTTTAGCCGACGTTATCGTTTTCATCTAACTTTCATGTACAAACAAGCTAGGTTTTTTTTGTCAAGCTGAGGTAATCCTTGACAAGTTTGTTTGTGTCAATTGTTGTTGCCTCTGTAGACGTAGCAGACAGAGGGACAGATTAGCTGACAGCAAGGGCCCGGAACTAAACCGGGATCTAAACCAGTTCTAAACCAAGACGAAACCAGGTCTAAACCAGGACTAAACCGTGACTAAACCAGGACTAAACCAGGTCTAAACCAGGTCTAAACCAGGACTAAATCAGGTCTAAACCAAGACTAAACCGGGACTAAACCAGGACAAATCCAGGTCTAAACCAGGACTAAACCAGGACTAAACCAGGTCTAAACCAGGTCTAAACCAGGTCTAAACCAGGACTAAACCGGGTCTAAACCAGGACTAAACCAGGACTAAACCGGGACTAAACCAGGACTAAACCAAGACGAAACCAGGTCTAAACCAGGACTAAACCGTGACTAAACCAGGACTAAACCAGGTCTAAACCAGGTCTAAACCAGGACTAAACCAGGTCTAAACCAAGACTAAACCGGGACTAAACCGGGACAAAACCAGGTCTAAACCAGGTCTAAACCAGGTCTAAACCAGGACTAAACCAGGTCTAAACCAGGTCTAAACCAGGACTAAACCAGGTCTAAACCAGGACTAAACCGGGACTAAACCAGGACAAAACCAGGACAAAACCAGGTCTAAACCGGGACTAAACCGGGACTAAGCCAGTTCTAAACCAGGTCAAAACCAAGACTAAACCGGGTCTAAACCAGGACTAAACCAGGACTAAACCAGGACTAAACCGGGACTAAACCAGGACTAAACCAAGACAAAACCAGGTCTAAACCAGGATTAAACCATGACTAAACCAGGACTAAACCAGGTCTAAACCAGTTCTAAACCAGGACTAAACCAGGTCTAAAAAAAGGTTGAGCAGCCCTGTCTTAGGGGAACATTCGTACCCCGAGCCCTCTCAGCTTGGTATCGAGGGGCAAGACAAAGATGTAGATAAAGGGGAAGGGGTAAGACAGAGTAATGGGACGCAGCCAAAACCTCAGCTGGACTCTTCTGGTTAAATAAAGGACAATAAAATTCTAAAACGTCATAGATGTGTTTTGGTGCTAGGCCATGGAGAGACCAGTACACAAGCAGAGCTACTCGCGCATACTTTATGTCTGAACTACTGTTACAGGAGCTCAAGGATCATATTTGAAAATTGTTAGACATTGTTTTTGCCTAACTGTGGGAAGCAGACAAATTGGACTGGACAGTTCCCAGTGTCTCATACTGACAGCTCCTCAAATGCAGATTAATCCCAAATGAGTAAATGGCTTTGACTATTTCAGAAACATGAGGCATGACTTGATCATCTTGTGCTTTCTTTGGAAAAGGACCAAACGCACAATTACACTGAGTAGGCTGTTTACCAGTTTCAGGTTTATAAATTGTTCATATTTGGAGTCAAAGTGAAATGTACATTTAATTTTAGAGTTGGGAAAATGAATTGAAGGAAACCGCTCTCCTTATGTGGACTTGCGGTTTTGTCTGCAGAGATTTCATCGAGT
Organism: Paratrypauchen microcephalus; assembly: GCA_036785185.1. Lineage (NCBI taxonomy): Eukaryota > Metazoa > Chordata > Actinopteri > Gobiiformes > Gobiidae > Paratrypauchen > Paratrypauchen microcephalus. Next base: position 3,608,749 of record JAVJIX010000055.1, on the reverse strand, counting down.
GTAAAGATATTTCAGTGGGAGGAAATGTGATGATGGATAACACGAATTCACTCCATAAATATTACTTTCCCAGTACTCTATACCACTTACATGCAGAAACAGAACTTTTATCTAGCAGCATACTTTTACTTCTACTTGAGTAATTATATTTTTATTGCAGTAACAATTTGCATTATTTAAAGTTTAATCCTTCCAATTACATCCATCCATCCATTTTTTTCTGCTTATCTGGGGTCGGGTCATGGGAGCAACAGTCCAAGCAAACTGTCCTTCACCTCGGACACTTCCTCCAGCTCCTCCAGGGTGACCCCAAGGCGTTCCCAGGCCAAACGGGAGACATAATCCCTCCAGCGTGTCCTGGGCCTTCCCCGGGGCCTCCTCCCGGTGGGACATGCCTGGAACCGGAGGCGTCCAGGAGGCATCCGGAACAGATGCCTGAGCCACCTCAGCTGCTCCTCTCGACATGGAGGAGCAGCGGCTCTACTCCGAGCCCCTCCCGTGTGACTGAGCTCCTCACCCTATCTCTAAGGGAGCGCCTAGCCACTATGTGGAGGAAACTCATTTCAGTCGCTTAATTACATTAAAGGTGAAATTGCCTCCTGTGAGCTTTTAGCCATGATTCTAGTGAAGGTGTATAGAGTTTCAAAACACAGTGGAGCACTTCATGTATTAAAACATGACATGAGTTGTGAATGAGGCTCTATTAGCCTGTTAACTTTAAGCGGATGTGTACAGCGGATGTGTACAGCGGATGTGGTACGGCGACATCCATGTTTACAAGTGAACAGGCTAATAGAGCTAACGTGGGCGCAGTGATACGAATCTAGAGAGAATGTAGGGCCCTAAGCAGAATTTGATTTGGGGGCCTCCTAGTCACTATTTTTTTCCGAGGACCGGGGGGGTTGGTGCCCCCAACTGGTCTTGGGGGCCCCCTGGTGCCGTGGGGACCCTAAGCGGCCGCTTAGTTCGCTTATGCCTTGGGCCGGTGTACTGTCGATATGGGCCGCCTCGTCAGAATGAGCCCACCACTGACCTATTTTGACGGCGATGTCTATCGGGTTACGCCCCCCGTCGAAATAGGCCGCCTTACGTCGAAATACGCCGTTTTTCGTTTACAGTTGTATGCGTGAGTTGTTTACAGTTGTATAGATTCAAAGCTAATTATTTGTAAAAATACAAATAATTATAGATAATTATTTGTATTTTTAGGATTGGTTGAGTTGTTTACAGTTGTATAGATTCAAAGCTAATTATTTGTAAAAATACAAATAATTATAGATAATTATTTGTATTTTTAGGATTGGTTGAGTGGGAGGGACCATGCGTGTCATAATATCTCCTTTCAATGGGTCTTTCTGGCGAGATTAAATTGATTATTTCTTACTCATTAACAAATATTTAATATATTTCTAACTCATTAACAAATATTTGTAAATGTTTTGTAAAATAATTAGTAATAATTAGTTCATTATTTACTAAGTGTTACTAATGCTTTATAAGCGACCGTTATTATAAAGTGTTACCGAAACATTTTAAAAATTATAACAGTTTTGTGCACATTTTGAACATTGCACTCAATGACATCCAAAATTGTGGCGTTTGTACTTGACAAATACGTACTACGACAAATACGTCTGCACTTTTAGATTAGATAGGATTAGAGAGTTGTATGCTGTTTGCTGTTTGCATACGGTGTCTTTAGTATGTAAAATTCCAACTCTTTTATAATGGGCATGGACAGTTCATTTCGACACGCTTATATTATCTGTCAAATTAGGCTCTGACTGTACAGAGCTCATTCTGACACGCTTATATTATCTGTCAAATAAGGCTTGTCTCTTATTCATGATTTATGAGGACAGGAAAAGGGACAACAGAAGAAACATTTACAAATATATTTATATTTACAAAAATATCAATCAATCAATCAATCAATCAAACAATATTTATAAAGCGCTTTTCATACACTTTTTAATTTTCCCCTCAGCTGGAGCTTTGGAGGATAGGCCTGCCTCTGTTTTTCTTGAGTCTTGGAGATGTTTTTTGCTGCTGTGGCTTTCACAGTCTCCATTGACGCCTGTTTCTTCTCCAAGTAAGCAGAGTAAGCACTCTCCTTGGGAAGCAATATTGTGGAAAGCTGAAGTAAAAAAAAAAAAAACATAATGTATTATCCAATATAACTGCAGGTAAACAATACGATGTAATAAAAACCATAACGATGCAGTCAAATGTTAAATCCAAACTAATATCATTTGACGTAGGTATTCTGCCGCAAATTATCATTCCTTACATGCTTAATTGGTTATAACATAAAATAAATCCAATACTACGTTCACATAGAAACAAAATAACAAAATACGATGTAATAAAAACCATAACGATGCAGTCAGATGTTAAATCCAAACTATTATCATTTGACGTAGGTATCTGCCGCAAATTATCATTCCTTACGTGCGTAATTGGTTATAACATACAATAAATCCAATACATTGTTAAATGTAATTGGTTGTATGTTGGTTGTAACATAAAATAAATCCAATAAAATGTTAAAATGTTACTTACTTGCGTTGCAATTGTTGAAAACAAGTCCACTTCTGTAGAAAGCAACTCAACTTCTGCCTCTGGAGCCAAGCTCGATGGCATTTAAAGGGAACAACACTCAGGGGTGGTTTGCGCATGCGCGCGCATGCGCAGTAGCGCTTGGAGCTCATTCTGACGGGGCGGCCCATTTCGACCGGACACCGGCCCTGCGCAAATATATCACTTTTCGGACAAATGTTGTTTTGAGAAGATAAACAAGCTTTATTAAATGTCCCCGCGAACTTACCGGAACTATGTTTACGAGCTACGTTAGTCATGGGTAAGTCTGTGCTAATCTCAGGACACTGTTGAAGGGGAAGCCATACAGATTAACATAAAAAAAAACAAAAAAAACGCACTATCCCTTTAAGAGCGTTTGTAAAGAGGCGAGTCTTCATTTGTGCTGCTCTGGTGGGAGGCGCTGGAGATGCTGGTATGCTAAGCGGCGCAGAAACGTGGCGCAGAAAATTACCAATATTTTAATAGAAAATAAAAATATATAATTTAAGTAGTAAATCAGCCGAGGGCCAGATTAAAAGTCTCGGAGGGCCGGATTTGATGCATGTTTTACCCTTCCCTACATTAAACCTTTCTATCTTCATGGAGACCAAACAAAACCAAGGAATAACATCTCCATGGAGAAAAGTATTCGGTAGACCTTCCACCAGAAAAAGTACAACAATGAATCGTGAATTTCTCGAACCACTACTTTGTATTTCTACTTGAGTATTATTATTTTGAAGTAACATTACTATTACTCGAATATTATTTGTGGTAACTCTACCCTCTCCGCTGACACCGATCCAAAATCCAAAAGTATCTGTTGCCTGGTTGCAGTGGCTGTTTGGAGCGATACGACGATTGGCTTAGAACCAACTCTGGGCCATGCAAAACGAATCGTGGAAAATGGAATAATAAACGCTCCGAGTCTGCTTTTCAATGTGTTTTTCAAAGTTGGAATCAAATTGTAATGCCAGAAAATCAGTTTTTAGTGTGATTTGTCTTGTAAATGAAGGCAAAAAGCGAATAAAGGAATCAAAAGTCATATTTTAAATTGAAAATCAGTTGGATGAATGAGCCGTTGAGTGGGTGGTGACTTCTGCCCACCTCTTCCTCTATGAAAAATTTGTTTTTATCTTTGTTTTTGAGGTTAATTTTTTTTTTGATCCTGTTCAGTGTCAGTACAGTCTTTCTTGTGTATGTTTATTACGTTATTTAAAGACACATGTACTTCTTTTTACAAATGGACAAATAAACCAAATATGTTATTTAATAAATACAAGACAAAAGCTTTTATTTTGCCATATTACCAAGCTTTATGTAGTTGTATTATTATTTTTTATTTTATTTTAAGAGTGAGGTTTAAAGGGATAGTGCGTTTGTTTTTTATGTTAATCTGTATGGGTTTCCTTCTAAAAGTTACGTGTGTAGATACTGGCTTACCTCTGACAGTTTCCGCTCAGCCCGGTTCTGCTCGCGTTCTGGAGCCCATGTAATTAGGTCCGGTAACTTTGTGGGGACTTGTAATAAAGCTTGTTCTTCATCTCAAAACTAAACATTTGTCCGAAAGGTGATATATTTGCGTCCGAAACAGTTGATGAGGGATGATGAGGAGAGTGAAGAGACGACGAGGAAAGAGAAGAGACGACGAGGACAGTGAAGGGATGATGAGGAGAGTGAAGAGACGACAAGGAGAGTGAAGAGACGACGAGGAGAGTGAAGAGACGATGAGAAGAGTGAAGAGACGATGAGGAGAGTGAAGAGACGATGAGGAGAGTGAAGGGATGATGAGGAGAGTGAAGAGACGATGAGGAGAGTGAAGAGACGAGGAGGAAAGTGAAGAGACGATGAGGAGAGTAAAGGGACGATGAGGAGAGTGAAGAGACGATGAGGAGAGTGAAGAGACGATGAGGAGAGTGAAGGGACGATGAGGAGAGTGAAGAGACGATGAGGAGAGTGAAGAGACGATGAGGAGAGTGAAGGGACGATGAGGAGAGTGAAGAGACGATGAGGAGAGTGAAGGGATGATGAGGAGAGTGAAGAGACGATGAGGAGAGTGAAGAGACGAGGAGGAAAGTGAAGAGACGATGAGGAGAGTGAAGGGACGATGAGGAGAGTGAAGGGACGATGAGGAGAGTGAAGAGACGAGGAGGAAAGTGAAGAGACGATGAGGAGAGTGAAGGGACAATGAGGAGAGTATTTGGAGTGAGGAGATGAGGGCAGAGGAGCAGGTCGAATCTGGAGAAGCTGTGTGCGTTGGCTTTGGACTTTGAAGAGGTCAATTGTTTCTACAACTTACTACATTTTCACAGTTTTTGCTCTCATAGTTGCTAAACATTTCCATTTCCTCCAGCTGTAAAGTTGCATGTTGAAGAAAATGCTCCGTTTTGCATATCGTAATTAGAATCGCCTCCTAGCGTAATTGCTCTGAGGCATTTTCCAGGGCTTTTGGGAAAATGCAAAAATAAACTGGCTATACAGATTTTGAGGGATTCCGCAAAATAGTGTCTAGCTCTTATGTGTATGTTGACATTTATAGATCCAAAAAACATTAAATAGATCCTAAATAGTCAGACTTTAACTGCTGGATTTACTATACTATAACCAAGCTGCTTCCTCATGGCTTAAAATTGACTCTTGTGAGCTTTAAGCCGTTAATCATGTTGTTATCGCCTCAAAAACATATCTGGAGTTGCGTTTTGTTTCATTCACACGCTTGAGTAATCCTGTTATTAGTCTGTCTTCATCTCCAAAGCTCAAAATGCTCTGTTCAACCTTGTGATGTCATGTAGTGGTAGTTTTCAAGTTAATAGCTGCATTTTACCTTTACCATTTGACATCACAAAGTGGAACAGAATGTTTTTAGTTTGAGAGAAGAACTCAGCCTAAATATTCAGGGTTTGTGTGTTTAACACATGTGAATAAAACCAAAACACAACTCCAGATAATGAGGAAACAACACTCACTGCATGCACATGGTAGGATCGGATTGGATTTCTCTAAATCCGATCCCGTTACTCGGCGGGTGGTCTGTCCTAAAATCCAAGTGCACATGAAACTCGTGTAATCGGATAATGGTCAGCGACCTGGCCGGTTCCGCTATGCTATGTGGCGCTGTAGTCCAACTACTTCCAGGTGATGGCTACTCAATAAAAACACGACAAACTATGTGGCGGTATACAAAGATGGCGCTTGAGGAGTTTGACGGAGCAGCATTGGTGTACGTGTTGTGCATTCATTCTTCGCAGCCATGATTTCGTCTGACTTTTTCGGCAACACTCGCTACTTATGACGGCGTCGGCGCCTTCCCGGGTGAAATCCCTGGCGAAAATTCCCACGCATGCGCAGTACGCCAATCTGATCCGATATCGTGCACAAGGTGACGCCAAGTGGATTACTATCGGTCTAAGCCAGGGGTTTCAATCGGATTCGGGAAACCGATCCCTATACGATCCTTAGCCTGTGCACATGAATCCGATACGATCCCAATCCGTTTGCAATCGGATTATACTCGTCCATGTGCACGCAGTGATTAAAACATAGATCAGAAAATGGTGTAATATGGGCACTTTAAAGGGATATGCCACCCCCAGGGCAAATTTGGGCATCTCCCCACAGTCCAGAGACTAAAATAAGTGGTGGAAAGCGTTTTTCTGGTGACCCAGCCATTGTCCGAGTCTGTCACCACTGACCGCCGCGGTATCTGCAGCTCCTCCGCCTTAGACTGGAGTCTAACGTCGCCAGAGAAAGATTTTGGCCAAAAGGAATTAATTTGCTCGATGCGTTTCCCAATTACTTTATGTGTAGTGCGCATTCATATCGAGTGCAAATAAATGTGCAAATCAACACGGAGAGCTTGCCTTGGTCATTTTGGGTGGGAACTATTTTCCAGTGCGGAAGAATACAGTCGAATCACGCACCACGTTGTGCAACAGGGGAACTCCCTTCCCGGTGCGTAACTGGGATTCCCCTGGCAGCGTGCTGCGTGATTCGACTGTATTCTTCCGCACTGGAAAATAGTTCCCACCCAAAATGACCAAGGCAAGCTCTCCGTGTTGATTTGTACATTTATTTGCACTCGATATGAATGCGCACTACACACAAAGTAATTGGGAAACGCATCGAGCAAATTAATTCCTTTTGGCCGAAATCTTTCTCTGGCGACGTTAGACTCCAGTCTAAGGCGGAGGAGCTGCAGATACCGCGGCGGTCAGTGGCGACAGACTCGGACAATGGCTGGGTGAGCAGGAAAACGCTTTCCACCACTTATTTTAGTCTCTGGACTGTGGGGAGATGCCCAAATTTGACCTGGGGGTGGCATATCCCTTTAAGGTGTTGTGACTGCCAAATGTCAAAAATAGTCAATTTTGGATATTTCGGATATAGTTTTAATGTGTGCACAGTAAAATGAAACTTGAATCTATCTATGACTGAGACTGTTTGTTGGGCTGTAAAAATCAGACAGAAATCTCAATTTGCATTTGCGTCTGTGTCGACTCCACTTTCAGAGCAGTTTGAACACCATAACAATCGTTCATTCCCATGCCGCAGACTGTCTCCATTTTTCATCTTCCTCAAATCCATGGAAAGAATTCTTCTCTCCTTCTCAATTTTTAAAGGACCCCCAGCTATTTTCTGATCTATGTTCTTCTTTCAAACAGGAAACACTCTGTTCCACCTTGTGATATCATGCAGTAATACAGGAAGAGCTTCACTGTGTTTTTAAACTCCATAAACCTTCAATAGAACCATTTGGATTATTTCAGCCCAGGGATTTCCAATTTCTATTGAACAAAAGGTAAAAGGAGCTGTTAACTTGAAAACTACCGCTTGAGATCACAATGTGGAACAGAGTATTGCGAGCTTTAGAGATGTAGACGACTAATAATAAAGGATTACTCAAATGTATGAATGAAAACACAACTCCGGGTATGTTTTTGAGGAGGTAACAGCAGTAGAACATGGCTTAAAACTCAACAATTTTGCGTAATATAGGAGCCTTAATTGCCGTGCTGCAAACTGTCAATTTTTCATCTCTCTGAAATTCATGGAAATAATTCTGAGTTCCTTCTCCATTTTTAAACTATGGGCAGCAGCCTGTTGTGATGTCACGTGAGTTCACACAATCAGGACATGACCACTCTGCCACCTGATGCTCATCTCCGGTTTGGCTCCAGGACGAGGGGCTGGCGGAGTTAGTTTTCCGTTTGGATGTGATGAGTGGAGGTAATTTGAAGGGTTTTTGAGAGCTCATGGGAACTGGTGTCCTGATACGTGCTGCAAATGTGCAATTGTCACTGGATCTAACACTTTGCAGGAGCTCAAACTCAAAGAAGCTCAAACCTAAATGCCATTCTGCAAGCTGCCAATAAAAAGTTCATTCTGTGTTTTTTTGTTTTTTTTTTCTACGTTTAATTCTGCATTTTTTTCTGAAATCAGCATCTCTACATGTATTACAGCCATTCCATTCCAGCGTCTGTTGAATTCCAACACAAACACAAAGCTGAGCTACTTCAGTTCTTGCACCAGGAGTGGAAAAAAGTCACCCAAGAACAATGTGAAAGACTGGGACTAAACCAGGTCTGAACCAAGACTAAAGCAGGTCTAAACTAGGACTAAACCAGGTCTGAACCAAGACTAAACCAGGTCTGAACCAGGACTAAACCAGGACTAAACTAGGATTAAATCAGGCCTAAACTTGGATTGAACCAAGGCTAAACTAGGACTAAACCAGGTTAAAACAGGGACTAAACCAGGACTAAACTAGGACTAAACCCGGTCTGAACCAAGACTTAACCAGGTCTAAACTATAACCCAAGAACAATGTGAAAGACTTGTGGAGAGCATGCCAAGACGCATGAAAGCTGTGATTAAAAATAAGGGTTATTGCACCAAATATTGATTTCTGAACTCTTCAAAGTAACGTTATTTTACAATCTGAGCCTTCTTTCGGTAATAAAACAAGTAGTTTTACTCACCCATAGCATTTTTCTGTCAATTGGAGCAGTATCGCAGAACTTATGTTGAGCCGTTCTGTTCTAGTAATGATCCCGTATCTGTTAACATGGGGCTCGTATCATATGCTCGGGGCATTACTTTGCGGTCTCCAAATAACACAAACTTTAGCACTTTTCAAATCATAGAAGCCCGATGTCTTAATGAAAAATTTCGTTTGAAGCAAAAGTGGCCTGTAATCCGAGATTTAGCCATAGTTTCGAGTAGATGAGGACTCCAGTGCGCATGCGCGGACTGCTCCGGGGACCCAAACATGAAACGCAAAGCTGAAAACTATGGATAAACCTCGGATTACAGGCCACTTTTGCTTCAAACGAAATTTTTCATTAAGACATCGGGCTTCTATGATTTGAAAAGTGCTAAAGTTTGTGTTATTTGGAGACCGCAAAGTAATGCCCCGAATACAAATGCTAACAAATGCTAACAGAAACGCCACAACGTAACTTTCTTCAAACAGCTCCAAATGACACGAACGTGATATGGGTGAGTTAAACGACTTGTTTTATTACCGAAAGAAGGCTCAGATTGTAAAATAACGTTACTTTTCCTTTAAGTGTAAACATTAGTATTATGTTGTTTTAAAATGAATTTGATCTTGTTTCTTTGCATTGTTTGAGGTCTGAAAACGTATCTTTTCTCATCATCATTTTTTCACGTCATTTTCTGCAAATAAATGCTCTAAATGATAATATTTTTATTTGGAATTTGGGGGAAATGTTGTCAGTAGTTTATAGACTCAAACAAAAATGTTCCTTTTGCCCAAACACATACCTATAAGTAGTAAAATCAGAAAAAAATGATAATTTTGCAGTGGTCTCTTGTTTTTGCCAGAGCTGTATATAAATCAAGATGTCAGTAAGACGGTGCAGGGGAGTGTTTGTCACCCGATGTCTCTCTGGAGATGTTATTGCTTTGTCTAGAATGTTCCGTAGTATAGATTAAACTTTTCTATCATGAGGGAGACAAGCAGGTTACAGCACTAGGCCACATTACAATTCAGATCTGTGGAAAGTCGCACCTATTGACAGAAAGAATTGTATTTTTGAGCCATAGAAACACATAATGAATGAATACCAGATGGATGTGTTTAAAGTCATACCATGGAACATTCCAGGCAAAGTAATAACATCTCCATGGAGACAAGCAGGTACCCTCCACCAGAAAAGCTCAAATTACCCACCTTTTTGCTTTATGGAAAAATATTTAGTAGAGTTTTTTAACTTTTTTTTGTGTTTCCAAATTCTTTAAACATACTTGACCGGTCAAAAGTTTGGACTCATCCTCTCATTTAATACTTTATATATATATATATTTTTATATTAGATATAAATACAAAAGGTTTGAGCTAAAGTCCAAACTTTATGTAACAGATAATACTCCCTACAACTGTATGAAGCTGTGACTGGATATTTTGTTTTATATTTTATTATTTTGTTATTTTATTCTGATTTGTACATACAGTGGTCCCTCGCTCTATCGCGGTTCACTGTTCGCAGCCTCACTGTTTCGCAGATTTTATTTTATTTTTTTAAAATAATAATAATAATTAATAATTATATAATAATTAATTAATAATAATAATAAATAAAATTGTGTTCTGCGTCCTGATTGGCTAAGAGACTGTAGATGGGGGACGCGGGGGGGACCAGGACTAGACCGGGACTAGACCAGGACTAAATGTGGACTAAACCAGGTCTAGACCAGAACTAAACCAGGTCTAGACCAGGTCTAAACCAGGACTGGTCCTGGACTAAACCAGGACTGGACCAGGTCTAAACCAGGATTAAATCACTCCGTGCGGCTCTTTGCTGGTTTCGTGCGGCTCTTGCGTTCGTTTGTGCGTGTTCGGTTTGTGGCTCGGGCTGAGAAGACGCGGTCCAGGTGCCGCGGTTCGATCTCATGCTCGCAACCCCAGTGTATGCGCGGTCTCGCGCCGGTCGTGCTGCTCTATCACGGATTCATTCAATATTTTGTATTGTTATCACAAATGTTGATGTCTTTTTATACTTTATGAATGAAATAAACAAATAAAATAAAATAAATAAATTTGACCATGATGAGGGGTGCATGTGTCGTGCACTTCTCAAACGTCGCGTCCCGGGACGTGGCAGTGCCGTTGGATGAGCGTGGTGCTTCCTGTGGATCCAGTGACTCATGTCTTCGCTCCCCTCGTGCGTCCGGCGGGGCTCCCAGGGGAGCTCCCACGCTTCAAGTTTGAGTGTTTAAATGAGAGAGAAATGTGAGAAAACGTTAATTCCAGTGTTTTAAGGCGTTTACAGCCTTAAAACATGTATAATAATTGTAAAATATAAAGTTGTCCTACTTCGCGGATTTCACTCATTACAGGATATTTCTGGAACCTAACCCCCACGATAAACAAGGGACCACTGCATACACTTATTATTTTTTATTTTTATAATTATGTCTCATTTAACACTGGTCTCTTGCTCTTTTTTTTTGTTATTCCATCTAGTTTTTGTTACCCTCTGTTACATATTATATTTGATGTGTGAGCTACTGTACCCAAACAATTTCCCTTGTGGATCAATAAAGTCTAAGTCCAAACTTTTGAGTGGTAGTGTTAAAATTACTCTTTCAAAAGTGTATTTCTTAGTTGAAAGTTTTGCACTGTTATCGCCTTTTCTACCTCTAATGCACTCCACGGTCTAAGGTGAACACTGAAGCTCCAACTCAAGAGACTTTTCCCAGTTTAAATAAGTTTGTTGCGTTACGGAACACGACGGAGTGAAAGGTTAACAAGTCTCCTGTATTACGGGCCAATAGCAAAAAAATTGGTGCTTGAAAAATAAAAAGAAAAGAAAAAGAAATACGAAAGGTGAGTAGCCAAAAATCAACCCAAAACACGATAAATTCCACTAGTAGCATACAGAATTACGTAATTTTCTTAGGATCTAAAGGTGCACATGTCATTTTTTGGTTGGAGGTGGCTGGAATGTTCCACAGTATGACATTAAACAGCTCTACTTTACATTTATTCAGTTACAGGTGGTTTTACAGCTCAAAAATACCTAGAAAAACAGGCGTTCTGTCTGTGAGCGGGGTCGCCTCTCCACAGATCTGACCTGTATCTTGGTCTGGTTTGGTCTACATGAAGATAGAAAGGTTTAATAATACCATACTGTGAAACATTCCGAACAAAGCAATAACATCTCCATTGAGAAAAAACCCACCAGAAGTTACACAATCTAGATTTAGTTAGTAATTTTGCTCTCAAATTCTTCTCAAATTCTCCTTTATTCTTGCAGCTTTTGATTGCAGTTGTAGTACTTAGTTATTTATTGCTGTTTCCGGGTCAACAACAACACAATTTAGACCTTGTAAGCTGCTAGCACTTTGCACTTGACACATTTACAACTCTAACACACCTTTATCCCATTACACATGAGCACTTTACACATTAAAAACCAATGACAGCACTGTATATTGTATTTGGCACATTTTATTATACCATAAAATACATTTCAAATATGATTGTTTAAATAAAATTATACAGTCCCATTCCCATCTGTTTTGCCAGATTTAATTGTGTTTAAGGGCCAGTTTACACGAGAACGCTTACAGGTAAAAACAACAAAATATTTTATCGGAAGTGCCTTTTGTTTAGATGGTGACGGCGTTTTGGGGGCTTAAAAACACAAAAAACTGAAACCGCCCTCCAAAGTGGAAAACTTTAAAGGTCCTATGGCATGAAATTTTCACTTTCTGAGGTTTTTGAACGTTAATGTGAGCTCCCCTACCCTGTTTAGCCCCCCCATGGCTAAAAGTTGCGAAATGAGTAAAATGAGCATTTGCGAACCTTTTCCACGTTTGAAAAAAAGACAGCCTGAACAAGGGAACTTTCTGACGTCACACTCGGGGAAAGGTTTCCACCCCCCGTCTGGATGTCCACCCACTGCCTTTGGAAATCACATTTGGACCGCAAACGAGCTACGAAATGCAAGATGCGTTTTTTTTATTTGCCTGGAGACACGTGAGAGTGTTTCCAGGCTCGGATGTTCTTTATCCGAGCCTCCGAACCTCTGAAACAGCAGTGGTTTAATTTTATTTTCTGTGGAAATGTGTTTATTTTTAATGGAAAGCATCTCATATCTTCCTCCGCTCTTAAAACACGGAAGTGGGGACAGCGCACCACTAATCCAGGAAACAGTGGAGTATTTGGCCACAACCCACCTGCTGCACTGGCCTGTCTCTGTCCTCCTTATTTGCATTCAAGCAAAAACGCCCAGAATAAAGTGTTTCAGAGACATATTTAGCCTCATGAAGAGTCAGAGTCATATCTCATGCACTGAGGCTTGATTTTGAAGGATTCATTTACAGTATTAGGGAACCATTAAGGCGCCATATAAAAGCATCAAGAAGTACCATGTCATGGGATCTTTAATACGCTCCACCGTAGCGTTTTCGTCTACACTGCCCAAGACACAAAACTCTGGTCAAATCTGTCTCGTACGCGTTTACGTCACATCGGTCCATATATCAGTGTACTTTGTTTGGCAGGACTCCCAGTCCACACCTTGTTGCGCCTTCGTGGGCGGCAGTAGCTCAGTTGGTAGAGCGTTTGTCCACTGATCCAAAGGTTGGCGGTTCAAATCCCGCTCTTGACATAAGAAACATCAGTGGTTGAGCGGTCAGATCCACTGACCCACAAGTTGGTTGGTAGGATTCCAGCTCCCACAGATGAATGCTGCCGTTGTGTCCTTGGGCAAGACACTTAACCCTCCTTGCCCCCAGTGTCTGCGTACACTGGTATGTGTGTGTGTGAATGGGTGATTGGTTCCTTGTTGTAAAGCGCTTTGGGTGCCTTCAAGGTGGAAAAGCGCTATATAAAGATGTGACCATTTACTTTGTAGTCTAACTTGGTTTGAAACAATAGTTGAACTTCTTCGCCTTTATTTTTTGCTACCGGTAGCCATGTTTTGTTTTGCTTTTCGCAGCGCAGTTGAGAAGAAGGGCATAGTGATAATGTATCACAGCGCCACCTAGCCGCCTGGCATGCATACAATTGAATTCCACACACTTTTGCATCACCCAAATGCGTACCCAAAACAATTTCCCTTGTGGATCAATAAAGTTTGTCTCAGTCTAAGTCTAAGTCTATCACCGTATGCACACAGATTTCCTCCCAAAAATGCTCGTTTAAACACGGAATAAAAAGTGAAGACGTGACGCCACTTCTTCTGTTCAAACCATCATCATATAATCGTAGCCTAAATATTAGTGGGGAACTTTAGTGTCCCGAGGCTACACTAGTATTAATATTGCTACTAGTAGTACTGCTGCTACTATTTTTACTACTACCACTACTACTACTACTACTACTACTACTACTACTACTACTACTACTACTACTACTACTACTACTACTACTACAGTTCTGGTTGCCTCATGCAGATCCGACCTTGTCCACAACTGGCCCCAGAGTCCACAATGGAGACAACAGGCATAAGGACATCTCTGCTCAAAGTGAAAGGAAAATACATTTTACTCCAAAACTGTATGATAAAATGTCAAGGTTATGTGAACTTGATCAATAGGTTGTGGCAAATCAAGTTACGTGAAAGCCTAATTTTCTTAAAAGGTGCTTATAATTGTGACTAATAATTATTTTCTGATGTTATAATGTCGTTTCCTCATCACAAACATACCTGGAGTTGTGGTTTAATTTAATTCACATGTTAAACACAGACTCCACACAGACTCTGCATATTTAACCTGAGTTCTTCTCTCAAACAGAAAACACTGATGTCATGTGTTAATACAAGAAGTGCTCCACTGTGTTTTTAAACTCCACACACGTTCACAAGAATCAATGAACAATTTCAGCCAATCACTACTGGACAAAAAAGTTATTAAAAGGTATTTTTGATCTTGAGCTGGAGATGTGGATAGACCAATAATAAAGGATCACTGCAATGTGTGTGAATGAAACAAAACACAACTCCAGATATGTTTTTAAGGAGGAAACAACATTATAACATGACAAAAACCTCACAAGAGTCAGTTTAGTGTAATATAGAACCTTTACGTTATGTGGAAGGGCTTATTTCTAAAACTGTGCCTATAAATTGCTGAAATTAGCTGGCGTATTTCCACTAGAGGAAGGGGGAAGATTAATTTCAGTCCACCTATTTTATGCGTTCACAAATCTCACAGCATCGCTCAGCTGTGAAAGAGACCTCGCTGAGAGTTTTGTTGAGGTGAAGAGGAGGAAGAGTGAGGAGGAGCTCATTTGGAAAACGGCTTTCTAATCCGAATACAAGGCCCCGTCTCATTTCTCTTTCCTCGCCTCCTCCAAGTTGGCTTCATCTCAATTCTCGTTCCTCGCTTCCTTCTGCTCGATTCCTCTCCTCAATCCTTCATTTATCAGCTGTCAATCAAATGCACCATACGAAGTGGTGTCCCAAATCTCAGAGGAGGTGAGGAAGGAAACCACAGAGGAAACCTGACGTGGACATCAGAAACAATAATAAAACTACATTTGTCTCTATTAGAAACTCAGGCAAGATTGAATTACTAAGTGCAGCTGGATATACTGTGCCAAAAATCACAAAACAGTGCAAAAATATTTACAGTGAGCAAAATGTCCAATAACTTTTTCCAGCAAAAGAAAATGGGTAGAGTTCAACTTGAACTCAGGTCGTGTTTAAGTTCAGCTTCACACAGTGCACCGACATTACCTGCTAACCCTAACCCGAACCCTAACCTCACTTGCTCCTCCCCCTGAGCAACATTCAGGCCCCGTTTACACGTACACCGGTATTTTTAAAAACTGAGATATTTCCCTTCGTTTGTACCCATCTTTTACATGCAAACAATCTTTCTAAAAATTCCAGCTAGAGTGGAGATTCTATCAATCAATCAAACAATATTTATAAAGCGCTTTTCATACAAAATTGTAGCACAAAGCCCCTGATTCTAGAAAACTATGGTTTCGCATTTGCGTGTAAAGTGAAATAAACTGAGTTTTAGGCAGCTGACGCACCAAAAGTGTGATTCTGATTGGCTTGCAGAGCATTCTCCTTCTTCCTACACTGCCGCCCGTAAGTTTGGCGTAGTTATGATAGCGCTCGATGGCGTATTTATGCGGGTTAGTAAAGAAAAACTTTTTTGAAAACGATGCTATGTGCACAATGTTGTTATGGAAAACAGAGGGAGAGAAATATTTGCTTCTCAACATACCTGGCTATGTGTAAAAGGACACTGCCTGACAAAAGTATTAGGACGATGGCATAATTTGTGATGCTGGGGCACTGAGCCACTTTTCAATGTATCAAGCATTATTTAAATGTGGTGTACTTAATACTATTTCATCACATTTATTCAATTATATTATCACACGTTCTCATATTTTCAGATCATTGTGCGCAAATCCATTTGTGGACGAATATTACTCATGTTTTCATAGCATCCTTTCATTATGAAAATAATAGTTTGAACACTCAATAATATTTTAAAATCAACTCATATCATAGAGTTCTCGGATCCCCCCATATGCATGACTGAAAGGACAGACAGAATTTGTAAAGCTGAGATTAAAGGGATATTCCAGGATTTTTAACATGGGGGCTCATTTCCGAGTTAGCCAGAGTGCTGCAGAGATGTGGAGACACTTTTTAGCGAATTTCATGCAGTCCTTCCAGCTGCAGAGTTGTCAGATGCTAGGCTAGCGCAAGTCAATGGTAAATGGTAGCCGGATTTAAATCAGGGTTACCCACTCCATAGTGCACCCAAAACAAGTCAATTATAACGGCAGACTGTCGATGTAAATGTTGATTGAGTAATTTTTGAAATAAAACTGAGTGCGAATAGCATGAATCATTCCATATCTGAGGGACTAGCTTCGCAGCAGCAGCGGAATTTTACTTTACTCTAGTTGGTTGTGAAGTGACCAATCACGTAAACAGAGAAGCGAGAAAAGTCGTAGTAGGGAAGACCACAGAGTGAAGAGGTGAATTTTAAAGGAACTACCGGGCAAAATGGTTTTTCAGTGTGCATTTAGAAAATGTACAAATAAAGCCCGCAGATGGGCACCACGAAGTTTTCACAGATCGAGAAAGGACTCGACTGTGGCTTGTAGCTGCTGGCTTAGACATCAACACACCGGTGGAGACGCTACATAAACAGAAGATTTGCAGTGATCATTTCGGACCAGACGACTACACCAAATCCCTTGGAAAGCCTAGTCTGACAACCACTGCAGTACCATCTGTCTTTCCAAGCGCAAGATCCCGTGATGAAGAACAGGTTTGTACCTTTTTTACCCAAGCTTGCTCCTGTCGTTATGTTAGCGTGCTGGTTGATTGATGAGGACTGTGCTAGAGCTTTTGCTTCACTCTTGTAGTCTACCCGGCTGACAGAAAAGGCATGCACGCTCATAAAGTTGTTGCTAGCCCGTGAACATTCATGTAAAGGTAACGCTATGTGTTATAGCTTGGCAGAGTGGAATAATAGGCTCAAGCTCACATGCGCATGCAATGCAATGCAAATGTATATGTCGATTCACAGTGACGCGATTTACAGAAGAGATGTTTACACTGTTGAGCACGGAACTGAAAAGACAGCCCCGCATTGATTGTTCATTCCAATAAACAATGCAACAACCCGGTTTTCTGTAGCTGTAGCGGGGGCTAACTCACCGACACTCTCTCGCGTTCTGCCCTTTCAACATCCATCTCTCTCAACTCTTCGTCTGTATAAAGCATCGGGGAGACCTCCAAACGTGGCCATGTCTGGATTGTAGAACAGGGCAGGCTACTATACTCTACGGCTAACGACGACAACTGAAGGTAAACAAATATCAGCTGGAAACCTAACTGCAAGGTGATATCACTCCGCCCATGCCTAGCTAGATCGGGGAAAAAAACGTGCTGTTGCATAAGGACATAAATCCTTTAAAGTACAAGGTTGATTATATTTCTAAAATTGTTCCATCAACACAGACATTTGCATCGACATATCGACGTTATAGTTGACTTGTTTTGGGTGCACTATGGAGTGGGTAAGCCTGATTAAAATCAGGCTACCATTTACCATTGACTTGCGGTAGTCTAGCAACTGAAAACTCTGCAGCTGGAAGGACTGCATGAAATTCGCTAAAAAGTGTCTCCACATCTCTGCAGCACTCTGGCTAAGTCGGAAATGAGCTCCCATGTCAAAAATCCTGGAATATCCCTTTAAGGCCAAAGCTGGTTATTTTGATGAAAAAGCTATTTAACTTGATATTGTTACATTTTTGCAATAATATGCCTTTACACGTGATGAAATTTGCTTTAATACATCAATACATTGATTTGTTGTCATTACAAATACGCAGGGCTCTCAAGTCTCACGCATTGAGAGTGTGACACACGCAATTCGACGTATTCACACGCGCACACGCCACACATGGCATTTCTCACGCTGATTTGTGTTATTTTTTTTATTTTTTATTTTTTTGTGCCCAGAAAATCGGTCTGTGTGGCTTAGTTTATGCAGGCTCCGCGCGTTTTCAGCGCCGCCCCCTCCCCCTGCTTCCCCGAGCAGGGGGAACAGGGGGAGCAGACACGCTGTCCCCCGGGCACGTCCTGAGCCTCAGTCCCGGTGCCACGTCTCCTCTGAGACGCACCGACTCCGGTCCCGGTGTCTCCGTCTGTGCGTAACGTGTCCCCCCCGACGGCTTACGCGCGGAATACGCGCGGCCTAGAGCCGAACTGCCCGTGGTGAGCCGTGGTGAGACGCGGTGAGACGCGGTGAGACGCGGTGAGACGCGGTGAGACGCGGGCCCGGTGCATTAACCAGAATCTTACATGAATCCGTTAAAAATGTCCCGCTCCCTCCTCCCCGCCCCTCTCAGCGCACTGACAAAGTGCGGTGATGATAAAACAAACTGAGAACCATCAGGTAATAACTTCATTTATAGAACTCTCATTAGTTGCTTTGTAGTTTAAGTTTGCTCTTTAGACAAACAGGGCTCTCAACACGCAATTCGACGTGTTCACACGCTCACATGGCATTTCTCACGCAATTCAAGCCCCAAAATTGTTCACTCGCACCCCCCCCTCCCCCCCGTCCTCGGAAATTGCAGTCACACGCACGACCCCGCTCAAAACTTGAGAGCCCTGCAAATACGTCTTGTTATCATTATTTATAAAAGTTCAGAAATACACAATCGTCCTAATACTTTTGTCAGCCAGTGTAGCTTTAAAAATCACTGTAGCGGTAAACTATTTCATAATAAACCTGTGTGGTGTATTCTTCATTTACCAAACAGTAATAATGTACATTACATTCCAAAAATAAGGGCTTGATAATGCTTAAAAATCAGCCCAGTTAGCCAGTTAACCCAATAGTTAGATTCGATTTTTGGGATGTAACAATTTACACATCTTTTGAGACTACTACTACTACTACTACTACTACTACTACTACTACTACAACTACATCGGTTTTATATAGCGTTTTTCACTGTAAAACAAAGAGAGCTTCACAATGAGGTAACACTAAAACTAAAACTAAAACATGGGTGAAGATTGAGATATTTTGTGTACTTTTTTGTTATAATACAAATCATTAAGATTTAAAAGTGTTATTTCATCATGTAGATAGGACTGAAACAGAGCAAAGGATCATGGTATATGTATATTGCGATGCCTTCAGTATTATTGCGAGACCTTTTACAATACGAGATTATGATATTTCGGTTATTGTTACATCCCTGGTGTTTACGTGCACAAAAGAAAAACATGCTTTTTTGCCGTACTGTACTAGAACTAAGTGTAATTGCACATCAACAACAGTAGTTGGCAGTGGTGCTCTCATTGTTGCTCTGGGGCAGGGGTCGGCAACCTTAAATACGCGATATACAGAACGGACTCACCATCAGCAGAACATCCTCTGTCACAGAAAAAAAACACGTATATTCCACTGAGTCGTGTCCTTTAGTCCGACAGAAGCTGACGCATCAGCGGCACAAGGAGAGAGCGTTTTTTTTTCAGCACTTTTAGTTTATGCAAATGAGGTGGTTTTAAGTTTTGTTTCTGTAAAACGTAAACAAATGTGCGCAAAGCTGCATTAAAAACACATTAATATTTGAGTCCTCAGTGCAAAAAGACAGTGGTCTTTGTTGTAAGTTTAAATTTTTTTTTGTTTTTAATGTTGATAAAAGAAGTTCAATTTTCACGCATCTGTTTTTAATGTTAATAAAAAGATACAATCTTATGCAGAGGTGCACTAATAACAATTTTCTAGACAAATAATACTATTTACAGTCACGTGCAGGGAGGGGGGCGTGAAATTTTTTCTTCTTCCTAAGGGGGCGTCACAGAAAATAATTGAGAAGCACTGGCATAATGTAAGTGAGGAATAATTTTGGACCATTGCAAACAGTTTTAAATGTTCCATATAATATATCCTTTTTAAGCTCTTATTATTACAAAATTGGCATTACCGTTACGTATTTGACATTTGAAATTGGCACAGTCAGAGAAAATCAATAGCTCCATTTATTAAAAGAGCATGCTGCCTGACTAGCGTGATTTAATTCTGCAAAAAGGTTAAAATTATTTTCAAATTTTGGGCCCTTTGTCCAAAAATAGTTTGACATTTTCAGAGGTTCATATCGGTCAGTTCATTAGTCTCCACATTTGAGATTAATTAACTGACCGCTATTAAGTTATGGTTCACATGACGTCGATACATAATGGTAGAAACTGCCTTTTAAAATGAATGTGACATGTTAGACAACTAATTTCATGAAAACATAATTAGCATAATCTAATAATAATAATTAAATTTTACTAGAATGTTGTATTACTTCTTAATTAGACATGGCCAACAGATATGACGTACGTACGCACAATGAGCAATGATTTAAACTTTTTTTTAATTTGTTTTTTTAGCTCCCGTTTTACACATCACATCATGGGCTTTTAACCAACTAATAAGTGCAGCCTGTGCAGTTCAAAGGTAAGGTAAAGTAAGAGATTGTGCTCTTTAGGTAAAAAAATCCTCCAGCTGAGGTCCTGACCAAGCCTACCAATAAGATCATGGAGATGGGTCCCCGGGCGCCTGAAAAATGTGGTGCCCACTGCTCCTGAAGGATAGTTCATAGTTCATAGTTTGCTTTATTTTCAAAAAACCATATGTACAAGTACACAAAGAAGATCGAAATTTGGTTTCCCCCTGACTAAGCAGGACAGAGATAGAGATGGCCAGGGGAGTGCGTGCCGCCGACTTGGAGATGACAGAGTTGAAAAGTGCAGTACAATCAATAACAATATTCACATATTACGACAACAACAATTGGACAGGTAAAACACGCAGTTTTTTTCGTTGGTGACAGACGGGCGAGTGGGAAGGGGAGCAGTCCAGAAAAATCAATGAAATTGATTGAAAACTGAAGCAGAGGCAGACATTACTAAATAGACAGGACAGAGTGTTTACATAAAACATATCAGTGTGAGCCAATGTGGAATGTCTTGTTTTGTAGAGTGCTGTGATAAACTGCAGCTGTCGACCTTGGATGTGTTTGTGCAGAAGGTGCAGTCAAAACAAAGTCCAGTTGAATCACATTTTCAGGAGAATTGATTACACCAGAAAAGGGGAAATTTAACATAATCAATACATTTTTAGAACCCAGGTGAACAGACAATTTGCCAGAACCCTGGTTTCTGCCAGGCCCCCAACTTCATGCCACCAAGCAGGGCTGTGCGACTTGCAGTCCTCCCCCTGGCACGTATGAATGAAAGCAGACTGTGTCACTGTTCCGCACAGCTCCACAGACATTATCCGTGATGTTATCCAGTGCTAGACGGATTCCACAGATTGGATGTTACAGTTCAATCTGTGTTTCTCCTGATGTCGTCCTCCCTAGTCTTCCGCAGCCCCCCCTTATCGTGTAAAATGACAGCTGGCGGCTCGGAGCTCTTTTATCCGCTTGGCTAAAGTCAGCTTTATTGTCAAAAGCCATATGTACAGGTTGCACACACAGGATTTGAAATTGCAGCGCCCCCTAGGCCCACAGTGAACATAAAACATCTGATAAACAAGACAATAAACACAATGACTAAAACATCACATATAACCATAGCAAAGGATAATAATAATAAAAAAGAGCTGTTTGTTTTTCCCGTATCCATGGAAACCACGCAAGAGGCTAGGTAAGGAGCTAACTATGGACATTTGAGATGCTGATGCACATTTTTTACAGCATATTTGACAGTAAATATGGGAAAAGACAGAAGAAAAAAAAATACTATGAGACCTTCCAGAGGAAATAATTTGAAGGAATGAATTTCATCGCCGACGGAAACAACCGAGTGGAGTAAGAGTGAGGCCTTTCCTGTTGCGTTCACCTGGATGTGCTGACCCTACCCTCTTTTTAAACTGCACTGAGACCTTTGACTGAGACACAAAGGTCATTAAAAAGCAGTGCAAATGTTGGTGCATTGAATTTGAATTTGAAAACTTGAATTTCCCTCAGCATCAATAAAGTATCTGTCTAATTCAACTGTTTCCTAGCAACCTTATTGTACACAAGGGTCGAAATCCATCGAATTTACACAATAGTTATGGTTACACTACTACAAATTCATGAGCACTTTCTTAAAAAAAAAAAAAAAAACTGGATATCTTTAAATCGTTGTCTCCCATGCACATAAAATTGTCCTTGCATTTCATTTTGTATGCAGTTTTCAGTGTTCATGACATAGGATTTAGACCATGCTCACTCCCCACAGGGTCAGGGACTGTGAGGTGAGACTGATAGTCCCTCTGCCACTGTATACACACAAGATCAATACTTTTGGTAGCATTATTACATTGAATAAACACTCAAAACATGCCCAGATAAACGTGTGTCATCTCATTTGTTTACATTATACTTCAGGGAGCAAATTGGGGCTCTGTGAACAATTATTCCCCCGACTCACACAAGCCTGTTTACACGAGTTTATCTGTCTCGTATCGCTATCCTTTTGAACACAGCAGATTGGGCGGTAAAAGCATTAACCTTTGTTGCCTGGCGCTGCTAATCTGATCATGCAAAGATGTCCAAACAATATGAGGCATAGCTTTGGGCACTGCGTACGTGCCAGCTCCCATGTGACGGCCAGCTGCCCCCACCCCTCCGGCCGTGCGTCTGCTAGCCAGGACAGAGGCGCGTGAGTGGGGATAAGTGGGTTAGCGATGGAGTGGCCAGTGTGGATCTCTCTGTGGCTGCAGGCGAGGAACAGATTGGCCTTGCAATTTGTGGTCAGTTCGTGGTCAGTCACTCAAATGTGGTGGGGTGAATGTACTGACTCCAATAGAGCAATGTGTATGGGATTTGGGGTTTTAAAGAATAAGTAGTAAGGTCATAACAAAATCCTTAACACACAGACTGTATATGTAAAGGGACATTCCAAATAGGAAGTGAGCATGGGCACACTTCCAGCTCCATTGACTCTAGTTCCAATTCACTTTCTATTGAAAAACTGTGAGGCTTGTCATTTTGTTCTAAAAATGTGTGTAGAATCCCTCAGTCGTCCAGATAGAATCCAGGGCAAAAGGAGAAATTTAATTTGTCAACTGGACAAAAATGTATTTAGTCAAATAAGTTTCGTAGCTCATCTAAGCTGCTTCTTCAGGTCTGTACACTGAAATTACTTAGAAACTACCACACCTACTTGTTTTCAGTTTCTGTTAGTTAGGTGAGCCTATTCAATATGCAGTGGGGGTGGAGTGTGGGTCTTGTTAGCAGAACCATTCAGGACCATAATGGGTGTTTTCACACCTCTGGACCTGACCTGCTGCCCTATTGTTTTCTTTGTTTGTTTTGATTTAGGTTTGAGGATAGAGTTATAGATGGGAGACAAATGATGTCTGAGACCTCCATTTCTGTTCAAGGAAGGGTTCTCTTTCTTGACAAAAATAGCCCCTTTAAATCCCCTCTCAAACCAGTTCTTTTCTCTGGCCAAGAGCTGTACCTCGCTGTCATCAAAGGAGTGGCCCGTGGCTTTTAGGTGGAGATGTACGGCTGATTTTGGTCGAATACGTTTTGCAGCTCATCCAAGCTGCTTCTTGTAAAAATGTTGATTGACACACTCTACATAATACTGGTATTTTATGTTCATTATTTTGTTCATAGATCAAGATATGAACATGAATAACAGACAAATCAGTAGCCTTCTTTCCCCTGAAGTCACTCCCTCTAGCGTTAGCAACAGGTTTGATTGACAATGTTGTTAAGTGGGAAGGGGTGTTACCTTCAACAGCCTCTGGCTCTTTGTTTGATATGATATTCGTGGGTGGAGTCCAAATATGGAACTCAGTTCCTCTTCTCCCCTATAACTGCAGGGCTTGATGAGCTTCATTTAACTGGAGCCGGATGATATGGGTGACATCACACTTTTTTGTACAGTCTGGGTAAACAGCAAGGACATGCTTTGTGCCCTCTGCTGGAAGGGGAGTGTGAAGCAAAGTGTGTAAACTAGATTATATTACTGATGAACTGACAAAATGTCAAAGTATTGACTCTTAAGCAAGAAGAAGAAGAAGATTGACTTTATTGATCTCACACAGGAGAAATTGTCCTCTGCATTTAACCCATCATGTTATTAGGATCAGTGGGCAGCACATTACTGCGCCCGAGGACGATCTCCATGATCTTCTTGCTTCGGTTTGGTTAGGACCTAAGCTGGAGGATTTTACCTATGGATCATGTTTTTGGGTTGGTCGGGGAAACTGTAGTGCCCAGAGGAAACCCACCCAGACACGGGGAGAACATGCAAACTCCACACAGAATCTTACGGCCATACCAACGTGCCACACGGGGATCAAACCCGGATCCTTCTTGCTGTGAAACGTGAGTGCTAGCCACTCAGCCACTGTCCCGCCACTAAAACAAATGGTCATATTTCTCAAAAATTACGGTTTGCAGTTGGCGTGCCTGAAATAAATATTAAATATGCAACTCTAATTTTTTTTGACTCACAAATCCTCTTAAGGCAACAGCCTAAACAGATCTGTCACCAGATCTCACTGCACCAGCCTCAATGGATCCTCCTGCGGGTGGTGAGTCCATGGGAGGATGGCCCCACATCGATCGCCATCGAGCACCCACCCCAAGCCTGGTTCCAGGGTGGGTGCTCGATGACGTCAATCTGGGCGATGTAATTGGCCTTGCTGTTTCTCATCATAGGGGCTTCTGAACCGCTCTTAGTCTGACCCGTCCCCCGGGACCTGTTTGCCTTGGGTGCTCATGAAGCCCCCGACAACAGAGCTCCCGGGATCATTCGGGCATTCAAGGAGGGGTAAATGGTCCGTATTATGTAATTTTCTGATCTATGGTATAACATTTGCTCATCACAAACGTACCTGGAGTTGTGTTTTGTTTCATTCGCACATGTTTAACACACAAACCTGCATATTTAGGCTGACATCTTCTCTCAAACTGAAAACACTCATGATGTTATGTGGTAATATAATGTGCTTCACTCCATACTAGGGTGGCCAGACATCCCTATTTACCAGGGACAGTCCCAGTTTTGAGTCCTGTGTCCCCTCTCCCAGCAGATCTATCCAAAACCAGTAATTTTGTCCCATTTTCATACAAGAAATGTCCCTGGTGTCCCTATTTTTGACCAATTTGATCCCTGCCAACAGTAAAGAGAGGCATAAATTGTCACTTGTTTAGAAAAGTACAGAAAATCTGCTTAAAAGTCACCAGAACCCTGACTATACTGACTCACATGTTAGTCATGAATGGCCTGAGTGTATAACAATTTTCCTTAATTATGCACTTGTTTCAGCATTTTATAATTACCAGCCATCACAAACTGGGGATGTCCCAGTTTCTGATTGTGAAACTCTGGTCACCCTACTGCTCAGAATAGCGGCAGTGGTGTGGTTCAGATAAGGTCTTCCCTTTTTTTTTTATTATCCCTCATTAAAGAGTGTAACATTTTTTTCTTTACTAAGGGAAATAACCTGTTTGAAATATAGAAAGGTTAACCAGTCACAGTAAATATAAGGCACACTGTTTAAATAAGAACAGCCAGGACATCCAGTGCACTGCAGAGTCATATAACAGCACCTTATCACAAACTGGCCTCTCATTAGATTATTCCACAGTCACCCGAGGGCAGGCGGGGGCAAATAAGGCACATTCATCTAAATCTGTCGGATCTGTTCACTTCAAAGAGCCATTCAAAAGACTGGCTCTTTTTATTTTTATTGATAAAAGAGAGAAATGACCAAGATTCAACAGTTCAAACTGAAAGTGACTGTCTGTATTGGTTGTGTAATCTATAATAAATAAAATAAATATGAATAATTAATACATTTAAATACTGGCAAATGGTCATGGTAAATCATCACATTTTTATA
The DNA here is from genome assembly GCA_036785185.1 of Paratrypauchen microcephalus. Classification (NCBI taxonomy): domain Eukaryota; kingdom Metazoa; phylum Chordata; class Actinopteri; order Gobiiformes; family Gobiidae; genus Paratrypauchen; species Paratrypauchen microcephalus. The sequence goes on along the minus strand of JAVJIX010000055.1, from coordinate 3,582,790 downwards.
TAGTGCTTTTTCGACTCCGGGTGGGTGGAGAGTCCTTGCCTCAGGTGGAGGAGTTCAAGTATCTCGGGGTCTTGTTCATGAGTGAGGGGAGGATGGAGCGTGAGATTGACAGGGGGATCGGTGCAGCGTCGGCAGTAATGCGGTCGCTGTACCGGACCGTTGTGGTGAAGAGGGAGCTGAGCCAAAAGGCAAAGCTCTCGATTTACCGTCAATCTACGTTCCTCCCCTCACCGATGGTCATGAGTAATGGGTAATGACCGAAAGGACAAGATCACGGATACAAGTGGCCGAAATGAGTTTCCTCCGCAGAGTGACTGGGCGCTCCCTTAGAGATAGGGTGAGGAGCTCAGTCACACGGGAGGGGCTTGGAGTAGAGCTGCTGCTCCTCCACGTTGAAAGGAGCAGCTGAGGTGGCTCGGATGCCTCCTGGACGCCTCCCTCGGGAGGTGTTCCGGGCATGTCGCACCTCGAGGAGGCCCCGGGGAAGACCCAGGACACGCTGGAGGGACTATGTCTCCCGGCTGGCCTGGGAACGGCTTGGGGTCCCCCCGGAAGAGCTGGAGGAAGTGTCCGGGGTGAAGGAAGTCTGGGAGTTCCTGCTTAGACTGTTGTTTCCGCGACCCGGCCCCGGATAAGCGGAAGAAAATGGATGGATGGATGGCTTTTTCAACTTCAAGGGACCCAAAGCACTTTACATCAAGGAATCACTCACCCATTCACACACACATTCACACACCAGTGTACGCAGACACTAGGGATGAGGTGGGTTAAGTGTCTTGCCCAAGGACACAACGGCAGCATTCATCTGTGGGAGCTGGCGGCCAACCTGTGGTCACCGGGGTGAATCTGACCGCTCAACCAGTGGTGTTTACGTCGAGAGTGGGATTAGAGTCACCAACCTTAAGACTGGTGGATGGACCTGTGCACTGGAATGACTACAACATGTTAAACTTATGATTTAAATGAGTCATTTGTAGGGGTGTAAAGATTAACTGATTTGGATCGGTTATCGGTCTGTGACCTCTGCGATCCGAGTGTACCAATCAACGGAGCCCTAAGAACGGTCCGATGGCCCGGATTTACAGCCGCGAATCGGTTTCCTAGCTCCTGTGACCATGAGCGGTCTCTCTCATAGGCAGTAGAAGCGGCCCTGCCACTGTATGTATGTGTGTGTGTGTGTTTGAACTCTCACGGGACTACAGTGTTGACCTTTTACCTGTGACGTCGGCTGATGTAGTTGGAGCGCAGCGCGGGATACTTTCTTTGACTTTGCTATAATAAGACTGACTAACCATGTCAGACAACGCGGATGCAATTTACAATGCCTCTCACCTAACATCCAAGGTTTGGAAATCACACACACCCGAACCCACTCTGGCGCACACACGCACACACACGCACACACGCACACTGAAGCATTGATGATTTTTGTCTCGAGACTGAGAAAATGTTATGAGATGTAGAGAAGTTAGTTAGTTATTCAGTGTTAAGCGCTTTCTCTGATTTTCTTTTTTGTTAATAAAAGTTAATTACAGGCATAAAGACATTATGGATTTAACATGCTAGTGTTTTCTATAACTGCCTAGTAATATCTATCTTCTTGTCAGTGATATGTTGCACTTTTACAGTTACTGAAACTCATGAGTGACTGAAGCACTAATCATTCTGATTCATTATGATTTTTGACTTTAATAGGCAATTTGCTTGTTTTATAACGACTTTTTTATTTTTGATATCTAACCTTATTGTTTTGTGTTGCTTGAGGGAACGAATGTATTGTATTTTAAGTATGAACAGAGTCTTGCAGATCGGATTGCCAGTTTTTCAGTGGGCCTGGTGTATTGTCTGTTGGACACTAAATAAACAAAAGGATACTATTTTGAAATTTCATTTCTGTTTCTCTCTTTTTCTTCTCAATAACTTTAAAGCACTTGGGAGTAAAGTTGTCAATTTGTATTGAATCAAAATTAACTGAACTGGATCGGATCGAATCGTACCGGATCGTTTACTAATTTTATGAATCGTCCCTGAATCGAATCGTAGCCTGTGAATCGGGATTCGAATCGAACCGTTTTGTGAGTGAAAGATTCACACCCCTAGTAATTTGAGATTATTATTTTTATTGTGCCAGTTTATTCATTTATATATTTATTCATTTATTTCAACATTTTGTAGTAATTTATTTAGAATTTTTGTCATTTGCATTTGTTTTTGCGGCTTTTACTTTTGCACTAAACAAAACAAAACCTCACATTACCTTTATGAGCTAATTTGTTATATAACACTTATGCTTTTATAATGTACTTTCATATATTATTTCTTCAATGCCAGCCTACATTCACCAATATTTCAGACATGCCATAGGAGAAAACTCAATTTAAATGCTAATGTACACATTATTCATTGATGCACTTTGATATAAGCATCGCTACTATTTCAAGCTTGCTGTTTCTCAGTGACTGAAAAGGGGTGTCATTATAGTTCTCAAACCAAACCAAGGCTTTTATTGCTCTAAAGGAAATTGGATGTGAAGAGAAGCATGCGTAATTTTCTGTTCATTAAGTTTGTAAAATGTGATTGCTCTACAAACGCAAGATATATGACACTTTATTACACTCCAAACCTGCAGAATATGTCGGTTTGAGCTGATGTCGTAACAAAAACTTATGTTCACTTTTTAAAGTAGACATAAAAAAGTTACATAGTGCACCTTTGAACTAATGTCTGCATTCGGAAAATACATAATCCTTTATTAACTTATAAACGTCTCCAATGAGGTATTAAGGCACTGGAGCTCCCTCTGCTGTCAGTGAGGGGAATTAACATTCAGAAAGTAAACAACGAAGATCTTTTCCTCCTTGGATCCGATGTCAATAGAACCATGTGTTTGTTGTAAACACAATTTGACCGCAGGATGAGTTTGGTCATAGTTTATGTTTTTTAAAAAGGGCATAGGAGAAGCCTGCAATTTCTGACTGTGATGCCACGCGAGATAATGTGCAAACAGAGCATTTTTGAGTGCTCAGAAACTCCAGGTAAGTTTTTTAAAAAGGGACAATATAATATAATAGGTAAAAAGTAAATGTTCCATAATATGTGTTCATTAAATACACTCAACAAAAATATAAACGCAACACTTTTGTTTTTGCTCCCATTTTTCATGAGATGGACTTAAAGATCTAAAATTCATTCCAGATACACAATATTACCATTTCTCTCAAACATTGTTCACAAATCTGTCTAAATGTGTGATAGTGAGCACTTCTGCTTTGCTGAGATAATCCATCCCACCTCACAGGTGTGCCACATCAAGATGCTGATTTGACATCATGATTAGTGCACAGGTGTGCCTTAGACTGCCCACAATAAAATACCACCCTGAAATGTGCATTTTTTTTGCTTTATTGGGGGTCTGGGGACGCAGAACCAGTCAGTATCTGGTGTGACCACCATTTGCCTCATGCAGTGCAACACATCTTCTTCGCATAGAGTTTATCAGATTGTCAGTTGTGGCCTGTGGAATGTTGGTCCTCTCCTCTTCAATGGCTGTGCGAAGTTGCTGGATATTAGTGGGAGCTGGTACACGCTGTCGTATACGCCGGTCAAGCACATCCCAAACATGCTCAATGGGTGACATGTCCGGTGAGTATGCTGGCCATGCAAGAACTGGGACATTTTCAGCTTCCAAGAATTGTGTACAGATCCTTGCAACATGGGGCCGTGCATTATCTTGCTGAAACATGAGGTGATGTTCATGGATGTATGGCTCAATAATGGGCCTCAGGATCTCATCACGGTATCTCTGTGCATTCAAAATGTCATCAATAAAATGCACCTGTGTTCTTCTTCCATAACAGATGCCTGCCCATACCATAACCCCACCACCACCATGGGCGACTCGATCCACAACATTGACATCAGCAAAGCGCTCACCCATACGACGCCACACACGCTGTCTGCCATCTGCCCTGAACAATGTAAACCGAGATTCATCCGTGAAGAGAACACCTCTCCAACGTGCCAGACGCCATCGAATGTGAGCATTTGCCCACTCAAGTCTGTTACGGCGACGATCTGGAGTCAGGTTAAGACCCCGATGAGGACGACGAGCATGCAGTTGAGCTTCCCTGAGACGGTTTCTGACAGTTTGTGCAGAAATTGTTTGGTTATGCAAACCAACTGTTTCAGCAGATGTCCGAGTGGCTGGTCTCAGACGATCTTGGAGGTGAACCTGCTGGATATGGAGGTCCTGGGCTGGTGTGGTTACACGTGGTCTGGGGTTGTGAGGCCGGTTGGATGTACTGCCATATTCTCTGAAACGCCTTTGGAGACGGCTTATGGTGGAGAAATGAACATTCAATGCACAAGCAACAGATCTGGTTGACATTCTTGCTGTCAGCATGCCAATTGCACGCTCCCTCAATGCTTGTGACATCTGTGGCATTTTGCTGTGAGACAAAACTGTACATTTCAGAGTGGCCTTTTATTGTGGGCAGTATAAGGTACACCTGTGCACTAATCATGATGTCGGATCAGCATCTTGATGTGGCACACCTGTGAGGACAAACTTTAGCACTTTTCAAATCATAGAAGCTCAATGTCTTAGTCTATACTTTTGTTTGAGTCAAAGGTGGCCTGTAATTCGAGATTTATCCGAGAAGCAAAAGAGAAATCGCACACGTGTGAGTGAAAACCCTATTTGGATGGAGAACGCTGAAGGCCAAAGAAGGGTACAAGTACAGAACAAATGTGAATTTTCGCATTATGTCAACACAATGTCAATATCTCATTTAGTGTATGGATAGGAGTTAAATACTAATGAGGCACATTGTACTTGGCGTCAAGGCAAGCATTTGAGAATTGCAATTAAGAGACCATGCAGATCAAGGGGAGACAAAATGTTAACCGTTTTCATAGGAGAAAGATAATTTTTATAAAAGCCCTTAAGTGACTTTGGGTGACGGTTTCATGACACAAATGTTCTACCCTCAAACTTCTCCATTCCTCTAATTCCCCAAGAACGTTAAAGAGGAGTTAGAACACATTCCCCATCACAATTCTCCATCACAACAAAATAGCGTAACACAAGGTTGTGTCCAAACTTAAGCAGAGAAATCCAAGTAATCTCAGAGTTAACACACATTTTTCTTTCAACTATGCACTACAAAAGAACTACTCGGGAACACTGCTGCATCCCAGGAACAGCTGCTGTCAGGGCACTGACAACTAAGTCTAACAATAGAGTAGAGTCACTTCAATTGACTTGGTGCACTTGTATATTAACTATATACACACATGATATTACACTGTATCAAACAACCACACTGAAATCTTTAGTAATGTAAAGGGATTTCGATTGAGTTGCACTTACAGATTTGCTTCCAAGAAGCTACAAGTTTTCTTGCTTGTATTGGCCGTAAACACACGTGATATCAGCTTCTTGGACGAACTGGAAATCGTCAGTGGTCTGCACTCCCAGAGACTGAAGTGTCTCCACTACGATATCCAGGAGGGATGGAGGAAGTTCTGGTAGAACACTTGCAATGGAGCGTCTGATGTCTGGGTCGTCCATTTCTAAGGAGAGTAAACGGTTAAGTTTCAGTTTTCGTAAATAGTTCAAGTTTCAATAAGGCCTACTGTGCCAACACACCATGTTTCAATGGAACCAATTGGTATCCATCTTTCCAGTAAGAAGGTAATGGATAGAAATCAGTCAAGTCGTAAATGTTAAGAAAGCACATCTCATTATTTTCTTTCTTTACCGAGTACATGTGGAAATGAGGTAGGAACACTGTTGTATTTTGACACAACAAAATAAATTGTGTCATGTTTTAACAAAATAAGCCCAAGTTCAACAAAGTTCACATAATCTTTTCCGGTCACAAGGAACTGTCCTTTTTTGTATAATGTACCCTTGTAGGACATCTCAACTGCAACCTTTGTGTCTGTCTCAGTAAAGCCAAACTCCCTGACAGCATCTTGGATTACTCCACTATAAAGTGATACATAGAATGGATAACTGTCTTTAACCTGTAGAACAGCCTGGCCAAGGGAGTCAGCTGTAAGATAAGCCTGCAACATTTGTTGTCTTTGAGAGAGTCAAGCAGAGGTTTTTGAAATTCTTCAAATTCCTTGGACATGTCTTAAAATAGCTATGCTTACTCTCAAATCTCATTGTCCAAAGTCTAATCAAGGGCCCAAATTTCAGAATAAGTGCTGGATAATGGCGTAAATAGTGGTGCTTTGGTTTCAGTGTTGTGCTTGGAAAGAGAGATTTTCTTGACTCCAAATACTGTTGAATGAGAACGTCAAGAAATGCAACCTGTGAAACAGACGTTTTCTGAGCACAGACCATGTCCACAATGTCCTTCAGCTGCAGAGTCAACTGCCAAACATCATCAGCTGTGTCTTCCACTCTGTCACCAATTATAAGAGGCAACAGCGTCAGAAAATTCCAATTCTGTATGGCCTGTCCTGACAGCTTTTTTGCAAGAGGTTTGACTCTGCATGGCTTTGTAGCAGCATCAGACAAACAGTATTTAAACTGACATATGCGTCGATTGAGAGTAGTATAAGAGAACCGTTTTTTCTGCTTTATGAAATATTTCAAATAAAGTGCTATGTCATAAGCCAAAATACCTTCAAAGATGTCATGCCCCAGACATGGAGGCAGTCCTGGCTGACAAACATGGAAGTGGTGTAAAGAATTGAAGACTGAATCAAACTTCACTCCTTCAGGAGCGTCTTCATTTTGAAGACGGTAAAGAGCGGAATTGTACTTGTCAATTGTGCGCAATGGTCCACATACATTCGGATCATCACTCTGAAATTCATTTCGGGTTACTAAGCAATACCAACAAAAGTATTGTGACGAACTGAAATTTTCTGAAAAGCCACCGATACAATGCGACCCCAAATTGTCACCAGAAATGCAATACAATGTTCCGAGTACAGTTCCATTTGATGTCAATATTCCAGTCTCCTCCAATTAATTTCAGGTCTTTCACCAACTCACTGAAAACCTTTGAATGCCCAAATGTTTTGAAGTCCTTCTTTCTGCATAATAGCACAAGTGACATATGGTCATTGTCAGACCTCACAGTGGTGGTAAATTGGCAACGGACACATAAACAGCAAGCACTTTATGTTTAGCCTTTGCTGAACCAAGGGGATTGGTGACTTCAAACGCATCCTGGTAGAGCACAAGTCTTAAACTGGATGGATTTTGCTTGAAAAACTCACTGTGTTTAAATAAGTGACCATCACAAATGTCACTCAGAACCTCTGTCTCTGTTGACTGTTCTGTCATATGGGCAGTTTTATCTTGCCAAAGCTTAGATTGTAGCAAACAAGTGTTTTTGATGGGGACGTAGTAAGCAAATTGGTCTTTTCCATTTTCATCTCTTCCTAAGAGCAACTTCTTTGGTTCCACATAACGAAACATTTTTTTTGAAAGTTTCAGTTCTTGAGTATATGGTCCTCATTGGCCCTGTGTGGCATTCAGTAAAGAGATCAGACTCTTTGACAGAATCACAAACTTTAGTTATGACATCATCTGAGAGTGATGTGTCATTTTGTAATAATGAACGAAGTCTGTTCAAAGTATATGCCAGGCCTAACTCGTGAATGTTGACCATCTCCTCAACAATACTTTGAATGGTTGAAGCAGGAAGCAGAAACTTTCCCTGCAATTTCAAATAAAACAAACTCACGTTTCTCAAATACAGATCACTAAAATCTCCATGTATCCATATCCTCATCTCCTCTACCTGTCTCGGTCACATCTTCATGCTCTCTAACTTCAGAGTCAGCAGTAGTTGTGGCTACAACTGATGACTGTTGTGGAAAGTCTCTGTACAGGTCATTAATGTAATATCTGTAATATCTCCATGTTTCTGTGAAATGTGAGATGTAAATGAAGACTTAATCTTGAAAACATTTGAACATCCACTCACCGGACAGCATACTTCATGTCCTTCTTCAATGTGTTTCTTGAGATGACCCAAAAGGTCCTTTATGGTTCGGCTGCTGTGATAGCTGCACAAGGCAATTGGGCACCTGTAAGAGCTAACAACAGTGGCAACATTAACTTCTGCCACATTGTGTTTGCGGTAGAAGTGTGCTTTAAATGCACCATATCGGAAAAATGTCTTTCTGCAACCAGAGCCATAACACTTAAACAAACAATGCGGCTCATTTCTATGAAGTTTGCAATGAAGAACATAACCCCTCAGTGTTTTCAATGATTTTCCACAGAAATTACACGGCCACATTTCTAGCTAGTCGAAGTACCAAGCATAAAGACTTTTCTTTAGCACTGACTGAGCTTCAACATTCATTAATACAAAACAACGGGATAACTGGAATACACACTAATACAAAGGAATTCTATATACAAATGTTTAATTTATCTTGACTAGACCAGGTCCAGACCTGGACTAAACCAGGATTAAACCACCACGTACCGCTCTTTGCTGGTTTCGTGCTTCTGGTTTGTTGCTCGGGCTGAGAGCACGCGGTTCGACCTCGTGCGCGCAGACTCGGTGTGCGCCGTGTCCCCACCCCCGCTTCGCTATTAATACATTTTGTTGAAAATCTACGAAAGTTTGAGTGTTTAAACAAGAGCTAAATGTGAGAAAATGTTAATTCCAGTCTGAGAACGGTGTATAATGTGTGTGGTGAGGCGTTTACAGCCTTAAAACATGTATAATAAATGTAAAATATAAAGTTGTCCTACTTCGTGGATTTCTCTTATTGCGGGTTATTTCTGGAACATGCATCTTTTTTGTTAGTTTGACCATTTGTCATTTTCTGCAAATAAATGATCTAAATGATAATATTTTTATTTGGAATTTGGGGGAAATGTTGTCAGTAGTTTATAGACTCAAACACAAACTGATAATTTTGCAGTGGTCTTTTAATTTTTTTTGTTAGTGAGGTCAAACCTTCCTCACTTTTCTAACATATTTCTAGCATCCTAATTATTGACCGTCGTGAGTGGTCATTTTTATGAAAGGTATCTGTTTCCTATAAAGTGCTTAAAACATAAAAGTTTTGTTTGCTAAAGAAACACTAAGTTGTGCATTAATCTTCTATGTGACAGTGTCTTGGGCTTTTTTTTATTGATTCATCATGTTTGGATCAGCACTGTGGGGCACTTTCACATTTCCTGAGCTATAATTTCATGTCTTGTTTGTTTATTTGTGTAATTTATGTATTGAAGCGTACTCCAGCTGCAAACCGGTTCTACCTGAGGGGTATAAATAAAGCCTGAACCTGAGCTCCTTTTAAATCGGTACTGGAGTAAATAATAATAATAAAATAATAATAATAATAATAATAATAATAATGATAATAATAATAATAATAGTAATAAGCGCTGTCAGGCGATTAAAAAAAAAATCGAATTAATTACAGGATTTGTAATTAATTTAATTAATCGCATTTTAAGAGTGTGAGAGAGAGATTGTGAGTGAGTGAGCGAACCCACTTTGCGATTGAGTTCGTCAGTTTTTCTACAGTCGCTTTGTTCATTCGTTTCCCAAATTCAGCGAGTGTGGTTTGGTGGTTTGGTGGTTTGGTGCCGCTATCACCGGTAACAAATGGAACTTGTCCGGACGTGTTTGTCGTTCAAATGATCGATCAGGCTGGAGCAGCTTTGGTGATCGGAAAATTATTTTTGACAAAAACTCCAAATCACCTCGTTCTTGTTGATCGTCCTGTCTTCGTTCTTTTTATAAATAAACTTGCCGTTCAAAGGCCCAAGAAGAGATTTGCTCGCCGCACGCCAATTTTAACATGCGTTCATTGAATTGCCACTTATACTTAATTGAGTTCATTTTTATAAAGCATTAATTTGCAGTGTAATTAATCAATCTAATTAACACATTAAACTGACAGCCCTAATAATAATAATAATAAGTAGACATTGCTCTACTACATGGAAAAAGTACCTCCACTCTAATTCTCACTGGTTTCGTTGTCGTTACATAACAGAATAAATCATGAGTCTGCAGACGTCTGTGAAGGTCTGTAAAATTTCACCAGCGCCATCTGAAGTATTTAGAGCACTCAGATCATTTTTCTTTTTACATATTATGCACAAGGCAGACAGGTTTTGAATTTGCCTTGAGAGAAAGAGAAAGAAAGAGAGAGAGAGAGAGAGACAGAGAGAGAGACAGACATACAGCGAAAGAGAGAGACGCACACATCAGGACAGAGAGAAAAAAGAGACACACAGAGAGAAACAGAGAGAGACAGAGAGAAACAGAGAGAGACGCGAGAGGGAGACCTACACACAGTGAGAGAGAAAGGTGGCAAGAGACAGAGAGCACGGCATAGAGAGAGACTGAGGCAGAGAGAGAGAGAGCGAGAGAGAGACACAGCGAGTGAGACAAACACAGAGCGACTGAGAAACACATACAGACATGAGACAGACAGACAGAGAGACGTAGACAGACACAAGCTACACACAGTGAGAGACAGAGAGAGAGACGGAGAGAGAGACACATGCACACAGCGAGAGACAAAGAGAGATAAACAGAAAGAGACAGAGACACATGGAGTAACAAGAGAGAGACACACAGTGAGTGATAAAGACAGAGAGAGGAACAGAGAGACTGTCTCCATTTCTCAGGCTGTCTCAGACATGAGAGAGACAGAGAGAGACAGAGATAGACAGAGAGAGAAAGACAGAGAAACAGAGAGAGACAGAGCGACAGAGCGAGAGATACAGAGAGAGACAGTCAAAGAGAAAGAGAGAGAGAGACCAAGAGAGACAGACAGAGAGAGATAGAGACAAAGAGAGAGACAGTGAGAGAGACAGAGAGAGATAAACAGAGAGAGACAGAGAGAGACACACAGTGAGTGAGACAGACAGAGAGGAACAGAGAGAGAAACAGAGACAGACACAAGCTACACACAGTGAGCGACAGAGAGAGAAAGACAGAGAGTTACAGAGAGAGAGAGACAAAGAGAGAGAGAGACAGCGAGAGAGACAGAGAGAGAGAGAGAGAGAGACAAAGAAAAAGAGACACAGTGAGTGAGACAGACAGAGAGGAACAGAGAGAGAAAGAGAGATGGAGACAGACACAAGCTACACACAGTGAGAGATGTAGAGAGAGAGAGAAAGAGAGAGACACACAAAGACAAAGAGCGACACACACACACAGTGAGAGAGACAGAGAGACAAACAGAGAGAGACAGATAAAGAGAGAGACGAGAGACACACACAGTGAGAGAGACAGACATAGAGGAACAGAGAGAGAAACTGCAAACTGAGAAACAGAGACAGACACGAGAAAGAGAGAGAGAGACAGACAGACAAGCTACACACAGCGAGAGACAGAGAGAAAGACAGAGAGAGAGAGAGAAACAGAGAGAGAGACAGAGAGAGAGAGGCAAAGAGAGAGAGAGAGAGACACACAGTGAGTGAGACAGACAGAGAGGAACAGAGAGAGAGAGAGAGACAAAGAGAGAGAGACAGACATGAGCTACACACACCGAGAGACACAGAGAGAGAGAGACAGAGAGACACACACAGTGAGAGAGACAGAGACAAACAGAGAGAGACAGAGATAAAGAGAGAGACACAGAGAGAGAGACACATAGTGAGTGAGACAGACAGAGAGCGAGAGAGAGAGAGACATAAAGTGAGAGAAAGAGATGGAGAGAGAGAAAAACTGACACGGACACGAGAGGGAGAGCTAGAGACGGGAGAGAGAAAAACAGAGAAAGTGAGAGAGGAGAGGAGGTGAAGGAATGTGTCCAAAAACGGTCACTGCGTTCCTCACAGATGTTCGGGTGAGGAGATGGAGCGCTGCATACCTCAGATAGGAGCTCAGATAAACCTGTTTCGGAGCAGAGAAATACGGCCCGGGATAATCCAGGTCTTAGAGCGAGCCGGGCTGATTCATCGCTAAACACACAGTTTATTGGGCCCAGCTCCAGATTTAAGATTTCACTGATGTGGTCAAGATAACCCGGACACACAGAGGAGATGAAGGGAATAGCGCTATAAATATAAAAGTTAGTTTAACCATAAAATAGATTTAATATACAGTATATGTCTACAAAGGTGGTACCAACTGAACACGGCGTGAGCATGAGGATGACTCATTACAAGTTTAAAAGGTTCACTGTGGAACTTTTCTGGTGAGGTTAGTTACGCTTAAAGTACAATTTATCGTCCCCGTAGGGAGATTTGTCCTCTGCATTTGACCCGTCCTTCAGTGCAGCCGGGGCCCGCTTGTCTCCATAGACATGAGGGATGTAACGATATAAAAATCCCTCTATACGATTTTAAAAAAATTTTCACGATATGCATGTCACAGTTCGGAGGCTTACAAAATTGTGAATATGCTACATTTTCCTTTTAAAAGCCTGTTACTGTAATAATATGAAGAATTAAGATTTAAAAGTGCTTAAAGGGATAGTGCGTGTTTTTTTTTATTTTTTTTTATGTTAATCTGTATGGGTTTCCTTCTAAAAGTGTCGTGCGGTAACACTGGCTTACCTCTGACAGTCTCGTCTCAGCCCGGTTCTGCTCGGGTTCTGGAGCTCATGTAAGTAGGTCCGGTAAGTTCACGGGGAAAGGAAATAAAGCTTGTTTTTCTTTGCAAAACAACATTTGTCCAAAAAGTGATATATATTTCCGTCACAGACAGTTTCTAATTCGTATGGTTCCCTTTTCTCTCGGAGTTGTATCACTGCGCGTGTAGCCTAGCCTATAGCCTGTTCACTTGTAAACATCCGCTTACGCCGTACCGCATCTGCTGTATACATCTGCTTACAAGTGAACAGGCAATAGAGCTAACGTGGGCGGAGTGATACAAATCTAGAGAAAATATGCAAATGCGAATTAGTCAGCTGGATTTTTTCGGACGACTGTGACGGAAATATATATCACTTTTTGGACAAATGTTTTGCGAAGAAAAACAAGCTTTATTTCCTGTCCCCGCGAACTTACCGGACCTACTTACGTGAGCTCCAGATGTCCCTGTCAAAAAATACTTTTCAAAAAATAAATAAATAAAATGTTCCACAATACGGTATTAAACTATGTCACACATTTATTCTATTACAGGTGTTTTTACTGCTAAACACATATCCAGAAAAGTTGCATTCTTACTGTGAACTGGCTTGCCACTCCACAGATCTGACCTTTAATAAACTCTACTCAGTTGTTAAAGATCAGTTGTGTTCATTGTTAACTCACAATTTTGTATTTTTCAGCAACAAAAATGCACACAATTGAATAAATGCATCTCATATAAGTTCAATAACTGGCAGGCTCTCCTCACGCTGACCAGAGGATGAAACATGTGACTAGTTAGACAACATATAATACGCAAATTAATCAGCAATTTATAAAATGAAAAAAGAAAGAATACAATGCCATCTGGATGAAGAAACCCAGGACATTTTCTGAGTTTTCACTAAGGCTACGTTTACACATAGCCGGGTATTTTGAGAAACAAATATTTCTCCCCCTCCGTTTTCCAAAACAACATTGTGCATTGTTTTCAAAGAAGTTTTTGTTAACCATCCCGCATAAATACGCCATCAAGTGCCATTATAACTACGCCAAGCCTACGGGCGGCATTGTAGGAAGAAGGATAACGCTCTGCAAGCCAATCGGAATCTTACTTCTGATGCGTCAGATGCCTAAAACTCCATTTATCTCACTTTAGACGCAAACACAAAACCATAATTTTCCAGAATCTCCACTCTAGCCAGAGTTTTTAGAAACAGTCATGTTCAGAGGCGAATTTGCCATTTCCGTGTAAAAGATGGGCACAAACGAAGGGAAATGTCTCAGTTTTTAAAGATCCCATGACATGGTACTTCTTGATGCTTTTATATGGCTCCTTAATGGTTCCCCAATACTGTAAATGAATCCTTCTTCAAAATCAACACTTAGTGCAAGGGAAAGACACATGTACACAGTCAGAGTCATAATCTCTCTGTCTGAACAACTCATTCTGCGCCTTGTTGCTTGAATGCAAATGAGAAGAACACAGATTGGTAAGAGGAAGGGGGGGCAAATGCGCCGCTGGTTCCTTGTGTTAGCGGTCCGCTGTGTGCTGGCCCCACTTCCGCGTGTGTAAGCGCGAAGGAGGAGAGGAGAGCCTTTTCAATGGAAAAAAAACACATTTGTACAGAAAATAAAATTAAACCACTGCTGTTTCAGAGGTCCAGAGGGTTGGGTAAAGGACTTCCAAGCCTAGAAACACTCGCACGTGCCTCCAGGCAAATAAAAAAACGCATTTCGCATTGCGTAGCTCCTCCGCGGTCCAAACTCTCTGGGTGCGATTTCCAGAGACAGGGGGTGGAGATCCAGACGATGGTGGAACTGCATTTGCATTTCTTTTTTCGATCTGACGTCAATAAGGTGCCTTGTCCAGAATCGCCCATTTGAGCTGTGTTTTTTTCAAACGCAGAAAAGGATCGCAAATGCTCAGTTTAGACATTACGCAACTTTTAGCCATTGGGGGGGGGGGGCTAAACAGGGTAGGGAAGCTCACATTAACGTTCAAAAACCTCAGAAAGTGAAAATTTCATGCCATGGGACCTTTAAAAATACCAGTGCACGTGTAAACGGGGCCTGAAGAGGCTGCGGGAAGTTGTCATCGGTATGTCCCAAAGCATCTCCCGGTTTTGTGACTTAAGTGTGAATAGAGCCCATTCTTTTCATTATTGTCGGACGCTCCCTTCACTGTCAAATCTGAATAAGTAAATGAACAGGTCACAGATAGAGACTGCAGCATTCGGAAGAGAACTGAATGAATAAATAAGAAGATAACAGGCTTTTTATATTTGGGACGCCACTACTAGAGCTCAGATTTTCATTTTAGGTTGGTTTCCCTCATGAAAATCCCCTTAAGTCTGGCCCTTCAGAGTGTTAAAACACTGCTCGATGCTATGTTGAAGCCATTAAGCAACAAATCCAACAGTGATGGATAAATATTTGCTCATTTCAGACTGGCTTGAAAGCTCACAAATTGCTGTTTACTTGGGTTTCTAAATGCTTGGCCCTTAGAGTGAACTTGAGGCATTCAGAACACTCCAGTCTTTCGAGCACCAGCCAAAGAAAGCACTGTTTATATCAAGTTATTCCCAGGTTTGTGCAATTAACTTCTTTTAAAGAGGAGGTATTCAGTAACATTTTTTTTTTTTTAGCTTTCTACATCTAAAACCTCTTTAAGCACGTTTTCACTCATCAAAAACATGCTTAAAGAGGTTTTAGATGTCATCCATGCACGTTTCAGGAATTTATCTCTCCTTGGCCCTGTTTGAGCCCTCCTTACAATTTCGCCAATTCTCAGCCCTGAAGCCTACGTCACCCTGGCTTCCACACGACAATTCTCCATAAATATAAAATATAAGATTTAAATCTGTTATGTTACACCACAGAAGTGCAATTCCCCTTTTAAAGCTTGTGTTATGTTGTCACCTCCTCACAAATACACCTGAAGTTGTGTTTTGTTTCATTTACATGTTTGAGTAATCCATTATTATTAGTCTGTCTACATCCCCAAACCTCAAAATGGTCTGTTCCACCTTGTGATGTCATGAAACAGTAGTCGTACTGTCCTCCTAATGGTGTCTCTAACCAAAATTAACCAGCCAAACTCCCTGAATGAGCGACACAAGTCAGGATTTAGCTTTTTCGCTCCAGGTTTAATGTAGACTTGTTGAGCATGTTGACATAACAAGGTGTAAAACTGAAACAAAACAAATATTGTTGAATGAATTACTTATACAAACAGTGAATGTACATAGATTATGTCTACTATAACAACATATGAAGCCAAAATTACACACATTAATCAATCAAACTTTATTTCTATAGCACCTTCCAACAACCAAAGTGCTGTACAACAACAACAAAAAAAGTTAAAAAACAATAAACATTATACAAATAGGTCAACAAAGCACATTAAAATACCAATTAAAATAAACCATTAAAATAAAGAAAGTGTCACAGGGCCACTAAGTGTTAAA
Organism: Paratrypauchen microcephalus; assembly: GCA_036785185.1. Classification (NCBI taxonomy): domain Eukaryota; kingdom Metazoa; phylum Chordata; class Actinopteri; order Gobiiformes; family Gobiidae; genus Paratrypauchen; species Paratrypauchen microcephalus. The sequence goes on along the minus strand of JAVJIX010000055.1, from coordinate 3,566,785 downwards.
AGCCATTCTAAATAAGTCGGTTTTAAGTTTGGCTTTGAACAGAGGCAGGTCAGTGATGGAGCGTAACTCAGTGGGCAAAGAGTTCCAGAGTTTTGGACCGGCCACTGCAAAAGAATGATCACCCCACTGTTTGCTCCGGGACCGGGGGACCTCCAGCAGATGTTGCCCAGCAGATCGTAGAGCTCTGCTGGGTTGGTGAGGGGTCAAAATCTCACACAAGTATGAAGGGGCAAGACGATTGACTGCATTAAAAACAAATGGAATGTTTTGTTGTTCAAAAACATTAATTCAAAATAAGGTACATATCTTATATGCTCCCATGGATGTATGATAAAATCAACATGTTTTATGCTACGCTATCAACTGATACCTAGATATTAATCTACTAACAAAATGTCCCATCAATAATCATCAAAACTAAAAGATATCCTTGCAAATAATAAATATTACTTACAGACGATGCTTACTATGGCTCAAATCAAAAGGATTGCCACAGATGAGAAGACAGCATGATGATCTGCTGAGATCAGTTGAAAACATGTGCTGCTACTTCCTGCTTTTTTTCTATTTTAAAATCCCACATTTGACCAGGGGGGGCGCTATAACAACTCAAACATTAAACATGCTGCCTGGGAGGGAGGAAGAACAGTAGTTTTCAAGTTAAAGGGATAGTGCTTTTTTTAAGAAAATGTTAATCTGTATGGGTTTTAGGGGTGTAAATCAGACACTTCATGACGATTCGATACGATTTCGATTTCTTAAGCCAACGATTCGATTATTTTCGATTCTTGAGAATTCCCCACGATTCAATACGATTCGATACGATTCGATTCAATGGTGCATAGTTTTCACTTTATGTATTAATGATGTTTTGAATAAATAAAAAAATAACAAAAACTGTAACATCTGCATTTTATTACAGAAAAACATTAATACAGTCAGTTACTGCATTGGCAAAATAAAGTGTCTCAAAATAAGTGCAAATATACTTAAGGAGCCTTGTATGAACGTCTTACTCCACAAAAACAACAAAAAGTAACAGACACATGGGCCTATTCACTATAAAGTAAACAATGTATCTGTGCTTAACATACTGAAGGGACCTTGTTTTAGCCTTGCATGAAAGGACTCCCCAAAATCAGTGCAATGAATGAAAAAATTAACAAAAGCCTAGGCCTACACTTGTCTACTATAAAATAATATCAATGTATACTTGCTTTAGATACTGAAGGGGTGTTGCAAAGAGAACAGTTGGCAAACAAAACCAGTATGATTCAGTATTACATATCAATACTTTCAATGGTGCTCCTTGACAGATTTTTCTTCAAAAAAATCAGCTGGTCCACATGCTCAGAAGACAAAACACTACGCTCTGAACGAACAATGTCCCCTGCTGTGCTAAACACACGTTCTGATGGCACGCTTGTACCAGGTATGCACAAGTAAGTCTTGGCCAGGTTGGCCAGGAGAGGAAACTCAGCCTGGTGAGCTTTCCACCAGTCTAACACCTTACCACCTAGGCTTAGAGATGCAACATCTCTGTACTTCCTGATTTCTTGTTGGGCTAGCTCTCTGTGTGTTTTCTTTCTAGCATTTGGGTCCTCAGTGCAGAAGGAGTCGCCAAACAGATCCTCAAGTACCTTTGACTTCTTGGAAATTGGGGGGGTTTCTATAAGATCACAGGAATAGGACAGAAAGGCATAAGTATAGTTCTGTGATATGAGTAGGTTAGAGTATGATCTGTATGATATAGCTTAAGTACTTAGATTGTATAAATAGACACCTTTAGTAGTTTCTGTATCACGCACATCACAAATTTGGTCATGAAGAGGAGTTTCCTCAGGCTGGGCCTCTGATTCATTCTGTAACAGTCCCACACAGACACACATAAGCATAAACTTGACGGGCAGACAAGGAGAAAGAAAGAAAGAAAGAAAGAAAGAAAGAAAGAGAGAGAGAGAAAGAAAATCAACTTACTATTACTTACATGTACACCCAATTACACTTTAAACTTACACTATTACTTATAGGCATTACTATAAAATACAAAATGCATTACAGTATACATACACCAAATGATATGATGGGAAACGACTTACCCTCTGTTCCTTCAGCTGTGCTGCTTCTTCGGCAAGACATTGAAAGGTTTGGTTTCTTCTTTCATCGCACAAGAAAGGAAGCTTTTTAAACCTTGGGTCCAACGCAGCGGCTCGGAGTAAGAATGGTTCCTCGTCCACGTACCGCTCTCTGAGATCCTCAGCCATGACTCGTTTCATGTCTTTGATTAAGGGGATGTCATCTGGTGCATGTTCAAAATGCGCCAGCAACTTCATTCTGAGAGGTGCGATGACGGACACAGTGGGTTGCTTCTCTTCGCACATCAAGGTGGTGGCGGCCTTCAGCGGGGATAACAGGTCCAGCATTTGTTCCGCAGCCACTATATCGCTTTCACTGAGTGTGTGGACATCATATGCGCCTTTTCTTAGTTTCTTGTCAAGAAGTGTGGCCGTCACTGCAGCTTGTTGTTCAATAAATCGCTCCAACATCTCAAAAGAACTATTCCACCGGGTTTTCACATCAGCTTTCAACTTGTGGCATGGGAGGGCCAGCAAACTTTGCTTTTCTTTCAAAACTGCGGTCGCAACTGCGCTGCGGTGAAAAAACCCCACGATTCTTCTCACCCGCCCCAAAAGTCTGTCTGTGGCAGCAATCTTAAGGCCATCTTGCGTGGTCAGGTTGAGTGTGTGTGCAAAGCACATTACGTGTGGTGACATTCCTGCCTCCTCCCCGGCCCTCTTCATGTTCGAAGCATTGTCGGTGACGAGGGCTGGTGCTTTCTTGGTTAAACCCCACTCTTCACACGCAGCTCTCAGCACTTGCCCGATGTTTAGTCCTGAATGTGTGTCCTCCAATACACGTGTCTGTAAAACGTGGTTCTTCATCTGCCATTCATTGTCAATGAAATGACAGGTAACTGTGATGTATGACTCTGTTGTGCATGAAGTCCAGCCGTCTGACGTTATCGCTATGCGCTGTGCCTTCATCAAATCTGTCAAAACTTCATCACGAACTTTGCTGTATAATTTGGGAATGTAGGACTCGCTGAAATGTTGCCGTGAGGGGATGTTGTATCTCGGCTCAAGCACATCGAGCAGATATTTAAAGCCTTCATTCTCCACGACAGCATAGGGCCTTATGTCTTTACATATAAAGAACGCTATAGCCTTGGATATGTTCTTCGCTCTCTTTGTACAGTTCGACAACTTTTGAGGGAAAAATGCTGTCAGTGGCGTAGAGGGCTGTGCTTTCTCTGAACAGTCGCCATCGATGCCATGGCGCCTTTTGAGGTGTGCAGACAAATTAGATGTATTCCCAAAGTACCGAATCTCACAACGACAGTCTTTACATATTGCCACATCCTTTACCAAGTCATGCCCAGCTTTACGGAAGCCAAAATATTTCCAGACGAACGACTTAAGTCCAAGAGGAGTGTGTAATTCACCTCTGTTTTCGCCAGCTTTCTCCTCGTCCATCACTTTCGAAAGTTCACTCTGTGGCTTGTGTGTTTGTGTCCACGTGTGAGAGCGGGGGAGGAGGAGGGAGGGGGTGGTTTATTTATTTAGGGGTGGGAGGGGGGGGGGGCGAAGGAGGTTCAAGAGGACAACAAAGGTTAGCGCCCCTCGCAGCGCAGGAGTTAGTAATACACCTAAGAGAAGATGGCTGAAAATAGACAGACGGAAATTTTGAAAACGTAAACGCATTAATCGATTCTCTTGTGGACGCATCGATGCATTTGGATCGTCGGCTGTAGGATCGATGCATCGATACGAATCGATTATTATTTACACCCCTAATGGGTTTCCTTCTAACAGTGTCATTCGTTAACACTGGCTTACCACTGACAGTCTCGTCTCAGCCCGGTTCTGCTCGCGTTCTGGAGCTCACATAAGTAGGTCAGAAAAGTTTGCGGGGACAGGAAATAAAGCTTGTTTTTCTTCACATAACAACATTTGTCCAAAAAGTGATATATATTTCCGTCACAGACAGTTGTCTGAAAAAAATCAGCAGCGTATTTCGCATTTGCATATTTTCTCTCTCGATTCGTGTCACTGCGCCCACGTTAGCTCTATTACCCTGTTAACTTTTAGCAGATGTGCATGGTGGATGCGGTCCGCCGTAAGCGAAAGTTTACAAGTGAACAGGCTAATAGAGCTAACGTGGGCGCATTGATATGAATCGAGAGAGAAAATATGCAAATGCAAAATACGCTGCTGAATTTTTAGCAGACAACTGTTTGGGACGCAAATATATCACTTTTCGGACAAATGTTGTTTTGAGAAGAAAAACAAAATTGTCCCCGTGAACTTACCGGAACTACGTACGAGCTACGTTGCCGGAGGAGAACCGGGATCACATCGCGCTGTCATGGGTAAGTCAGTGTTAATCTCAGGACACTGTTGAAGGGGAAGCCATACAGATTCACATTTTTTTTAAAAAACACAAAAAAACGCGCTATCCCTTTAACAGTTACCTTTTTACCTTTTGTTCAGTAGAGATTGACAGTTCCAGGGCTGAAATCATTCTCATGATTATAGCCCAGTTGTGTAGAGTTTAAAAACACAGTGGAGCACTTCCTGTATTACCACATGACATCACAAGGTGGAGTTTTTTCTGTTTGAGAGAAGAACTCAGCCTAAATCTGCAGGGTTTGTGTGTTAAAGATGTGAATGAAACAAAACATGGTATGACGTTAGGAGCCAAGAAGACATGGACACTTTGTGGAACATTTTTGGCAATTCCATTAACTCAGACATGTTGATGTGTTTGTAAAGCTTTTGACTGGTCCAGCCCTCGTCTCCCATGGTTACATAACTATTTGAGTCTGTAATGGCGTCATTTGTCACTGGGAACATGACGCTGTCCCCATCGCAGACACAAAACGCTGATGCAGTGTGATTACTGTGAGACAGAGAGAGCTCAGACTTTAGGCATTAAAGTTAAATAAAAAATACAATTTTTCTTAGAGTGAATGAAAAAAATAGAAAATCAAATCAGCTTCTTGTACTTTCTGGATTACACTATGTTCTGATCTAAGTTATAATGTTGTTAGACTTAGATTTTTATTGATCCACAAGGGAAATTGTTTTGGGTTGCTCACTCATCAAATATAATATATAACAGTCGCTCCATGTATGCTTTCCCTGCCAGCATCTTACACCCTGCAGTTATGTGCTGGACTGTCTCAGGAGCCTCTTTGCACAGCCTACACCTTGGGTCTTGTCTGGTGTGGTAGATCTGGGCCTCTATTGCTCAGGTACTCCTGTGCAGCCAGGATGAGGGCCTCTGTGCTGCCATTTCTGCCTTGTTCCAGTAGCCCATTTTTCATCAAGGTGCTCTGGTTCCCCAGCACCTGATGCAGACCTTGTTTGGCCGGGCGACGTCTGAGCCGGCATCTCATAAGTTTCATTGTATGAGGTGGCCTATACCGTGAAGGCTATACCGTGAATGAGCAAGCCCACACCTGGCTTGCTCATTGCCCCTTGAAAGGGGGGGGGTTCAAACCCAGGTCCCCCGTGTCAAAGTCACTGGCTTGCTTATTATTGCCCCTTGGGGGGGCAATAATAAGTGACTTAACAGTTGAGCTATCCAGCCGGTATATGGTATATATATATATATATATATATATATATGATTATATATATATATATATATATATACATACAAATCAGTAGTCAAATATAACATACAATATCAAATAAGATGTACAATATCAGCTGTATACAGTTGTAGGGAGTATTATATTATGTATCGCACAAGGGTGAGTTGTTGTGCAGTTGTAGGGAGTATTATCTCCTCTGTCCCTCTATGGCGGGGGGGGGGGGGGGGGGCAAAGTTTGAAGAAGTCTACTCTGGTTATTCATTTTATTTCTACGTTGAAATCAGTAAATGACATTATTTACAGAAGATGGTAAGTTCTGTGTTATTATTAAGTAATGAGAGAGTGAGGTTTAAAAAAAAAAAAAAAGAATTTATTCATTAAAATAATTCAAAACAATGGTAAATGTGAAACATTCCATCCATCCATTTTCTTCCGCTTAGCCGGGGCCGGGTTGCAGGGGCAACAGTCTAAGCAGGGACGCCCAGACCTCCTTCACCCCGGATACTCCCTCCAGCTCCTCTGGGGGGACCCCAAGGCGTTCCCAGGCCAGCCGGGAACGCCTGGGAACGCCTGGGAACGCCTGGGAGTCCCTCCAGCGTGTCCTGGGTCTTCCCCGGAGCCTCCTCCCGGTGGGACATGCCCGGAACACCTCCCGAGGGAGACGTCCAGGAGGCATCCGGAACAGATGCCCAAGCCACCTCAGCTGGCTCCTCTCAACGTGGAGAAGCAGCGGCTCTACTCCGAGCTCCTCCCGTGTGACTGAGCTCCCCACCCTATCTCTAAACATTGGTAACTTTATCAGATGTTTTATGTTCACTGTGGGCCTGTGTGTAACGTACAAATTTTTTCTATATTCTCTTATTTACTTATTTTGTTATTATTACTTATTTTGTCTGTATGCACTTTCTTGTTCAAACTTTCTTTTGCACTAAATTGCCTGGAGCTAATGTGGCAAGTGAATTTCTCCTATGTGAGATCAATAAAGTCTTATCTTATCGTATCTTAACCGGTACATATGGTTTTTCACAATAAAGCTGACTTTGAACTTTGATATTTATTCGTTGCTTAAATCTGTTTGAGTTCTTTTCTCAAACAGAGACAAACTAATAATAAAGGATTACTCAAAGAAAAAAAATATATAATGCAGGGGACTGAAAAACTGTGTAGATTTCTGCAGAATCAACAACTGAAGCTCCAGACTTATGTATCTGAAGTAGAAGTCTAATATTCAGTTGTTAAAGCTACAACAATATTCCAGAGACGATAGCTGGTCAGGCAACATTCTTAACTTATTTTAAATATTCACGCTTCAAATCCACTTCATTTAGTCTGCACCAAAGCGGAAACAAAGCGTGTAGTTTAGTTCGATTGGAAAAGGGCATCAGCTTCACACTGTATTCACACCTGACCCTGTTCAAACACAAGAGGGTGCTGCTCGAGACGGTACTCCAAGAAAAAATTCAAAACATCTGTATGCCATTTGCACACACTCAGAAGTCCATACACGGTAGAATTCTTCCGCGGGGCTCTCGGGGGTTGAAGTAATAAGAGGTAAAACAATTGTAGTAAGTATGTCATTTGAAGAGGCCTGTTATTTTAAAGCAGCACTGACACATAACTCTTTTACACACTGTATATTACACATAATGATGAGGTACTACACTTGAGGAAGCTAAAAAGTACAATAAGTAACTCCTGATACTGTGTCTATGTGTGTGTCTCAGCCTGTAATTGTACAGCACTGGAAAACAATAAGAGACCACTGCAAAATGATCAGTTTTTCTGATTTTACTACTTATAGATATGTGTTTGGGCAAAAGGAGCATTTTTGTTTGACTCTATAAACTACTGACAACATTTCCCCCAAATTCCAAATAAAATATTATCGTTTAGAACAGAGGTCTTCAACAGGGGGGTCGCGACCCCTAGGGGGGTCGCGGAGGTACTGCAGGGGAGGTCGCGAAATCTTTTGATTTCACTTTAAAATAATATAATTTTATATTTTATCGTGTAAAATACAGTATTAACCTGTGTATTATTTCCTTGTATTGGATGTACCATAACAGAGTAGCAATGTTTATACATGACACTAAGCTCAATTTAATATAAAACACAATTCTATGCCGTATATATAGTAGGGGGTCCCTGGCCCAGTTCGCCATCTGTTTGGGGGTCCCTGGCCTGAAAAACGTTGAAGACCCCTGGTTTAGAGCATTTATTTGCAGAAAATGACAAATGGTCAAAATAACAAAAAAGATACATGTTTTCAGACCTCAAACAATGCAAAGAAACAAGATCAAATTCATTTTAAAACAATATAAAACTAATGTTTACACTTAAGAAGAGTTCAGAAATCAATATTTGGTGCAATAACTGGAGCTACTGTGACAAGTAAATTCCTCCTGCGTGAGATCAATAAAGTCTTATCTTATCTTAAAATAACTGTTATTTTTAATCACAGCTTTCATGCGTCTTGGCATGCTCTCCACAAGTCTTTCACGTTGTTCTTGGGTGACTTTATTCCACTCCTGGTGCAAGAACTGAAGTAGCTCAGCTTTGTGTTTGCAATAATAATTCATAACATTTAGGGCAGACTGACGAGGAAGCAAGGCCGCCAATCTGTGCCGTCGGCCCCTCCAACCACCACCAACACTCGCACACACCACTTTCATACTACTAGACAATGTGGGTAAAGTGTCTTGCCTAAGGACACAGCAACAGTTTTTTGCAACTGGCGCCCCCCTGTGGCACCTGGAATTCCCAGCGGTCTCCCATCCAAGTACTACCCAGGCCCTGCCTTGCTGAGCTTCTGAGATTTGACAGGGAATTCAGCAGACACTGGAATGGGATGGCTGTAATACATGTAGAGATGCTGATTTCAGAAAAAAAAAATGCAGTGGTCTCTTATTTTTTTCCAGAGCTGTATGTACTTGTGTTTGAGCTGTGAGAGAACAGTGTGGCTCCAGTCCTCACGATCCTTCCCACTCTGACTGACTCTGCTGTGTGTAGAATGTGTCCACAGATGGTAGTTTTTTGTTTTGTTTTTTATTCCTATAATCCTCAGTCTTAAAGAAGATCTACAGCACTTGTTTCTGTTATTTAACTATAATCTCTGACATCCGTGGATCATTATGTTATCATTTGGACATTTTAAATCTCAATATTCACCTAAAATGAACAAATTAATCAAAGAAACAAGTCTACTGACCTCCACGTTAGAAAAATGCAGTGCCCAACAGCTGATGTCGCTGTAAACACCAGTCTCTAACTCCTATGGATAGGAGTTGGGCCGCCAGTGAGTCAGATGCTGTTCTGAGGTTGTTACGTGACGAGCACAAACACTGGCGGTCTACGGGCGGTACGTGAAGAGCCCCTCTCAGCCCCACCTCTACCTGGCACCTCTGGGCACTGCAAAGTCCCGCCGTGTCTGGAGAAAAGGGAAACGGCGTGATCCGAGCGCAAATGTCCGCTCTGTTTCAAAGTCGAGCACACTGCCCGTTATAGAGGGTTTTTCAGACATTGCTTAGGGACGGATTAAAGCTTCGGGAGGGTGTTTAAAGGTCCCATGGCATGAAATTTTCACTTTCTGAGGTTTTTGAACCTTAATGTGAGCTCCCCTACCCTGTTTAGGCCCCCCCCCCCATGGCTAAAAGTTGCGAAATGTCTAAACTGAGCATTTGCGGTCCTTTTCTGCGTTACAAAAAAACAGTGCTCGAACGGGCGAGTTCGGACAAGGCACCTTATTGATGTCAGATCGGCAAATGCAGCTCCAGCCCCTCCCTCTGTCTCCGCTCAGCGTCCCTATATATCCCGCCCATAGAGTTTGGACTGTGAATGCGCTACGCAATGCGAAATGCGTTTTTTTATTTGCCTGGAGGCACGTCCGAGTGTTTCTAGGCTCGCAAGTCCCTTACCCGACCCTCTGGACCTCTGAAATACCAGTGGTTTAATTTTATTTTCTGTGTAAATATGCTTTTTTTCATTGCAAAGTCTCTCATCTCCCCCGCTCCTTAGCCAATCTCTCTGTCCTTCTCATTTGCATTGAAGCAGCAACACCCAGAATAAAGCATTTTAGACACATATCTAGCCTCATGAAGACTGTCAGAGTCATATCTCATGCAGTGAGTGTTGATTTTGAAGAAGGATTCATTTACAGTATTAGGGAACCATTAAGGAGCCATATAAAAGCATCAAGAAGTACCATGTCATGGGACCTTTAATGGCTCTTTAAGCTGAACACAGCAGTGATCTAAACTTTGTATTTACAAGCAGAACCAACATATCAGTTGAAAATGATCATTTTAACACTGAATATCTCTAATAGAAAGGTGAGTTGTACCACAGAATACATTAGACATAGGCTGTATAAAATTGGATCTATGTATCTGAATACATACTGTAAAACATTCTTACTATACTTCCTCCAACTGTTTATTTCTTGCAGTTTGAGCTAGCTCTTTGTTCTACTTTTTTTCTACATCTGGATATCTCGTGGCAGACTCAGATGTGCTTTTATATCAAATCTTTTCAAAAACAGCTGAGTGTGCTCTGCAGTGAGTTACGAGAAATATTATGACAAATGCAGTTTTATTCAACAGGAACAAATAGTTGATGGAGTGCCGCAGCTGCTACATTGAAACAAGCCCAAAAGACATTTCCAATGTAGACCCAACCATGTACATCCATTCACTGCTCTGGCAATCTCCAAAAATGTTGCCTCTGGAATTAACCATCACAAGCAAACAAATGATTGATAATCAATGAGTATTGATTTAATGGCAGCTCGTTCGTCGAATCATCAGCTTACTTCTTCATTAAAGGCAAGGCTTTCCTACTGCGATGTAATGGTTTAAAAACAGCTGGGCTGACAGTTTTATGCGCTACTGCGCAAGTAAGTAACATTTTAACAGTATTGATTTTATTGTATGTTTTAACCAATTAAGCATGTAACGAACGAGATGTGAATGTTAGATTTGCGGTGTACTGTCAAAGCGAGACGCTTCGATAGCCCAGCTGTTTTTAAACCATTACATCATATGCGCAGTAGCGCTCATCTCGAGGAGTCGAGGAGGCGTCTGAAAGTGACAAAGCGTCTCGGTTATCTGACGTAGGTATTCTGCCGCAAATCTAACATTCACATCTTGTTCGTTACATGCTTAATTGGTTAAAACATACAATAAATCCAGTAGACTGTTAAAATGTTACTTACTTAAGCAGTAGCGCATGAAAGCGTACGGCTTTCACATCACAGCTGTAGCTCAGCTGTTTCTAAACAATTACATCATGCGCGCTTGAGCAGTAGCGCTCATCTCGAGGAGGCGTCTTAAACTGACAAAGCGTCTCACTCTGACAGTACACCGGCACCGTTTCACCGCCGCTTTAGCGAAGAATCTGTCACTGCTGAGCTACAGCACAGTCAGTCCATGTGAGGCACCAACGGCTGGTGCCTCTCCGCACGGCTCTGCTCAGTATTTGAACGGTAAAAGTTAAAATTCAGCGATTTTGAGTAAAAAAAGAATAAAAATGGTGAAGTTAAATAAAAAATAACGTTATAGTACAAATCATTGGATAAATATAACCATTTAATTTATTTTTTCATTTCAGGTGAGGCACATCACGTCACTGCTAACAGGGTTTTACATCGTTCATGCATGTTTGAGGAATTTACCAATCTCTTTCAGGCCCTATTAGTTCCACTGTGTTTTTAAACTCCATACCCCTTCTCCGGAATCATTAGGGTAATTAGACCTGGAGCTGTTCATCTTTACTGAACTAAAAACAAAAGATGTTAACTTGAAACAGCTGTTCATGACAAACTTCATGACAGCTTCATGACAGCTTCATGACAGCTTCATGACAAGGTGGAACAGAACATTTTGGAACTTTGGAGATGTAAACAGACTAGGGTGACTCAAACATGTGTGAATGTAACAAAACACAACTGCAGGTATGTTTTTGAGGAGGTAACAGCATTCTAACATGACTTAGAGCTCACAGGAGTCAATTTAGTGTAACGTAGGACCTATAACAAACTGATGCGACGTGCATTAGTCTCATTATTGGGACACATGTAGATTACGTCGTGATAGTGCTCTGAAGGGGGAGTGACCCAGCACAGAGGGGAGTGATAAAAACAAAAGAGAATGTTAATACAATTCAATAAAAGGTAACATGGTGATCTAAATATGTTAACATGTTAGCAGTAGGGTGGGACATTAATGCGTTAATTACGATTAATTAATTTGCTTGTCGTTAATTAATTCAAAATATTAACGCATCTTAACGCATCCGTAGTTTGTTTGTCAGTACACCATGTTCTGGTACGCCAGTTGTACTGACGCACACACTTCCTCCGGCTAGGAGACAGAATGGAGACAGAAACAAGTGAGAGGGGTTTGCTGGACGGTAAATTCATTTAAAAAAACCTACCAGATGGGAAAACAGACAAAGCCACTGTTTATTGCAAACTATGCAAAAAAGAGTTACCTCAGAAGTGCTTCAACCTTACAGTATCATTTAAAAGTCCCATGGCATGATATTTTCACTTTCTGAGGTTTTTGAACATTAATGTGAGCTCCCCTACCCTGTTTAGCCCCCCATGGCTAAAAGTTGCGAAATGTGTAAACTGAGCAGTTGCGATCCTTTTCCGCGTTTGATTCTGAACAAGGGAACTTTCTGACGTCACACTCGCGGAAAGGTTTCCACCCCCCGTCCCTGGAAATCACACCCAGAGAAATTGGACCGCAAACGAGCTACGAAATGCGAGATGCGTTTTTTTATTTACCTGGAGACACGTGAGAGTGTTTCCAGGCTCGGATGTCCTTTATCCGAGCCTCCGAACCTCTGAAACAGCAGTGGTTTAATTTTATTTTCTGTGGAAATGTGTTTATTTTTCAATGGAAAGTGTCTCATATCTTCCTCCGCGCTTTAAACGCGGAAGTGGGTGATAGCACACAGTGCACCACTAATCCAGGAAACAGCTGCGTATTTGGCCACAACCCACCCGCTGCACTGGCCTGTCTCTGTCCTCCTCATTTGCATTCAAGCAACAATGCCCAGAATAAAGCGTTTCAGAGACATATTTAGCCTCATGAAGACAGTCAGAGTCATATCTCATGCACTGAGGCTTGATTTTGAAGAAGGATTCATTTACAGTATTAGGGAACCATTAAGGTGCCATATAAAAGCATCAAGAATTACCATGTCATGGGATCTTTAAATGCTAAACATGTTGAAGCGAGCGCAGAAACTTCTCGCGGTAGCAGCTCTGGTCATCAGCAACTTGACCAAATGGCGGGCTTTAGGAGGAAAGTGAGCAAGTCAACGTCAGAAACACTGACAAATTCACTCACGAAGTGGATTGCCAAAGACTGTAGACACTATCAGTGGTAGAAGACAAAGGTCTGGAAGATGTTCTACAGATCTCTGCATGTGATCCAATGTTTAAAATGCTTTGCAGAAAGACAAGAGTTTTGCACAGAGCCTCACATTTGTTTTCTACTTTGACATGCAATTCAATGTATTTTTTCAAGACATTTTTTCCAGCCATTAAATGAGCTTTAGTTTAAGTCATGTCTGTGTGTATTATTTGATTAAGTCATCCAATACAATTTATTTGCATAAAATGTTGCTTTTGGGGGAAATGTGGTCATGCGATTAATTTAGATTAATTAATTACAAAGCCTGTGATTAATTAGTTTTTCTATTCTTTTTATCATATTTTTCAATTATGATCAGACAAGCAAACATTTACCACTGGAGATCTCTACAAAAAAGAGCATAATATATTATATAAATCTATATACTTCCTCTTTAAAAGAAGAAAATAGCAGCAGACATTTTGACTTTCAGCCACTTTTAGCCAAATAAAAGCATCTATTTTTCCAACCATTTTTCTGTGTATACCCAAGTACACAGCAACAATATGTCCCTTTGTTTTTGACCCTTTCAAATTCCACAGTTACAGCTAAAAAAAACATGTTTTGGAGCGAGCTATTGAGCGGAACTTTATCTATTCAAAATAACCTCCAAAAACCTATGACTATTTGTTTACTAGCACCCAACGTGAATCCTGCTTTGTAAAATGTTTTTTTTGCTTTAGATGTGCAAAAAGTAGTAATACCACTGCACAATGCATGGTCTAAAAACATAATGACTCATTTATGTTCTAACAAGGCAAACAGTTATGGGATTTTTAACTCTCTGTTTTGTTGTTTGTTGTTCCTATCACTTATGGCACCTGGAGTCAGCAACCTCAACATGTATTTCAGCTAGATTTGAACCAGCTACCCTATGGTTGGTCAGCGCTCACTTAACACTTCACCTGCAGGACCATGCCTTACTAATTTTTACTTGTTTTTAATGGCTGTATCTGTTAATCTGTCTGAGATTATAGATGGGCATACGCTACGTTCAGACTGCAGGGTTTAAAGCTCAATTCAAATTTTTTGGGAAATCTGATTTTTTTGCGAGTTCGTTCACATTTCCAATTAAATGAATTAAATATGACTTGTATGTGATCTCCAGTGTGAACTTTAAACACTCCAGACGTGTCCTGCCTGCTCACTGGAAGACACGTCACATGCAGCGAGTGTGCTCAGTGTTTATGGAAGTCGCCTAAACATGGACACTAGAACTGAGCACCTGCAGATTTTAAAGTTGCTGTTGTACTGGAGTCAGAACACGTACAGCTTATTTGTTTTAGGGAGGAGATTGAGAAGGAGAAGGACAAGATTTTTGGCCATGGCGTTTTGTGGGGCAGTGGCAGCAACGTCCGTAGAAAGGAACGCAGAGTCGCAGACAAGTGTGGTAGGATTATTTTGTGCTTCGCTGCTTCATTGGAGTCCGCTTGGAACCGGAGGGCCCTGACGGAGGTTCAGGACGCTCAGGTGCAGGAGGGCCCTGACGGAGGACCCTGACGGAGGTTCAGGACGCTCAGGTGCAGGAGGGCCCTGACGGAGGTTCAGGACGCTCAGGTGCAGGAGGACCCTGACGGAGGTTCAGGACGCTCAGGTGCAGGAGGACCCTGACGGAGGTTCAGGACGCTCAGGTGCAGGAGGACCCTGACGGAGGTTCAGGACGCTCAGGTGCAGGAGGACCCTGACGGAGGTTCAGGACGCTCAGGTGCAGGAGGACCCTGACGGAGGTACAGGACGCTCAGGTGGAGGAGGACCCGCTTTGGCAGAAGCCTGATCCCCTCGGTCATCACATTTTTGAACACCAGGCCTGCAGAGTGTGCTGTAATGTCTGCTGCAATGTGTATACAGTATATTTGTTGTGCTGTGTTTGTCGCTGTATATGTCAAAGAAGCTCTGTGTGCGTGAAAATGAATTTCCCTGTGGGACAATAAAAAGTCTAAAGTCTATTAACAAATAACAAATCGAGTAGGGGCTTTCCTCCAGCCAACGGGCGAGCGTGTTTTTACTTCATTGTTGTTTCCCCGCTATGTGTGATGCAGCTCCATGACAGGCGAGGGGTATGTTCTGTTTTCTCTTCGTTTGGTTCGTTTGAGCTGGAGTTTGGTGAGAACGTGTTCAGCTTTAGTCCCCAGTCGAACCGAACTCACACGTGCAAAAGCCCTCTGAGAAAATGGAGCCTGAAGTTAGATACTGACTCAAAACGCTTCTATTGAACTTTGCATATGACTAAAAGATTTTTATTCCACACTCTTCTCTTACAGTGTTCATTTTATGCTGATTATTTATTTTTTAATTTATTTATATTGTGATTTTAATGTCTTTCTTATTCTGTAAGAACTCACTTTGAAAAATTTGAAAAATAAATTTGCCTTGCCTTACCCGCTGACAAATATAATTAACATATAAACAACAATCATTTGTCTGCGACAAACAACAAAATACATGTTTTTTTATTCCCTCATTAAAAAGAATGAGGTTCACTTAGCAGCCCGTGTGCAGCTATTCCAAACACGTCGCTCCTGATTCAAGATTCAAGATTGTTTATTTGTCATATGCAGGATCAACACAAGGTCAACAATGCAATGAAATGTTTAGGATCAGAAGAACCGATGACTCGCTAAGATAGTCAGAAGTACTAATAACATGCAATAATAGTACATGGTAAAAAAGTGTTGCAAAAAGTACAGGGGAAAAGGTAAACAATATAATATAAAAATATAATAAAATACAAAGGTACAGGTAGGGTTAAATAAGGTGTAAGTAGAGTATTTCACAGATTGCACATAATATAGTATAAGTATTGCACAGATTATTGCACAGGTAGTTTAGAGTGAGATAGTGACAAACATGATACATTCATACAGAGCAGCAGCAGTAAACTTATTATGCATAATGAAAAGTAGTTTAGTGCAGTATTATTGAGAGTTCAGTATTATTTAGAGTTTTATCTAGGGATGGGCGATATCAGTTATTTTTGTTTCGATACGATACCAAGTAATACCAGGGTTAGAATACCGATATTGATACCGATACCAATACTTTCATACATTTTTTTAATACTGCAGAAAAACACTAACCTGCTGTTGCTGCTGTGCTGGAGGGAGCTGCCTGACTCGCCTCCTGTCGTCGTTTGGTCAGTAGCATTTCGTCATGCTGAGGTTTATGATTTATGATCAAGTGTTTATTTAAATTTGTGGTATTGCCACAATATCGGATCATTTTTTGGCACACACTGCACTTTGCAACATTGTCATCCACGGTGTGGAAGTAACTCTCCACACACCACAATTCGCTTGCGGTCTCCCATGGCTCCCGCACCGCTTTGACTGAAATCTCACAGCAGTGAGTCTATCGCGGGATGACGTACTACCCCACGTTTGGTGAGAACGCGGAAGGAAAAGTAGTGCCTGACAAGTGGCAATGGTTGAATAATGAACAAAACACATATGAATTTGAACTAAATAAACTGAAAGTTAAGTCAGTAAGAAAACATGACTTGGTATCGATAATTTAATACCAGGATCGATCCATATTAAATACCCCATCAGGATCGAAATATCAATACTTTGGTATTGATCCGCCCATCCCTAGTTTTATCCAGAGTTCAGTAGTCTGACAGCTTGGGGGTAATAGCTGTCTTTGAGTCTTTTTTGTGCGTGCTGGCAGGCTCCTGTATCGTCTACAATTATGCTAATGTAGTGAAGTTGATTTTTTTAAATGTAATTTTTTGAGTAAATTTTAAACCTGTACATGTAATTGAGTATAATTCTAGCCATCTAATTGTAATTAGTTACATTTTAAATCACAGAAGTTACTGATGCTCCTTATAGTCCCAATCCACGACTGTATCTGCTCCTTTCTATATGACAGTTTTCTCCATACACCTTCAGTAGAATCATTTGGATAATTTCAGGAATTCCTGGAATTTTGAATCTCTACTAAACAAAAGGTAAAAGGTAGCTATTAACATGAAAACTACCACTTCATGACATCATAAGGTGAAATAGAGCATTTTAAGCTTGCAGATGATTTTGTAGCCGAGATGTACAGACTAGACTTAGACTTAGACAAACTTTATTGATCCACAAGGGTTTTTGGTACGGTAGCTCACTCATCAAATATAATATACAATACAAAACAGAGGGTAAAAGAACAAAAAAGAAAAATAGATGGAAAAGCAACCAAAGAGCAACAGACCTGTGTCAGATGAGACACAATTATATACATAAGATAATGGTAATAAATATATGTACAATCAGATTTAAATAGAAAAGTAGTAGTCAAATACAAAATACAGTATCAAATATGATGTTCAGTACCAGCTGTATACAATAATAAAGGGCTATGTGTAAATGAAACAAAACACAAAACATGGCTTAAAGTTCACTTGTACATTTTTAGTACTGTCCACCACTGCACCCACTTTTATTTTTGGCTTTGTACATTTTGAACACTTTTTCCTTTGATTGCTGATTGGTCATGCTGTTCTTTTAATCAACTATTTTAAAAAATAATTTGCACCCAATTTCTAAGGACAGCTCTGATTAACCATTTCATGAATAAATAAAGCATTTTCTTTTTTTTCCATGAAGTGATTTTTTTTTTTTTTTACATTACTAGATTGACTGTTTCGAGCTCACCGAACATGCTGTGCTAAACAAGCTAACAAAAATGCCTCTTAAAGGTCTTGTACCCTGCTGAGGGTCAGCGCCTCCAAATCTGAGGCCATGGTTCTTGACAGGAAAAAGGTGGCTTGCCCTCTCCGGGTGGAGAGTCCCTGCCTCAAGTGGAGGAGTTCAAGTATCTCGGGGTCTTGTTCATGAGTGAAGGGAGGATGGAGCATGAGATTGACAGGCGGATCGGTGCAGCGTCGGCAGTGATGCGGTCGCTGTACCGGACCGTTGTGGTGAAGAGGGAGCTGAGCCGAAAGGCAAAGCTCTCAATTTACCGTCAATCTACGTTCCTCCCCTCACCTATGGTCATGAGCTCTGGGTAATGACCGAAAGGATGAGATCACAAATACAAGCGGCCGAAATTAGTTTCCTCCACAGAGTGGCTGGGCGCTCCCTTAGAGATAGAGTGAGGAGCTCAGTCACACGGGAGGGGCTCGGAGTAAAGCCATTGCTCCTCCACGTCAAGAGGAGCAGCTGAGGTGGCTCGGGCATCTGTTCTGGATGCCTCCTAGATGCCTTCCTTGGGAGGGAGGTGTTCCCGGCATGTCCCACCGGGAGGAGGACCTAGGAAAGGCCCAGGACACACTGGAGGGACTTTGTGTTACATTTTTTTTGTATGAAAAGCGCTTTATAAATAATGTTTGATTGATTGATTGATGTCTCCCGGCTGGCCTGGGAACGCCTTGGGGTCCCCCTGGAGGAGTTGGAGGAAGTGTCCGGGGTGAAGGAAGTCTGGGAGTCCCTGATTAAACTGTTGCCCCCGCGACCAGGCGCGGATAAGGAGAAGAAAATGTATTTGAGCAAATGAGACTTTCCCCAGTGCAGATTGTATAAGAAGCTGTCAGATTAAATTAAGTCTGTTGTGTGTAGATTGTATTAAAATAAAGTTCAGATTTAAGTCCAATTTCAGTAACAAAGCTTCAGACAGAGCCACGCCTACAGTTAGCATCAAACTCCTAGGGAATGTTAATGACATGAGCTCCAAAGTGTCAATTGTTTTTTATCGTGCTTTTGTATATTTGTGAAAAAAGGCTATGTAGAAGCATATTTGTGAGCTGTGCTTTGTACAGAATCGTACTATTAACCATAAAGATGGTTCAAATAGAGCCTGGGAGAGATCGCTAAATTACTCAAATATACATCAACACCTTCATCAGGACCTTATGCCCCGGTGTTGATGTCTGTACCATGAAACACGTTGGCATCCCTAAATGTAATAAAAAGGACTTTTAATATATCCAGTCGGTGTGCCTCGGGTTTGTACCTCGCCCACTTTTACATTTTTCAGTAAAGACAACATCTAGATTGTCTAGATTTCAAGTTTAACACTCATAGCGCACATGTACTGCTACTTTTTTTTTTAACCTTTTTATGACCCAGTGAAGCACTCTACCTCTTTTCTTCATCATACATCAACACCACCACCACCTTCAGGCATGTTTTTGAAGAGGGAATAATGTTATAACAAGGTAGAAAGTTCCAAAAAGTCGATTTCTTTATTATATGATACTTAATTATATGATACTTAAAAAGTGCACAGTTAGCATGCTAGGGGCTGTTCGCTTTACCATCACAGCAAAACTCCGCACTGGTCTCTGAGAGTTGAGGAAAGCACTTATAAACATAATTTAAGTCAGTAAAAATCACAGCATCTTTTCCATTTAAGACATTTTTATTACGTGAATATTACAGTATAAATAAGACAATCATTTAATAAATATCTGTTACAGTATATAGTCTCCTACCAGTACAGTTAGTTCATACTTGCAAAAATGAATTCACAAGACAATACATCGGGTACAGTTTGCACAAGGACATTTTCGGCATGCTTGGATAACCAACGTCAAAATACATAACGATATTTGACTTTACTCCCCATTTACGTGACATGCAGCTCAGATAGTGTAAGTACAGCAGCCATTATGCAAAAACAAAACAGAAGGCTTTTTACATCATCTTAACAGCAGGCTGAGCGCAGAGAAAACGAAGTGAAAGCGTGTCATTAAAGCCCATTTACATTTAAAATACATAGGTGCACATGAGGTTTTCACACCTCTACTTTGGCCGATAATTTTGCTGTTCAGATCTGGCCCAAGCTGTAATTTTCAACCTACACAGTCCATCTTGCTGACTTCATTTTAATGTGAAAATAAATGCTAACTAATAACGCTAAAAATACTAATTCAAGTAGTTCGTAGACGTGCATGGCTTTCGGTTTACGATAGGTAAGTTTGAAGAAAGAATCCATTTTAAGAAAGAATCGTGGAAAGGAAATTAAAAGTGCATTCTGTGACTTTTCTTTTTTGGATGGTCCTTCAAATGCTTTTCTCCGTGGAGATGTTACTGCTTCGTCTGGAATGTTTCACGGTATGGTATTGAACCTTTTTTCCTTCATGGAGACCAAATCAGACCAAGTTGCAGGTCAAATCTGGGGAGAGGCAACCCCACTCATAGAATGTTAGACTGTTTTAGTTGGCATTTTTGAGCTATAAAACCATTTGTAATTGAGTAAATGTGCGGCAGAGCTGTTTAATGTCACACTGTGGAACATTCCAGGCAGAGCAATGACAAGCTGGACGGACCCCAAACCAAAAAGTTACATAGTGGTAAAGTGATGTGTAGATTTAAGGCAAGAAGTGACTTGTGGTTGCAAAATTAGAGGGAACCATCCCAAAAATCATATAAATTAAAAACATGTATTATTTAAGTTATACGCATTAAAATATCCCAACATACAGCTTCAATAATATTTCCACAACACAAACCTGAACCGTTTGATGCTGTTTTAAGGCTTATGGCAGATGGTATTTGCAAGAGGTACGACAAACACAGTTAGAGGCTAAGTGTTTCTTCTAGTAAGTAAAACACACACAAAATATAATATAATTCATTGTATAGTTTTGAAACAAACATTACTAAGACTACGTGCAAGTCTCCGTCTCCAAAGCACAGCCAGGTCTGAACAGAGCCAAAGTCCAAAATGCTTGAATTGCTGTTACATTAGATTACATTACATTGCTTCGAAAACAAAATACTTTCACATAGTTAGGCAGTTAAGATAAATTCTTGAACGTAACTTACAACGATCCAAACCAAAGAGTAACTGTTCTGTACACACAGTCGTTACATGGCAAGGGTAGCTTATTTCAAACCATTCAGAGCCAGAAATAGTTTGATTGTTTGTTTGTTTTTTGCCAAAGTTTCTGCATAAAAGTGAAAAGTGACAGTACTGCAAATACTGACAAGATGAGTCCTGCTTTCTTTTCTAATCTAAAGCCAGGTGTCCACCGCTGCACAAATTTATTCGTCTGCGCTGAAAGATTCCTGATCATAGGTAAAATCTTTAGTTGTAGCTCGGTGCATTTTTCTTTTCACAGCACCAGACACCAGACACACCAGTGGATCCATGTAGTTTTACAGCTCTGTTTATTTTGTCACTGCGTCCATTTGGACTTCCTCACATCCTTGTCTCAATGTCTCTGGTGTCCTTCGTCCTAATGTCCCCATAGACTGGCTTGGTTCGTGTTTTAATGAATAGTGTTTTGCTTTGGCCTGTTGGCTGTTAGGTAAGATTTGTTCCTGGTCTCTGTTTTGCGGACAGTCAAGGATTTACCCATTATCGATGGTAAAGGGAGAAATTCAATTTGTCAACTGGACAAAGTTTATTTGGTCGAAGACGTTTCGCAGCTCATCCAAGCTATTTCGTCCAAATAAACTTTGTCCACTTGACAAATTGAATTTCTCCCTTTACCATGGATTCTACCTGGACGACTGAGGGATTCTTCACACATTTACCCATTATCCTTATTAGTCCTCAGGTCAGACCCACAGAGACATGACTGACTGAGAGAGCCTGTGTCTCATTGTAAGCGAGCACTCTCAAAAATAGAATCAATTTAAGATTGAGGAAAATTCAGGTTGGTGCTCGGAGAATCGGCGTCTATGGCCGTAGGTGTCCCAGTGAGAATGGGACAAAAATCAAGCTTAGAATCAAACTTAGATGAGTTGTGAAAAGCACTTATAAACTCATTACAGTGAATAACATTAATAATGATGTTCAAAGTTAAATGAAAAATAACTTCTCACTTTAAATTGATCGGTCTGTCTGATATCTTGAGATCAATCTTTGTCACAAGCACAACAACCCAAGTGTTCTATCAAAGTAACAGCAGAAGGACCACCTCTCCCCTTGTCCTTTTCATTTATGAACTTTTACAAAGGCGAAAACACACTTAGCATGTAGCGTTAGACTCAGACAACTGTTACGATCACATTACAGTGACATCACCACACAGAGCTTAGGCCTGATATCTGCTCAGACAAACTTCGATTGTAACCAAAAAAGTCTTGCCTTGGACACCAGGCTTTACATATTTATATACAGTTAAGGGATACACAATTTTCTGTGTAGGTAGTTTAGCTTGATTCATTTACAAAGCACACAACCTCTCATTTAATACTTATTTGCAAGTCAAAATGCAAGCCGCTGTGATGGTTTTCTGCATCTTGTTTCCTTAGCAGCAGAAGAAGATGTGAAAATTGTCACTTGGAACATTCATATTTATAGTAGAGAGCCTATTCAACTAGCTGGCGGTGGATGTGACTGGATTTTAGACCCAGTGCTGTTTAAAATAAAATAAAATAAAATAAAACACAAGAAAAATAAAGTAAAACTGATAAAAATAATAGTAGACCAATACAGAACTTTTAATCGATGGAACAGTTTGCAAGTCTACATCAGGACTAAACTGGGGTCAAACGCAAACACTGTAAAGTGTCTTGCCCGGGGGCACAAAAACAGTGCCTATTCTTTGGTATTCCATAAACGTATGTGATTGGATTGGCATGTTGGCTTCATAAACACTGAATTATGAACGGTCTATCTCAGAAGCTAAGCAGAGGTTAGTGGTTAGTACTTGGATAATATTGAAAAACACGAGGATGCATACAAAAATGTACAAAAATGAACAGAAAGTAAAACTGAAATGTGAAAAGTGCTATTGGTATGTTTGCAAAATTGCTTATTGTCCAGTTGTAGAAGGCCATATTGTTGAATAATAGAGATTCCACTGGTGTATAAGACAAAAAACTATGGCTGATCTACTGATATACAGCTCTGGAAAAAAAAAAAAGAGACCACTGCATTTTTTTCTGAAATCAGCATCTCTACATGTATTACAGCCATTCCATTCCAGCGTCTGTTGAATTCCAACACAAACACAAAGCTGAGCTACTTCAGCTCTTGCACCAGGAGTGGAATAAAGTCACCCTAGAACAATGTGAAAGACTTGGACTAAACCAGGTCTGAACCAAGAATAAAGCAGGTCTAAACTAGGACTAAACCAGATCTGAACCAGGACTAAACCAGGTTAAAAACTGGAAATAAACCAGGACTAAACTAGGACTAAACCCAGCCTGAACCAAGACTAAACCAGGTCTGAACCAAGATTAAAGCAGGGATGAACCAGGAATAAACCAGCTTCAAACAGGGACTTAACAAGGACTAAACTAGGATTAAACACGGTCTGAACCAAGCCTAAACCAGGTCTAAACTAGGACTAAACCCGGTCTAAACTAAGACTAAACCCGATCTGAACCAATGCTAAACCAGGTCTAAACTAGGACCCAAGAACAATGTGAAAGACTTGTGGAGAGCATGCCAAGACGCATGAAAGCTGTGATTAAAAATAAGGGTTATTGCACCAAATATTGATTTCTGAACTCTTCTTAAGTGTAAACATTAGTATTATGTTGTTTTAAAATGAATTTGATCTTGTTTCATTGCATTGTTTGAGGTCTGAAAACATGTATCTTTTTGTTATTTTGACCATTTGTCATTTTCTGCAAATAAATGCTCTAAACGATAATATTGATTTGATTTAGAATTTTGGGGAAATGTTGTCAGTAGTTTATAGACTCAAACAAAAATGTTCCTTTTGCCCAAACACATACCTATAAGTAGTAAAATCAGAAAAACTGATCATTTTGCAGTGGTCTCTTATTTTTTTTTTTTTACAGATCTGTAAAATCATCTCCAACTAGTGTTAAACAGATATGTCATCTACTCCATTCAGTAATTTTAAGTTGACTCAAAGCAAGAATTTGAAGTAATATATACTCAAATGCAATGTGTATTTGATTATATGGGGGGAAATACATACTACACTACAATTTAACATTTAATTTGAACTTTTTACAAGTTTTTTTAAATTAATTTGTTTATTTTCAATTTGTTTTTGAGTATATTTCGTAATTGTCACCCACTGGTCCGCTATTATTCTGTTCCAAATGCCTCTTTAGTCCGTTCATCAATGTCAGTATGCAATAGTAACTGCAACTGTACACCATGCAATATATATACAGTAACATATAAAAAAATTAAAAAAACATAAAAAATATGAGTAAAAACAACAAATACACAACACAAAACAATGTTAAAAACCCACTATGGAACTCTTCGCATGGAGATCCGAGGTAAGGTTAATGCCATACTGTGGAACATTCCAGGCAAAGCAATAACATCCCCGTGGAGAAGACCATGACGGACCCTCCACCTGAAAAGTTACATAGTGAAACTAAACGTTAATAGTCCATACGCTGAAAAAATTGTAACACTTTACACTTTAATTCAGTTTGAAATTCAGAATATTTAAGATTTTTTAGTTTTGTTTTAAGCATAGATGACTTAACTCATTTCAAGATGTACTTAACTTGTTGTTGTACTCTACAGCATTTTTTAAATTCAGCAAAATGAGAGCGGAAATTGCTATTGAAAAAAAAAGAAGAAGAAGAAAAAACAAACAAACAGATATTTCTTGAAATCAGTGAAATAATCTTTGTAAAACCAACTCAATCTAGATGTAAATTCTGAACTGAAGTCATTTTAACTTATCGATTTCGTCATCCTCCTGCCTACATTGCGATGGCTGCCCGGTCTCTTCCATAGTCCCTGAGCGTGGTCTAGGCCCCCCCAGCCACGGTGGGTGTGCTCCCCCCGTCCTGGGACACTTTGCTGGTGCACAGGTCCTGGAGCAGGCTGGAGTGGAGGAACCTTCTGTAGGGGTCCTTCTCCATGAGCAGGTAGATCATCCTCTGGGCCTCGTCGAAGCACGCGGGGCAGGCGAGCTCCACGTTCTGCTTGGTCAGCTCCCGGGTGGCTGCGTCCAGGTTGACCTACAGGACAAAAGACAAAATAAGTTAAGGGAACTGTATGTAGCCTGTGCTCTTTCTACTTAAAAAAAAGGAACAGCAATTTACAAATGCGCCGTTACAATACTGGTATCGAATATCTGCGCCAATACTGAAAATTTTGATGGATAATTTTGGTTTTGGTTGATGAATTGGTGTACATTTTGTAGTTACTCTGCTAAATGATAAATAACAGTTACAAAACACATCTGGATTTTTTTTATCATTAGTCACTTCAGTCTTTGCCCTTTTCGGTTGATATTGGGTATCATAGTTCATAGTTCATTATTGGCGAATTCTGCCATATGTACGCGACATGCAGTGAATCGAAATTTTGTTTCCCCCTGGCCAAGCAGACACAATGATAGTGACGGCTTAGAGATAACAGAGTAGAAAAGATGCAGTACAATCACGATATTCACAAACATATTACGACAACAATTGGACAGGCAACACGCGGCCTCTTTTTGTTTGGTAAACAAACGGAGTCCTTCTGAGAGTCCTTCTAAGGCTAAACCAACTGGATTCCAACAATGAAACTGGCAACACAAATGATGAAATGTATTGAAAACTGAAGCTGAGGCAAACATTACTAAATAGGCAGGGCAGAGTGTTTGTTTAGGACTTTGAAAATCTGTTCCAAACAGGAGAAAAAGAGCCGAGATGAGAGAAAAACACCAGACACAGAGCAAGGTAAGGGAGGAAAAAGAAGATACGTCCGCTCCCAAAGACAGCTAGAACAGAATCTCGGCAAATAGAATAAGTATCGATATCGGAACAGAAAAAGCTTAATTGGTGCATCCTTACTACAATCGCAGCCAATAGAGAGCACATACAAGATTTTCTCATTCTCAGTATATGGAAAGGTCATGGCCCATGTGAAGCTCAGAACCTCCAGAATTCCCTCCCTGAGCTGCACAGGGTTTATGAGAGTCGTTCTAAGGCTAAACCAACTGGATTTCAACATTGAAACTGGCAACACAAATGAGAAGAGGCTTTCCTGTTGTGTCTCCAGAGATCAGAGTTTTCCTGTTGTGTCTTCAGAGTAGCCTCCATGGCTCTCCCTGGAGGATAACTGAGGCTGCAGGACAGAGGAAGGACACTTTGGTCCTTAGGGCTCTTACTCTTCTCAAACTGCTCTGACACAGGATCTGCTGATTCTACCTGACCAGCAATGTTCCCCCTAATTTTTTCATGTGTCTGAGCAAACACACCAACTCCCTGAGCGTTCCTTGGACCCGCGTGAGCAACGTCCGACATGCACACTGTGGCCACACCAGTATCACACCTGAGATCATTACAAGTAACATCTTATTTACCAAATTACTGCAGTTATTTCCGTTAGATTACTTTTAATACAACTGATTTTTTTTTTTTTTGGTCCACTTAGAATGGCAAAGACAAAAATCTGTTCATGAGCTTTTTACATGTTGTATGTCAGTGTGAGGGTCCTGCTGTGGTCAGTGAAACATTGAACATTACAATATTTGAAAAATAACCTCATACATAAAATGAAATTATAGTGTATAAACCTGTAAAACCACATGAAGAGAGATTTTTTCAGCTTGATAAATATATAGCCTGCATATAGCTACAGATTTTTTTTTATGGATTGTAGGACCTATAGGCCACTATAAGATGAGTCTTTCTCAAAATAATGATCTCCAAAATAAGTATACATTTTTATCAGTTTATATCTTGCTTTTTAATCAGTAGCCTATTTAAGTAATTTTGTGTGAGTGTCAGAGCTCTGTGGAATAACGCTCTGGGGAGGGGCTTCACACTTTGAGAAAATCACAAAAAACTATGACTGGGACAGAAAAAAGAATCAATAAAGTTTGTCTAAGTAAGTCTAAGTCTATCTTTTGGGTAAACTGGTTTCAGTCATAAGGTCTGGCAACCCAAAGTGAGAGCTTCATTCTAATTGAATTATCAGCTTGAGAAAAAAAAAAAGACAATCATGACACACTGAAATAACACACAATGAATTGATTAAATGAGTGTAGCCCCATTAACCTCCATCAAACTCTATTTATATTTAAGATTTAAGATTTAGATAATGTCCGTGTTCCCTTTTGAGTTTCATTCTACTAAAAATACATACAATTATTTTACAATTCTTTATAAACTGCTGTCAGAACAAAATGGATGCCCTTAAGGATTACAGAAAAGTTCTTTTTAAGAGTAGGAACAAAAATAATGACTAATGTGTTGAGTTTGAAAGGTGTCAAATTTTGGGTTTGGACTCAAGTAAACGTTTTGGTGAAGTGAAAGCTTTGGTGAAGTGTTCTCAAACTAACAGGCTCTCCAAAAGGAAGCAGTCTTGTATTTTCAAACACCCCACTTTTCTCTGAGATTGATAAGATTTAAAACGGTAAAAAGAGTAAATGTTGTCATTATTAGCTTGCAGTATGATTATGCAGTAGCTGAAAAGGTTTGAACAAAGCTTTGAATATTTAAAGCTCATACAATATGACAAAAGTGATGGTAGTGAATACTTATCAGGACCAATTCAAAATGAACTATTTCTGTTTTACAAGTTTTTTAAGACAGTAAAATCAGGTACAGCGCCTTGAAATCAAACAAAATCAAGACTTTTATTTTAGTTTGTCATAAAATGAAGAATTTCTAAACTTTTATTTTATATTTTGTGTGTGAAGAATGGCCTACACTGTTTTTGTGATTGAAAACAAAGTCAGTTGTAATTAAAAAGTGCTTTGTGTGTATCGTTACCTCATTGGGAGCGTCAGCCTCGATAAACTGCTGGTAGATCTTCACAGCTCGGTTCTGCAGTTGCGACGCTGGGCTCTTCTTGTACTCCTCACAGGCTTCCCAGAACTTTAGGTTCTCCTCACTGAACTCTGACTTCAGGAAACTGGAGAAGACCGCCCGGCCCACTGCAATGGGACAAACACAATTAAAATCTGACTCACACATAAAGCTATGGAGCTCAACAGTGATCGCCCACTCCTCGGTTGTGGAAGTAAATTTTTCCAGCATTTTTCCCATATAGACATTCCAAAGACAATTATACTAAAAGTCGAACGCTTGTTGTGGTAACTAATGACCACTAGACCTATGATTTAGTTTAAAATCTGTTTCTGAAACTTAATAAGCTGCAAAGTTATTAAAATATTTCACCTAATCTTGTGTTTTAAATGTGCTTTTTGTACTTAAAGGGATAGTGTTTTGTTTTTTTTTGTTTTTTTTTTATGTGAATTTGTACGGCATCCCATTCAACAGTGTCGTCCATTAACACTGACTTACCGATGACAGTGTCCTCTGAGCCCAGTTCTGCTCCGGTTCTGTAGCTCATGAAAGTAGGTCTGGTAAGTTAGCGGAGACATTTAATAAAGCTTGTTTTTCTTCTCAAAACAATATTTGTCCAAAAAGTGATATATTTGGGTCACAGTTGTCCGCGGAAAATTCAGCAGCCTAATTCGCTTGGTGCTATTTTCTCTTGAGTCGTATCACTGCGCGCTTATTATTATTATTATTAACCTGTTCACTGTAAACTAGCCTGTAAACATTCACTTACAAGTGAACAGGTTAATAATACTAATAGGCGCGCAATGATACAACTCGAGAGAAAATGCACCATGCCAATTAGACTGCTGAATTTTTCGCAGACAACTGTTTGTGACGCAAATACAGTCATACCTCACCTTACGAAATTAATTCGTTCCAGAAGTGGTTTCGTAACGTGATTTTTTTTGTAAGTAGAGTCGCAATGGGGGATTCGGGCTGCTGCAAAGCCGAGCGCGCATCCGAGCGCGAATTACGCGAATTTTTGAGATTTGGCGTTTCGTAACTTGAATTTTCTTTTGTATTCAGAGATGAAAATTTTACGTAACCGCGTTTCGTAATTTGGGTTATTCGTTAGTTGGGTCTTTCGTAAGGTGAGGTATGACTGTATATCACTTTTTGGGCAAATATTGTTTTGAGAAGAAAAACAAGCTTTATTAAATGTCCTCGCTAACTTACCGGACCTACTTTCGTGAGCTACAGAACCGGAGCAGAACTCGGCTCAGAGGACACTGTCAGGGGTAAGTCAGTGTTAATGGACAACACTGCTGAAGGGGATGCCATACAGATTCACATAAAAAAAAAAACAACAACACACTATCCATTTAAAACAACCACATTATGGATATTAGCCCCTGCGATGTCTTTGAACTCTAATATTTTAATTTTTTGAAAAGTCTATGGGGAAAATGTACTTCCAGAACTGAAATGGACTTCGAAGTGGACAGGACTGTTGACATCCATACCTTGATTTTACAGGTAATGGGATTTTTAGGGGGGGGGGAAGTCTTTTGACAGTGCAAATATATTGTATATGCAGCTCCTGATGTCAAAATATGTCTGCTGCGCGTTAGCATGCTAGTTGTTGTTAGCTGTACCTTCACAAACTCTCTGGTCTAATGAACTAGTTCTGTTTTTCACATAAAACCGAAAATGCAGATAGTACTCAATTACCTCAAGGATTTTACGATAGAAACTTAACACTGTACTTGAGTTGTATATTTACTCTTTTCACTGTGAGTAAGTCTACAAGAGACAATTGCTTTATAAATGACTTCAAAATACGTGTTCCTTGGATCCTTTTTTAAATATGTTTTGTAGCCTACCCTCTGTATGTGTATTATTTAAATCTTTGTCCTTAGTAGTAGTAATAGCTATTAGTTTGGGGTTCTTTTACTACTGTACATAAGTGCATTTTGTCTAGTCTCTGCAGATGTATTACAATGTGCTCCAGAATGTTCAATGTTAAATTAAAACAACACTGAAAATGTAAAAATCAACAGTTTTAAGAGGGCATTTTGGGGCTACATTAGTATTAGAGCCTGTTTGCTCAAAAGCTGGCCTTGGTTTTAGAGTTATTTCTTCTGAGCTTAATCAATGATGCTTTTTATCTTGGTCTTTTTGAATTTTCCAGAATGACTGCGTTGACAGGAAAGAGGCAAGAGTTAGCGGGGTTATTGAGAGAGAGGTCACTGTCTTCAGCAGCTTCCGTCAGTGCGCAGTTTTAGATGCTTTAAACCTCAGGGGAGAAAACATGTACGCAGGCTAATGTAGCAACGGACAGTGAATTTTGGACAGTTTACATGGCAATATTGAGTTAAAACATTAAAGTTTGGAGCTGATTTTGACCTGTCCCTTTATGGTACATAGTGGTGGTAGTACCCCGTATGATATGGTAGCTATAGTAAGCAGGATAAGGGATATGTTTTCTTTTTAATCAAATCAAAATGCCAAACTATCAGCATTGACAGCGACAGTATGCCACTTCTTAGCCAAAAAAAAAAAGACAATTAGACTAAAATAAAGCCTTTTTTCCCTTTTACTGCACTGAAAAACTTGGAAAAAGCATGTGACTTGACTCATTAGGCCTGGAGGAGGGCCTCCTCCTGTTTGGTTCCATGGGAATGTTGTTCATTTGGCTGTTCCACAGTATGACATTTAATACTAAAAGTTTGAACGCTTGCTCACATGTAATCAGCTCTGTGGTGACTAAAGACTAAAGTGACTATAAGAGCTACAAAAATATAATTTAATTTAACATCTGTTTCTAAAACTTTATAAAACGCTAAATTATTAAATCTTGCCTTTTGGACTTAAAACAAGCAGGTTATGGATATTCGTTAGCCATAACCTGGCTAACGACTTTTTCAAAAATGGGAAAAACCTGAGCAGACTTCAAAGTGCATGAAACTGTTGAACTCCATTGCCCAAATTTTAGCGTGATAAAAGGAGAAGTTCAATTTGTCAACTGGACAAAGTATGTTTGGTTGAAAAACGTTTCGCCGCTCATCCGAGAGGCTTCGTCAGCTCTGACTTTTATCATGGATTCTACCTGGACGACTGAGGGACTTTTCACCCAAATTTTAGCAAAATTTTACCCTCAACAGGTTTTTACATCTAAAGGCCCTGTGTCCAAGTTTTCTCCTTACACTAATATTTGAGAAAATATTTTCTCAGGACAGATATTGTATATTGTATAAGCAACTCTTGTGGTTAAAATATGTCTGCTGCATGTTAGCATGCTAGTATGACATAAAACGTGTCTATCTCCATGCAAAATGTTCTGAAGTAACTTTCTTACTTCAGTGGAATCATGGAGAACACATTTTTTAAGCAGAGAAGGTTTCACATAATATGTGAATTATGCTCATCTGGACACTTTGTTGAAACCTTCTCTACGTTGATCTGCTCCAGAGTACAAGCAGAGGAGACAACTTCTGCAACTTCTCTGCAATGCGCAGACAACGTGTCTTATTAAAACTAAAGCCTTTAAGCACACTTCTGGATGAATGAGGAACTATACTGTCTCTTTAAAAAAATATACTACACAACAAAGAAGTGGGCTGTGTATGGGGGATTTTTTTAAGCAATCGTGCTTATTTTAATCTATTTTAGTTTAGTTTAGATTTAGTTCCAGATTTAGTCCTGGTTTAATCCTGGTTTGGTCTGTGAGAGTGAGATCGGACGTTGAAGGGGTTATTGGGAGAAGGGTCAGTTTTGAATGATTGAAAGCCCAGGGGAGAAGCTCACACATGCAGCAGTGGACAGCAGTGGACATAAGGTCTCGTGGGACTGATAACGCTGCCTCTGGACACGTAGCCCCAGCACCAGAGCATGAGAACACACCAGCTCTGTGTACAGCATCAGGCAGTCTCCATACAAACTGTGCCGGACTTTAGCATACGGACATTTTGACAAGGTTTCAGTACAAAAAATATAAAGAGATTGATACAGAATACAGGTCCCAACATATATACACGTTTCTGTTGCATCTAATGATATTAATGAATACAAATGAATTCTGAAGCCAAACCTACGGATGTCGACAGAGGCCATATTCATAAGCAATATTTTTCCTTCCTTGTTATCCCGAGATAACGAGATAATTAATTTGAGATCTCGAGAAAACAGCACAATTAATTCATGATCTCGAGAAAACAAAACAGTTATTCTGAGACCTCGAGAAAACGAAACAATTCTTCTGTGATCTCGAGAAAATAACTGAAACGTCTACCCCCACATTGTGACAGGCTGTCTTTGGGACTATTTCTAATTCTGAATAGACGCGTTTTTGAAATGTCTGGAATAATAATCAATCAGCTGATAAGGCAATATTTTGATCAGGGGTTGACACGGGGGAGATTGCATTACGTCTTTTAATTCGGGATAATTTCAAGATTAGTCCGCGGCACCTCCGCAAAAGACTTGCCCAGTTATTTTTTGTTTTCTCGAGATCACGGAATAACAGTTTTGTTTTCTCGAGATCACAAATTAATTTTCTCATTATTAAGGTGGAAAATAATCATTACGAACATGGCCTCTGTCGGGTTCCGTACAAAGCACATATAAAAAGTATATAACTTGTTTATTTCATTGCATTTGTGTTATATTAGCACCATGCTACATCAGAAATCTTAACTTAAAATGAGTTAGCCTTTAGCTTAGATCATAGTTTTACACACTATTCGTTACCAAAATGTTCACACACTCAGCATTTACTTTTAACAATGTTTTGTTCTTTTTCTTTGTGCGTTTTTTGTGGGCTAACGCTAACGGCTATAGGAAAAAATACAGGGTAGTAGCTCCAGAATTATAAAGAACTTGATGGCTAACAGACTAGCTTGGAGGTGACTGACTGATAGCATTAGCATTGAAAGCCCCGTCTCCTTTTTTTAATATCGTTGGGTCGGTTCATAAATGACTATCCCTGTGGTTTTCAGCTTCAGCTCCATTTTGAGTACTGTTAACCCAGGAGTGTCCAAACTTTTTCCACCCAGGGCCGTTTATACAAACATCTTCATGTGGAGGGTCGTAGAGCTGGTGACAATGAGACTTTCAGATAGATGCATTTTATATGAGTTTGACAGAGACACAACACCTTTAAATGTCCTAGAACGCAAATTTTAGACCTGATTTAGTCCTGGTTTAGTCCCAGTTTAGTCCTGGTTTAATCCAGGTTTAGTCTCATATTAGTCCTGGTTTAGTCCAGGTTCAAGTCCAGGTTTGGTCCAGGTTTAGTCCAGCTTTAGTCCTGGTTTAGTCCAGGTTTAGTCTCATATTAGTCCTGATTTAGTCCAGGTTCAGTCTAGGTTTACTCCAGGTTTGGTCTAGGGTTAGTCCTGGTTTAGTCCAGGTTTAGTCTAGGTTTGGTCCAGGTTTAGTCCAGGTTTAGTGCAGGTTTAGTCCAGGTTTAGTCCAGGTTCAGTCCAGGTTTAGTCAAAGTTTAGTCCAGGTTTAGTCTAAGTTTAGTCCAGGTTTACTCCAGGTTTAGTCCAGGTTTGGTCCAGGTTTAGTCCAGGTTTAGTCCAGGTTTAGTCCAGGTTCAGTCCAGGTTTAGTCCAGGTTTAGTCCAGGTTCAGTCCAGGTTTAATCCAGGTTTAGTCTAAGTTTAGTCCAGGTTTACTCCAGGTTTAGTCCAGGTTCGGTCCAGGTTTAGTCCAGGTGTAGTCTAGGTTTAGTCTAGGTTTAGTCCAGGTTCAGTCCAGGTTTAGTCCAGGTTTAGTCCAGGTTTAGTTCAGGTTTAATCCAGGTTTAGTCTAAGTTTAGTCCAGGTTTACTCCAGGTTTAGTCCAGGTTCAGTCCAGGTTTGGTCCAGGTTTAGTCGAGGTTTAGTCCAGGTTTAGTCCAGGTTTAGTCCAGGTTCAATCCAGGTTGTTATTGAGGTTGCAGTGATCGAGATACCGGAATTTGAAGTAAAAAGTCCTGCTCAATGGTTCTGTGATCATTTGTGCCAATTCAGCAGGATCCCTAGGGGCCAACAAAAATTGGTCAGAGGGCCAGATTTGACCCCTGGGCCATAGTTTGGAAACCCCTGTTTTAACCATTCAAAAGATATAGATATAAGATATAAGATACAGTACTATATCTTGAATTGTTAATTTTAATGGAAATTTTGCTGTTTTTTTTTTTTTCATCACTCTGATTCCCATGTACAGTATACAGAAAAATTTGTCTTCTCCCATCAAACTTTTCAGGAGCAGACCCCCGCCAGACGTTTAGACTATTGTGGATGTTTTAGTTTGTCGAAGGAAACCATGCCAGAATAGCAGGAAGAGACGCACCCACACATGAAGAACATTCTCCACAAAGGAACTCATCCTCAGGAACTCTGTGCTATCATGTGGGAATGCTAGCCACTCTGCCACCCGGTATATGCACTGTTACTGTATTTATATAGTTTAAATTATGGTGAAGATATCATTTATTGTGTCAGTTCAAAATTGCAATTTGAGTAAGGTTAGCATTAAATTACAAAGGTTGTAATTTATGTAAGATAGTTTGTCCCATTAGATTTTGAATTTTAAATACCAGGTTGAATTATAATATTATTTGAATTATTTTTATTCTGATTTTTAGTTGCTGAAATTTTTAGTGTGAAATGTGTGAAATGTTTCAAGTTCAAAATAAAAAATTCACCTTTTAAAGGGACAGTGTGTAAGATTTTTACCCGTTAATTACTGAAATTGAAGATACCCATTCAAAAATACATTGTTTTCCAAGCCTTTTCACTTCCATCATGAAATCAAAGTATTCTTTTGGACTTAGATATAGTCACATTAAAGGGGGATCTTCCCCATGCAGAGGCAGCCATTTTGAATACGAGAGCCGCAGAAGGACATTTGGGCTCCGCCTTCGCCTTCGGCAAGGCTCGTGGTTTTGGGTAAACAACACAAGCATGCACAAGCATGGACTAAATTGTTTTACTGGATTTTATTCGCTGGATCCTTACGGACAAATTGAGAGCAAGTTTATGGTGAAATACAGAGTTTGACCTGTGGAAAGCATTCTAAGGTAAGCTAACCTCGTTTTGTGCTTTTCCGTATAAAAGCCCCATGTGCTCGGGAAGTGAGTGTTGTGCAGGGAAATGAATTGCATAGTCAAAAAGAGGAGACTGTAAGGTTTCATTTGATGTGTAGAGTGTCATGGTACATGATCGGGAATGTGTGTTTTCATGAGAAAAAAAAAAAAAAAAAAGCCGGGACCGTGTTTTATTTATACAGTAGCGTTACGGCGCACCCGGGTGACCCTCGAGGTCTGCCGTAGCTAAAACAGAAAGTGCAATAGCAACGAATCCTACACACTGGGGCTTTAAATATTCAGCACAGATATTTTCAAGTGTAAAATTCTCAGTGAAAATTTTCCCAACAAAGACCCAAGATGCCAAGGCAAATGCAATCGATCCTGTGTGAGTGAGGAGAACAGAGGCTGTTTCCTATTGGCTGATCTTTTCTGTGGGCGGGGTTTACACTTAAGAAAAAAAAAAAGAGATGAGGCTAATTCTGACCAATCAGATCACTTCACTGCACCATTTCCTGTTGTTAAATTAGATCGGATTACTTTGGATCGATTCTTAGGTCTTGGCATCTTGGATCCTTCCTGCATATATATTGAATTCTAAACCTTTTGGAAATGTACAAACTTTCAGCAACTGCCAATCAGATTAAAAATAATTCAACAGCATTTCAAATTCAAAATCTGATTAAAATGATCTTCTATAGTTATTCTTGTTGTACATCTGCTAACTTTGAAATGCATTAATTCTCGTATTTCAGTCTTCTCTCACATGTTAACGCTCCTGGAGTTGTTTACAGTGTGAATCCGACTACATAACCTAGCGTAGTGTCAAAATACACTACGCTAGGTAGTGTAGTGTAGTGAGTTGTTTGTCCTTCAAATGATCCATCAGGCTGGAGCAGCTTCGGTGATCGGAAAATTCTTTTTGACAAAAGCTACAAATCAGATCTAGCTACAAATCTTGTTGATCGTCCCGTCTTCGTTCTTTTTATAAATAAACTTGCCGTTCAAAGACCCTGGCAGCGATTTGCTCACCGCACGCCAAATTGAAAATGCGCACCTTGAATTTCCACTCATAATTAATCGCGTTAATTTTTATAACAGGTTAATTCGCAGTGTAATTAAAATAGGCATCGAAACTGGAAACTCATTTGAGCAGGTATCGATACTAAAGCAGTCACATTCTCAGGACAGAAATGAACCTTTCCTGAATAGTTTTAGAATGATCCTGAGCTGAATCAGAACAAGTATAAGAGCACATAGACGAGTATACGCCCACGGACTAGTATGGATATAGGATATAAGGCCAAATGGCAATATAAAAGACAGAACTATGATTTAATGTTGAAAATCACCTTGTACTGTCTAAACAAAGAGTGGTATCCGAATCGGTATTGAGTCTTAAGTGTGTTCCTTAGTATAAAAATCAATTTTGACATTTTCATATTGTGACAGCGTTAGGTGTAAGGTCCTGCCCTACATGTTTGATGGCTCCTTTGGCTCCCTGTATTCCACGTGATCATTTTTAGCCTGTCACAGTGGGGTTAGTGTGGCCTTTTCACTGATTTCTTGGTATTTTGGTGGAGACATTAACCGCCCCTGGGACTGTAGGACCAAATATCACTGTATACACAAAACATCTGAATAGAAATGTTCAAACTCACCGTCCGATTTCACCAGATAGCTGAACGACTCCCTCCACTTCTCGACATCCACTGCCGACGGGGTCCTGGAAACATGACAAGGATTTAATGAAATACTGCTGAATACTACTACTTGTACTTTATCGATACAAGTACTATAATGATTGACTACAATAATACTGAATACTACTATATACTATTACTTGTACTTCTTCTTTATCAGTACCACTACCAGTACTATAATGGTTGAATACAATACTATTAAATACTACTATATACTATTACCTGTACTACTTTTATACTAGTACTATAATGACTAAATACAATAATACTAAATATTACTATATACTATTACCTGTATTTCTTTACCAGTACCACTACTAGTACAATAATGATTGAATACAATACTCCTAAATATGACTATATACCATTACTTGTACTACTTCTATACTAGTGCTTTTTTTTAATTAAAGGTCCCATGGCATGAAATTTTCACTTTCTGAGGTTTTTGAACGTTAATGTGAGCTCCCCTACCCTGTTTAGCCCCCCGCCCCTCCATGGCTAAAAGTTGCGAAATGTCTAAACTGAGCATTTGCGGTCCTTTTCTGCGTTACACAAAACCAGTGTTCGAACGGGCGAGTTCGGACAAGGCACCTTATTGACGTCAGATCGGCAAATGCAGCTCCAACCCCTCCCTCTGTCTCCGCTCAGCGTCCCTGTATATCCCGCCCATAGAGTTTGGACTGTGAATGCGCTATGCAATGCGAAATGCATTTTTTTTATTTGCCTGGAGGCACGTCCGAGTGTTTCTAGGCTCGCAAGTCCTTTATCTGAGCCTCTGGACCTTTGAACAGCAGTGGTTTAATTTTATTTTATGTGGAAATGTGTTTATTTTTCAATGGAACGCTTTAAATCTCTCCCCCCGTGCAAAAACAAGGAAATGGATCAGAGAGCGCTCAGAGCAGACAGCGGAGCGTTTAGCCACGCCCCCACCTTCTACTATTGGCCAGCTTTTTTCTCCTCATTTGCATTCAAGCAACAACGCCCATTATAGAGTGTTCTGAGTGAGAAAAATTACTCTTTCTCAGCTTATCTCTGTTTCTCATGCACTGAGTGTTGATTTTGAAGAAGGATTCATTTACAGTATTAGGGAACCATTAAGGAGCCATCTAAAAGCATCAAGAAGTACCATGTCATGGGACCTTTAAGAAATCACAGTTTGCTCATACAATATTTACAAATTATTTTTCTTCCTTTTACATTTTTCTTATTTTCACCTCTATGACACCACTGCTATAGTACCACTACTACTACTACTATTACTGTTGTAGACTGAGATTCAATGTTTATCTTATTTACAGATTATGAGAAATGTTTATTGGCGACAAGTAGTAAAATCAGAAAAACTGATAATTTTGCAATGGTCTCTTATTTTTTTCCAGAGCTGCAGGTCCAAAATGAGGAAGTAAAAAAATAAACTCTGACTAGCCTGGCCTGTCATACACAATTTAACTTGATTCATTCTCTTATTTGCACAAACAAACTAAACCCACATAGTAAATGACGGCAAAACAACAAACACATTTTCCAGTCCAGTTCTCATATGTCATTCTTTCTTTCGCCATTTTACGTTGCCATTTTCTCTCCAAATTGGAAAATACTCGAAGCAGTGCGTCCTTCACTTTAACTCTGCCAGAATATCAAACTCCTGCTGAAAACATCTTTCTATTCAAATGAAGCGTCCTCTGCAGACAGCACACGTGTAAAGGACGTAAGCTGAATTGATTTCGCTTAAGTCTATACTCAATATCTGTCACTCGCTTAAACCATATTGCACAGTTTGGTATTGACTTTAATAAAACACTTATTAAAGGATCAATATTATGCTGTTTTCTGATCAATGTTATAACGTTTCCTCATCGCAAACAGACCTGGAGTTGTGTTTCATTGTGCGTTTCATTTGCACATGTTTAACACACAAACCCTGCATAAAGCTCTGGAAAAAAACATAAGAGACCACTGCATTTTTTTTCTGAAACAGCATCTCTACATGTATTACAGCCATTCCATTCCAGCGACTGTTGAATTCCAACACAAACACAAAGCTGAGCTACTGCCTGACAAAAGTATTAGGACGATTGTGTATTTCTGAACTTTCATAAATAATGATAACAAGACGTATTGGTAATGACAACAAATCAATTTATTGATATATTAAAGCAAATTTCATCATGTGTAAAGGCATATTATTGCAAAAATGTAACAATATCAAGTTAAATAGCTTTTTCATCAAAATAACCACCTTTGGCCTTAATCACAGCTTTACAAATTCTGTCTGTCCTTTCAGTCATGCATATGGGGGGATCCGAGAACTCTGATGATATGAGTTGAGTTGAATTATGATATGAGTTGATTTTAAAATATTATTAATTGAGTGTTCAAACTATCATTTATTAATATTCGTCTACAAATGGATTTTCGCACAATGATCTGAAAATATGAGAACGTGTGATAATATAATTGAAAAAATGCGATGAAATAAAGGAATTTACAAATAATCTGTATTAAAAAATCTTTAAAAATGGCTCAACAGCGCCCCCTGGAAAATCAAAATACATTGCACCTATGGCTATACCCGTGTTGCCATGGCAACAGGCCAAACATCTGTCCTCGCCAATGGGACGCCCGGCAAAAACTTTGTCGTAGCCAAACCAAATTTGGTACACAGATGCATCATGGGAATAGGAACAAAAAAGTATATTACACCGTTGCTAGGCGACCAACAGGAAGTCAGCCATATTGGCCCGAGCACGCGACCTGGCACCGAAGGTGCATTTTCCTGTCCTCGTATTTTAACTCCTCCTAGGGTTTTTGACCCAGACTCAAGTACACTGCCTGACAAAAGTATTAGGACGATGGCATAATTTGTGATACTGGGGTATTGAGCCAACTTTTCAATGCATCAAGCATTATTTATTGTGGTGTACTTAATACTATTTCATCGCATTTATTCAAATTATGCCATCGTCCTAATACTTTTGTCAGGCAGTGTACTTCAGTTCTTTCACCAGGAGTGGAATAAAGTCACCCAAGAACAATGTGAAAGACTTGTGGAGAGCATGCCAAGACGCATGAAAGCTGTCATTAAAAATAAGGGTTATTGCACCAAATATTGATTTCTGAACTCTTCTTAAGTGTAAACATTAGTATTATGTTGTTTTAAAATGAACTTGATCTTGTTTCTTTGCATTGTTTGAGGTCTGAAAACAGAAAAAAGGTCTCTTTCTTTTTTGTTATTTTGACCATTTGTCATTTTCTGCAAATAAATGCTCTAAACGATAATATTTTGATTTGGAATTTGTTGTCAGTAGTTTATAGACTGAAACAAAAATGTTCCTTTTGCCCAAACACATACCTATAAGTAGTAAAATCAGAAAAACTGATCATTTTGCAGATAATTTTACAGAGCTGTATTTAGGGCGACTTCTTCTCAAAAGCAAAACACAACAGTATTTTTCATCTCCGCACACCTTCACTAGAATCATTTGGATCATTTCAGCCCTGGAATTGCCAATCTTTGCTGAACTAACGGTAAAAGGTAGCTGCTAACGTGAAAATTACCATTTCGTGACATCACAAGGTGGAACAGAGCATTTTGAACTTTGGAGATGTAGCCAGACTAATAAAGTGTTACTCAAACATGTGTGAATGAAACAAAAAACAACTCCAGGTGTGTTTTTTAGTGATGTGCGGATCGATACCAAAGTATCGATATATCGATCCTGATGGGGTATTTAATATGGATCGATCCTGGTATTAAATTATCGATACCAAGTCACGTTTTCTTACTGACTTAACTCTCAGTTTATTTAGTTCAAATTCATGTGTTTTGTTCATTATTCAACCATTGCCACTTGTCAGGCACTACTTTTCCTTCCGCGTTCTCACCAAACGTGGGGTAGTACGTCATCCCGCGATAGACTCACTGCTGTGAGATTTCAGTCAAAGCGGCGTGGGGCTGCGGGAACCATGGGAGACCGCAAGTGAAGTGTGGTGTGGAGTTACTTCCACACCGTGGACGACAATGTTGCGAAGTGCAGTGTGTGGCAAAAAATGATCCGATATTGTGGCAATACCACAAATTTAAATAAACACTTGATCATAAATCATTAACCTCAGCATGATGAAATGCTACTGACCAAACGACGACAGGAGGCTAGTCAGGCAGCTCCCTCCAGCACAGCAGCAACAGCAGTACGACAGAGGTCAGTTGCCGAGGCGTTTGAGAGAGGGAGAATCCAGGTAACCATCAACCATGTAGAAGACTAAGAGTAGTGTATGTGAGAGGAGAATGTATGTATGTGAGAGTGAGAATAGTGATACTTCATTTGTTGTCTTTTTTCATAGGCTGCAAGTGCCCAACTTACAATAGTTTTGATGTCTGCATTGCCATTTTCATTTCATCAAAGATTTTTTTTCAGATATCTGGTGTTAGAATGTGTGGAGCTAAGCCCCCTGGTGGAGCTTTGCGAAGCCAAGGTATCTAGTTAGAGCCAGGTTAGTGTTTTTCTGTAGTATTAAAAAATGTATGAAAGTATCGGTATCGGTATCGATATTGTGATTCTAACCCTGGTATTACTTGGTATCGTATCAAAACAAAAATAACTGGTATCGCCCATCCCTAGTATTTTTGATGGGTCTGTCACCTCCTTGTTTGTATGAATATGTCGTTGCTCTGCCTGGAATGTTCCACAGTGTGACATTAAACAGCTTGACTTTACATTTATTCAATTATAGGTGGTTTTATCACTCAAAAATACCTAGAAAAACACACATTCTGATTATGACCGGGGTTGCCTCTCCACTGATCTGACCTGTAAGTTACAGGTCTGGTATGGTCTCCATGAAGACATACATGTTTAATGCCATACTGTGAAACATTCCAGATGGAGAAAAGCATTTGACGGACCCTCCACCCGAAAACCTACACAATGCAGTAAATATAGGACCTTTAAAGCGTCGATATCGCCAATAATTAATAACATTCCATTGACGAGTAATCCCAAGAAAATATCAAAATCCAAAGTACGCTAATCCAGATGTGTTTAGAATGGAGTAAAACGTATTGAGAAAATGAGATTAATATCCGTGATACAGGAGGAGGTGAATTCTGGTGAAAAGGGGACTCTCAATCGACGCTAAACAATGTCAATGGATTATCAGTGGATGCTAACCAGGGCTAGTAATGGGATTTAAAGGGCAGGTGGGGGCTTAAAGGGTTTAAATGATTGCTCTTTTGGGCCTCGCCAATTACCAACAGCCAGTGCAGATGTCCAGAGGAGGCGAGTGTCTTTAGCTCGCTACGGGGAAAGTAAACAGTTTGAAAATGTCACTGCTAAAAGTGGGTTTTCTGTTTTGAGGAATGCGTAGATGGATGCATTTTTAATAGTGTGAATTTGTTATATTTATAAGTTGTTGTTTTTTTATTTTTGTTTTGTGGTTCAATCTTGACAAGCCTCTCAAAGTCAGTCGAGCGTCCACTGATGTGAAGGTTGGCGGTTCGAATCCCGCACTCGACACTGACATCATTAGTGCTGGAAATTTGTTTAAATACCACCTATTTCCAGTTCAGAGGAAACTTCTACAGGCAAATCCACGGCTGTGCAATGGGCTCACTAGTCTCCCTGATCATGGCTAACTTATACATGGAACAATTTGAACAGAGTGACTTGGCCTCATATCCAGGCACTCCACCCACACATTGGTAAAATGGTAAAAATCAAAATTCATTTTGGATTGCTTTGGAACCTTTTACTGCACACTTCAATTCTGTAGATCCGAACATCAAATTCACTCATGAAGATGCCAAGGAAAACACATTGGCTTTCTTAGATTGTGCAGTAATGATAGAAGACCGGCGACTCCAAGTAG
This sequence comes from Paratrypauchen microcephalus, assembly GCA_036785185.1. Classification (NCBI taxonomy): domain Eukaryota; kingdom Metazoa; phylum Chordata; class Actinopteri; order Gobiiformes; family Gobiidae; genus Paratrypauchen; species Paratrypauchen microcephalus. The sequence goes on along the minus strand of JAVJIX010000055.1, from coordinate 3,524,454 downwards.
GGGTCTTCAGGAACCCACCACACACACTGACCAATACCTGCTTTTTGATTCACACCACCCACTGCAGCACAAACTCGGGTGGTTTACAACTCTATCCTCAAACCTAAATCAAAACAAACAAAGAAAACAATAGGGCAGCAGGTCAGGTCCAGAGGTGTGAAAACACCATTATGGCCCTGAATGGTTCTGCTAACAAGACCCACACTCCACTCCCACTGCAGATCTAACAGGCCCACCTAACTAACAGAAACTGTAAACAAGTAGGTGTGGTAGTTTCATAGTAATTTCATTGTAATTAGTGCCCCCTTCAGGCAGATATAGGCAGTGACCACCAGTGTCTGACCAGAACTGAAGAAGCAGCTTGGATGACCTGCGAAACGTATTCGACCATAAACTTTTGTCCAGTTGACAAATTGAATTTCTCCTTTTGCCATCATTAGTACGGCGATCAGATCCACTGACCTACAGGTTGGCAGTGCTATTTCAGCTCCCACAGATGAATGCTGTTGTTGTGTCCTTAGGCAAGACACTTACTTCTGTATCACCACCACTATTACTACTATTATTACTGAAGACTCTATAGAAGAGATTCAGTTTTTCCAATGATAAGAAAGGTTTATAGGCAACATTTTGAGAACTTTTCACAGTATTTTGTTCTGAATTGCCGATTGCTATATCAACAGTGCATATTTTTCGTCCCTTTAAAGCACATGTTTTTCTCATTTTTACTGTTTTTTCTGGGATGCTACATGTGACCAGTATTTATCATGGTTTTACATCACTTAAGTGACAGTTTGTGGAAAAAGGTTGAGAAGAAAAGTACAAAAACACAGGAAGTAGAGGCTGCTGGAAGTGCGGCTGCCAATACCAGACAGCCTCCGATCTCTCGCCTACAAAGGAAAGGTGGATGAATGTCTCGCCCAAGGACATGATGGCAGTATGCACTGGTTGGACTTGGAACTGAACTGCCAACTTTTGATTTCTGTACAAACGTTCTAAGCACTGAGGCATTGCCGCGAAGAATAATAAAAATCACACTCAAATGAAGTAAAGAAAGTGGCTGTTTGGAGGCTTGAAGCAACACTGCTGAACTTTTCTGGACCAGATAGAAATAGAAAGCTACACACAAAGGACCATCGTTTCCGTGGAGACGACTGTGGAGATTCAAGCCCACACACGGTAAGAACATATCCTTTCCTACAAGTTCCACAGTGGTACTTTAAAGCCACAGTATGTACCTTTTTAGCTATGCATTCCTATTCTGAGCAAGCTTGCATTTCCACAAACCTGACTTTTATTTGGTAAACCTTCTCGTTTCCATGGCGATGTTGTTCCTTTGACCATAATATTCCATAGTACGGGACAAAACGTATGTGTCCATGGTGAAAAAATAAATAAAAACTTAAATAAAATACTATTAAAACCTACTACTTGTACTACTATAGCTGCTCTTCTACCAGTATGAGGAAAAAAATAAATACTCTTAAATTATTATTTCCTGTACTACTTCTATACCAGTACTATGATGATTAAATAAAATACTTTTAAAAACATCAACTTGTAATTAGGGCTGTCAGTTTAACGTGTTAATTTGATTAATTAATTACTCTGCAAATTAACGCGTTATAAAATTAACGCAATTAATTATGAGCGGCAACTCAATGCGCGCGCATTTAAAATTTGGCGTGCGGTGAGTAAATCACTGCCAGGGCCTTTGAACAGCAAGTTTATTTATAAAAAGAATGAAGATGGGAAGGTCAACAAGAACGCCGTGATTTGGAGCTTTGGTCAAAAAGAATTTTCCGATCATCGAAGCTGCTCCATCCTGACGGATCATTCGAACGATAAACACGTCCAGACAAGTTCCATCGTTAGCGGTGATAGAGCGAGCGTGAGCGCACTTCAACAAACCAAAGAAGAAGAAGAAGACACGCTTTATTCATCCCTATAGGGAAAGTATTTCTGCATTTGACCCATCCTTCAGGAGCAGTGAGCAGCTTGTCTTTCAGGCGCCCGGGGACCCATCTCCATGATCTTATTGCTCGGCTTGGTCAGGACCTCAACTGGAGGATTTTACCTCCATCTTAAAATCCTCCAGGATTTTACCACCAAACGAACAAACCACCAAAACAACAAACCAACAAACCACACTTGGGGAATTTGGGAAATGAATGAGCAAAGTGACCAAAGAAAAACTGAACTCTCTCTCACTCTCCCTCCCTCTCAATCTCTCTCTCGCTCCCCCTCTCGCTCAGTCTCTCTCTCTCTCTATCTCTCAATCTTCCTCTCTCACAATCTCTCTCTCTCTCTCTCACAATCTCTCTCTATCTTCCGCTCAATCTCTCTCTCTCTCACTCTCCCTCTCTCTCATTTTTCCTCTCTCTCTCGCTCTCTCTCTCTCTCTCAATCTCTCTCTCACAATCTCTCTCTCTCTTCCTCTCTCAATCTCTCTCTCTCACACTCTCCCTCTCTCATTCTTCCTCTCTCTCATTCTTCCTCTCTCTCTATCTCCCTCTCTCAATCTCTCTCTCTCACACAATCTCTCTCTCTCAATCCCCCTCTCTCACAATCTCTCTCTCTCTCTCTCACAATCTCTCTCTATCTTCCGCTCAATCTCTCTCTCTCTCTCTCGATCTCTCTCTCTCTCAATCTCTCTCTCTCTCACAATCTCTCTCTCACAATCTCTCTCCCTCTTCCTCTCTCTCTCTCTCTCTCTCTCTCTCTCAATCTCTCTCTCTCACTCTCCCTCTCTCTCATTCTTCCTCTCTCTCTCTCTTTCTCTCCCTCTCTCAATCTCTCTCTGTCTCACACTCTCCCTCTCTCTCATTCTTCCTCTCTCTCTCTCCCTCTCTCTAACTCTCTCTCTCACACAATCTCTCTCTCATTATTCCTCTCTCTCTCTTTCTCTCCCTCTCTGAATCTCTCTCTCTCTCACACTCTCCCTCTCTCTCATTCTTCCTCTCTCTCTCTCCCTCTCTCAAACTCTCTCTCTCACACAATCTCTCTCTCTCTCTCATTCTTCCTCTCTCTCTCTCTCAATCTCTCTCTCTCTCTTCCTCTCTCAATCTCTCTCTCGCTCTCTCACGATTAAAATACGATTAACTAATTACAAATCCTGTAATTAATTCGATTATTTTTTTTAATCGCCTGACAACACTACTTGTAACACTTCTACACAAGTATTAGTTACATATATACGACCATCTCGACTAAACCAGAATGAACCCTATTACTACTACTTCAGAATGTTCCGAAGTATGGTTTTAACTCTCTATTTCCATCATACCGGTAACACTTTTAAATAATAAAACAAACAAGTATGATAAGGTAAAAGTGTATGTCCTTTAAAAACACTTTAAAAACACGTCATACTTGTTATTGAAATACAACCGCAGCGAAGCTTTGACCTCTGTAATGATCTAAAAGAGCTCATTTGGGATATTAGAAAAGATAATTACAATCCATATCTACTCTTCCCACACATTGATCGTCGGAAACCTCGCTTTAACCCGTGACATGGACTCATCTTCAGCACAGCAAGAGTTCACTGCGTCACCTTTACCACTTTTATCATGAGCTATAGAGAACAGAGCCTGAACTTCAACCAAAATAAAGACCAAAATCAATACAATCCTCCAGAGAAGCCGGCCCTTTCACCGCCTCTTTCAAAGGCTCTCCACTCAGACCTTATTGTGTAGGAAAAATAGGTCCAAACCAAACAATACCCAGGGCTACAGGGTCAGCACACGTGGACCTGACCAAAGTGTTAAAATTGAAACCTGGGCGTACAGGATGTGTTAATAATATATAATACAGAAAAATAAAATAGCGTAGATGTGGCCAGACTGAAAGTGTCGTTTTAGGCTAAAGGGAAGTCTGTAAGGACATTTTAAAAGGTGAGCTGTGGAACTTTTCTGGTGGAGGAGTGGTGGAGTTCGACGCCTTGTTGTCGCCATGGAGATGTGATTGCTTGGATGAAAATGTTGCACAGTATGGTATTAAAGGTGGACTATGTAACTTTTCTGGTGGAGAACGTGCTACCTTCTTGTTTTCATAAGATGTTCTTCATTTGCCTCGAATGTTCCACAGTGCGACTAAACTGATCTAGCTTCCATTCATCCATCCATTTTTTTCCACTTTCTCCGTATTTCGTGTCGTGAAATAGAAGAAAATGGAAAAAAAAATTATATACTTATAGTTGTAAATGGAAGGATGGGTGTTTTCTTTTTCCATTCTCTGGGTCGCGGGGGCAGCAGTCCAAGCAGTGTTCCACTGCCCAGAACACAATGCACCAGCCCTCATGAATCCTTCCGCGGGTGGTGGGTCCACAGGAGGACGGCTCATGTCACAACGGGCCTTGATTTATCTTCTGCCATCGGGGCTACCAGTGTCCGCAGACACTGGGGGCGAGGTGGGGTTAAGTGTCTTGCCCAAGGACACAACGGCAGCGCTCATCTGTGGGAGCTGGGATCACACGCGGTCCACCCGTTGTTCATAATATTTTGTAAAAGAAAGAGTTCATCAAATAAAAAATACTTCTGTAATAGATTTGTGTTTCTCTCCACAAATATTTGGCCTTATTGCTATTTTTGGGGTATATTTGCCATGAGTTTTCTGATCCGGCCCCTTTGGGATCAAAGTAGGTTGGATACGGCCCTCGGACCAAAATTTGTTTGACACCCCTGATGTAGATAGTCTAAAGCCAAACTGAGGAATATTCCTGGCAAAACAGTAACATCTCCATGGAGACAATGAGGTTGAATGCCCTCCACCAGAAAATTGACACAGTTCTCCTTTAAATGATAACAGGAGAAGTTCAATTTGTCAACTGGACCAAGTTTGTTTGGTTGAAAACGTTTCGCCGCTCATCCGAGAGGCTTCGTCAGCTCTAATAAGAATACTGGTAAGACATTTGCTTATATCTTGCTGTAGGGAGGAGCTACCTAGCTAACTACTTTCCGGAACTATCTCATTGGTTTCGGTCTTTTGTTTCTCTGGCGTCTAGCTTAACGATCCCTATTCATCCCTACACGCCTGCTTTTCCACACCTCTGGCCCTGACCTGGCTAACCCTATTGTTTCCCTGTTTGTTTGATCTAGGCTTAATAATGGAATTGTAGATGGGATGCAAATTATATCTTACGCCACCATTTCTGTTCAGAGAAGGATTCTCTTTTTTGACAAAAATAGCCTCTTTAACTCCCCTCTCAAACCAATCTCAAACCTCACTTCTCCTTTAAATGTATTTTATTTTACTTTATTTGTATTTACTTTATCCGTCCAAACATAATTTCCCTTGTGGATCAATAACATTTGTCTGAGTCTATCCCCGTGGAGGTAGGTGGTCAGATCTGCAGAAAGGCAAACACATCAATGCAAGAATGCATTTTTTTCAAGATATTTTGGGCAATAAAAACATCAGTTTTCGAACATTCCAGGCAAAGCATCCGCACCAGAAACCTGACAAAGTGCACCGTTAAGTCTGTGCATGGGATTTTTCAGTTATAAGCTCTGTTTAGATGATAAAGTTTGCTTTTGATCATATGAAATAAAATGCTTTGCCTGACTTTTTGTATATGTGCTGATAAACAACTTTTGTAGCCACAGCTGTCCTTGAGCAGACTGACAGAAACATGGTCACCAAATACTCCAAAGGTTCTTCTAAGCACCACAGATGAACACAGTACCGGCAGGTCAGTAAAGTGTCTTGCTCAAGGACATAACGGCACTGTGCATTGGCTCTCTGGCTTGTGGGCAATTGCTCTTGTAAATAGGACATAAGAACCGTCGTTATTAAAAATAATAATGTGATGCCCGTTTTATCAAATTTTTTGCCCGACCGTTCGATCTGGACCTCGGTTTGGGGACTTTTTGTTCACGTTTAGGACCTCAAAAATGCATTTGATTGTGGGGGAAAAGAATAATAATAACTAAGGCTGTCAGTTTAACTCGTTATAAAAATTAATGCAATTAATTATGAGCGGCAATTCAAGGGGGCGAGCATTTTAAATTTGGCGTGCAGTGAGCAAATCGCTGCCAGGGCCTTTGAACGGCAAGTTTATTTATAAAAAGAACGACGACGGGACGATCAACAAGAACGCCGTGATTTGTAGCTTTTGTCAAAAAGAATTTTCCGATCACTGAAGCTACTCTAGCCTGACGGATGAAAGATAAACACGTCTGGACAAGTTCCATTTGTTACCGGTGATAGTGCGCACTTCATCAAACCACCAAACCACGCTCGCAGAATTTGGGAAACGAATGAGCAAAACAAACAGAAAAACTGTGGTAAAAGGAGAAATTCAAAGTTTATTTGGTGAAAAATGTTTCGCAGCTCATCCGAGTTGCTTCGTCAGTTCTGGTTAGAGTGCTGATGGACACTGTTTATATCGAGCTGCAGGGAGGAGCTAACTACACTGAAATTATTCTGAAACTATCCCACCTCTTTGTTTTCAGTTTTCTGTCTTTTGTTTTTCAGTTTCTCTCTGGTGTCTTGTTTAGCATACCTATTCAAACCCTAATGGCTGTTTTCACACCTCTGGATCTGACCTGCCTGCCCTATTGTTTCCTTTGTTTGTTTTGATCTAGGCTTAAGAATGGAATTATATATGTGGGATAAATAGTGTCTGGCTCCCCCATTCCTGTTTAAAGAAGGATTCTCTTTTTTGACAAAAATAGCCTCTTTAACTCTCCTTTCAAACCAGTTCTTTTCTCTGGCTAAGAGCTGTACCTCACTGTCCTCAAAGGAGTGGCCCGTGGCTTTTAGGTGAAGATGTACTGCAGATGACGGTCCACTCTGGCACGCCCGCCTGTGGTGGTACATCCTCTTGTGAAGTGGGTTTTTGTTTCTCCAATGTAGCGCTCACTGCAGTCTTCACTACACTGAATGGAGTAGACCACATTGCTTTGTTTGTGGCTCGGTGTTTTGTCCTTTGGGTGGACCAGTTTTTGTCTTAAAGTGTTTGTGGGTTTGAAATAAATTGGGATTTCATATTGTCTGAAAATCTGAAAATCAAAAACTGAAACTCAATCGCAAAGTGGGTTCGTTCGCTCGCTCACTCGCTCACAATCTGTCTCCCTCTCCCTCTCGCTCTCTCACAGATTAAAATGTGATTAATTAGATTAATTAATTACAAATCCAGTGATTAATTTGATTTTTTTAATCGCCTCACAGCATTTTTTTTACATGCACTTTCTCTTCAAACTTTCTTTGCACTAAACTGCCTGGAGCTAACGTGACAAGTGAATTTCTCCGTTGTGAGATCAATAAAGTCTTATCTTATCTTAATAATAATAATAATAATAATAATAATAATAAGAAGAAGAAGAAGAAGAAGAAGAAGAAGAAGAAGAAACCGAGGAAGAACAATACCCCTCACCCTTGACTAAAGTCACTGGCGAGGGCCAATAATAATAATAATAATAATAATAATAATAATAATAATAATAACACAAAAAGCAAATAAACAAACAAAAAAGCACACTACATTATGTTGAATCTTTGAAAACCATTAGGGCTTTTTCATATGCACCAAAAAGTGGAACAAACATGGAAATAAACCAAACCTAGAACAGAAATAACCAACTAAACTACCCAAATCAAGACCAAAGCAATAGAACATTCTACAGAACCTCTTCATATGTATTTTCCAAAACAAAAACACATTATATTTTGTTTCACATTGTTAATCGCTATGGCAACGGTCCTAATTTCTTCCTGATACCTGAACACTTTGCAGTCTGAACAAACGACTGGTTTTCTCATCAGACACCTTCCCTGTTCTGATTGATTTCCTGGACAGAACTTGGACCGCATTCTAAACACGTCGTACTCATCAGCGTGCCTTTGAAGCCATTGTTTGAAAAATTACACAGTGCAGCTTTAATATGGCGAGTGCGTCAGAGGCCACGGAGGTGTGAGGATGGATAGATGAATCTGCAGAGCTTTTCCAGATGCTTCTACGTAGTTTTTAAAGGTATACATGGCGCTGGTTTGCTGGGAATGTTTCACAGTGTGGTATTAAACTTCACTGTCTCCACGGAAACAAGCAGGAGACGCCACCAGACCAAGATACGGGTAAGATCTGTGCAGAGGATGGCCCGCTGACTGTAGGTGCGCACGTTCTTTGAGCAATAAAAACAAACATAAATGAATGAACGGTAGACGGATACGTTTAATGCCACACTGTGAAACATTTCAGACAAAGTAAGACTATCTCCATGGAGACACACAGGTGGCGGACCCTCTACCCGAAAAGTTACACAATGGACCTTTAAAGTAGCAGTAGTAGTTGAAGTAGTAGCAGTTGTAGTAGTTGTAGGGCATGTATATTTTGATAATAATAAGTTAACTGGACTCTAAAATAGAAAACAAAACAAAGATCTTTCACAAACAATCTCGATTTTGATACTAAGGAATAGACTTGATACTCGATACTGTGGATTATAAGTATAACAACATTATTAAATCTAAATGTCAAAAAGAATAAACTAATTTTGATCTTCTAAAGTAACACACATATATTTTAATGTACAATGGAAATAATCGTTTGACAAGATGATTAATTGAAAAAATGATCTCTGCCTAGTTGACTAATAAAATAATCATTAGTTGCAGTCCTATTTCCATGAGTAGTAGTTGGAGTAGTAGTATGTTGCAGTATAGTAGTAGTAGCACCAGTAGTGGTAATAGTAATCATAGTAGTAGTAGTAGTAGTAGTGGTAAAAGTAATAGTATTCTTAGTAGTAGTAGTAGTAGTAGTAGTGGTAATAGTAATAGTAGTAGTAGTAGTGGTAATAGTAAGAGTAATAGTAGTAGTAGCTGTAGTTGTAGTTGTGGTATAGTAGTAGTAGTAGTAGTAGTAGTAGTAGTAGTAGTAGTAGTGGTAATAGTAAGAGTAATAGTAGTAGTAGCTGTAGTTGTAGTTGTGGTATAGTAGTAGTAGTAGTAGTAGTAGTAGTAGTAGTAGTAATAGTAGTAGTAGTAGTAGTAGTAGCTGTAGTTGTAGTTGTGGTATAGTAGTAGTAGTAGTAGTAGTGTGGTAGTGGTAATAGTAAGAGTAGTAGTAGTAGTAGTAGTAGTAGTAGTAGTAGTAGTAATAGTAAGAGTAATGTAGTAGTAGTAGTAATAGTAGTAGGAGCAGTAGTAGTAGTAGTAGCGGTAGTGGTAATAGTAAAAGTAATAGTAGTAGTAGTAGTAGTAGTAATAGTAGTAGTAGTAGTAGTAGTAATGGTGGTAATAGTAAGAGTAATAGTAGAAGTAGTAGCTGTAGTTGTGGTATAGTAGTAGTAGTGGTGGTAGTGGTAATAGTAAGAGTAATAGTTGTAGTAGTAATAGTACTAGTGGTAGTGGTAATAGTAAGAGTAATAGTAGTAGTAGTAATAGTAGTAGTGGTGGTAGTAGTAGCTAGTAGTTGTTGTTGTGTTGGAATTTAGTGGTACTAGTTGTGGTAGTAGTAGGGGTGGTAGTAGTAATAGTAGTATTAGTAGTAGTAGCCGTAGTAGTGGTAGTGGTAGCAGTAGTAGCTGTAGTACTAGTATGTCCCTTGACGAAAATGGAATTAAATTTGGATGCTAACTTTTGGTTACCACAGTGAACCAGTTGCTCATTTTATTTAATATTATTTGTATGTATTTATGTTTACACCTGATGCCCTTCCTGTTTACCTGGAACACAAAAGCAAAATGTCCTCGAGCGGGACTCAAACCAGCAACCTCATACTCCCTCGCACTCAAAAGATGGGAATAGACTTTTCTTATTTATTCTTTTATATATATATTTTTTGCCATTGCAATTTGCAGTCATTTAGTTTTTCACAAAAATAAGGAAGCATCACAAATAGAACACACATTTGCTCAGATTTCACAGCAGTTACAATAATAGTGGCAGTAAAAGTGATGTTTTGGTGAATCATTGACAGATTCAGAATAGGCCTGATCACGATAACGAACGTGGAATTGAAATAAAAAGGAAGTGGTACAACACATTATGGCGACTATAAAACAATAATTTAATATTTTGTGGCTGGAGACGGTTAATAAAAGTGGAACATTAGTGACAGAAAACAAGAGCTGGACTGGGAAAAAGACTGGGAAAAACTGACACATTTAGAGTTACTTTAGTTGGAAATAGAGATTTTTTTTTTTTCCTAGTAAAGGCGTTTAGTAGTTCAGTTAAATTCATCTTCTTAAAGGTGCACTGTGTAACTTTTCAGGTGGAGGGTCTGCCACCTGCTTGTCTCCATGGAAATAAACTTGGTAATCACAAAGGAGGCAGGTTAATGGTCTATGGAGAAGCGAGCCTGCACGTGGTAAAAGTAAATGTTTTTAATGCAAGGGAGATATATTTAATGCCCTACTGTGGAACATTCCAGGTAAAGAAATAACATCTCCATTGAGACAAGCAAGTAGCAAACCCTACACTTTAGAAGTTACATAATGCACCTTTAATTGTCTTGTGATTGATTGATTTATTTATTTATTCAAGAAAAATCCTTGATATTCCAATTTCACTTATTTCAAAACTAGAAAAATTCTAAAAAAAAAAAAATTAAAAATATGTGTGTGTTTTTTTCTGGTTTTGAAATTGGTAAAACCCAAAGAATTTTTTTTTTTTTTTAATTCTGGTTTTGAAATAGGTAAAATTGGAATATCAAAACCAGAAAAATTATAAAAAATATGTTTGTTTTTTTCTGGTTTTGAAATGGGTAAAACCCAATTTTTATTAATTTATTTATTTATTTATAATAATAATAATAATAATAATAATAATAATAATAATAATAATAATAATAATAATTATTATTATTATTATTATTATTATTATTATTATTAATTTATTTTTTTAAACATTTTTTCTGGTTTTGAAATGGGTAAAATTGGAATATCAAAACCAGAAAAATTGTAAAGAAATATGTGTTGTTTTTTTTTTCTGGTTTTGAAATGGGTAAAACCTAATTTTTTATTTATTTTTATTTATTTATTTATTTATTTATTTATTTATTTATTTATTTATTTATTTATTTATTTATTTTATTTTATTTATTTATTTATTTTAATTTTTTTCTTTTTTTCTGGTTATCAAATAGGTAAAATTGGAATATCAAAACCAGAAAAATTTTTTTTAAATATGTTTGTTTGTTTGTTTGTTTATTTTTGGCAATACAATGTGTGCTTCTGTAATAATACCATGTTATGTAATAGTCACAAAAACCTCTTAACTCCAGTTTAATCAGATTTGTGTATTTTTTGTGTGTTTGTTTTTGTTTTTGCATTGACAACTTTTGAAAAATGTCGGTCTCAACACCAGTTTCGATGGATTCATATCTGCTTATGGATTTCACAGTGAATCACGTCATAATGAATTGAATTTGTGTGGAAAAACAGAATTACGTATCAAATCTAATGTAATCTATTGCGTAACAGTTGTTCAGTGACCCACCTCCTGCTCGGGGCTGCTGTGGCGGTCTTCTCTTTGCTCTGCTTCGGCTCACTCGTCTGGGGCTCGGGCTTCTGCAGTAAGTGGCTGATCTTGTGCTTGATATCTTTAGCTCTGAAGAAGAAGGAACAGCAGCGGAAAATGAGCATCTTTTTAGATTTCCTGTAAACGTCAAATCAAATCATCTTTGTAAAGATGCACTGCGTAACGTTTCTAGTGGAGGGTCCCCACCGGATGTATCCATGGAAACGTTATTGCTTTGTCTCGATAGGTTAAACCGATCTATCATGAAGGACACAAGCGGGTTACAGCGCTACGCTACATTACAGGTCAGATCTGTGGAGAGTCGCCCCTATTCACAGAAGGAATTATTGTATTAGCGAGCAATAGAAACACCTGTAATGTTCCAGGCAAAGCAATAACATCTCCTGGGAGACAAGCAGGTCAAGTGGTGGACCTTTCACTGGAAAAGTTACACAGTGCACCTTTAGTATGACTTCAATTTGCAAAAACAAATTGAAGTCAAAGTTTTGATTGGACTACACTAGATTTCTTGAGTTTGTGGTATAGATATTTTTAAGTGCAGTTATCAAAGTCATTTTCTTAGTTTAGTTCTCTTAGTAAATAATGAAAAAAAAAAATCCAGTCTGTATCCATTTTGTATTTTTCTTTCTTTTTTTTTTGCAGTATAACTTTTCTGTTTCTAGAAAAAAAAATCTAAAAATAAATAAATAAAATAAAAACTTACAAGCAATATTTAATAACAGAAACCATCAACTGAGCATGCAGGAGATCGCCCATTAAACTGCATTCACTTAATAGTACATTTCAGTATAGGACCTAAATAACTAAATTTTCCAAAAATTTACTTCTAATAATTTTAAATTTTCAACATTTAATCTAATAAATAAATTAAATTACAAAATGTAAAACCAATATTTGTAACATAAACTGTCAAAAGAGCACGCAGAAGATCACCCATTAAACTGCATTCATACTGTATATAAAGATCTTAAAAGTACATGCTTTTTAGTATAGGATGTAAGAAACAAAATGTTCAAATTATTATTATTATTTTTTTACATTTTCATCAGAAACCATCAACTGAGCATGCAGAAGGTATGTTACTGTTAACGTCTTTATATAAGTGAATGCAGTTTAATGGGCGATCATTAAACTGCATTCACTTATATAAAGACCTTAACAGTACACTTCAGTATAGGACCTAAGTAACAAAATTTTCAAAAATTTAAATTCAAATAATTTGACATTTTCAGCATTTAATCCAAATAATAAATTAATAAAATTAAAAAAAGTAAAACCAATATTTGTAACATAAACTGTCAAATGAGCAGGCAGAAGATCACCCATTAAACTGCATTAAGATCTTAAAAGTACATGCTTTTGAGTATAGGATGTAAGTAACGAAATGTTCAAACATTTTAATTCAAATATTAAAAGTTTTTTTTTTTACATTTTCAACTGAAACCATCCAGTGAGCATGCAGAAGATCGCCCATTAAACTGCATTCACTTATATAAAGACCTTAACAGTACATTTCAGTATAGGACTGAAATGTACTGAAAGGTATAGGTAATGACATTTTCAGAAATTTTAATTCAAATAATTTTACATTTTCAGCATTTAATCCAATAAATCAATTAAATGATAAAAAGTAAAACCAATATTTGTAACATAAACTGTCAAATGAGCATGCAGAAGATTAAACTGCATCAAGACCTTAACAGTACATGCTTTAGAGTATAGGACGTGACAAACAAAATTCAAATATTATAATTTTTTAAAAACATTTTCAACACAAAACCATCAAATGAGCATGCAAAAGATCACCCATTAAACTGCATTCACTTATATAAATGCATTAACGCTCCATGCATTTCAATAGGAGATGAGATATACCCTTTTAGATCTGTTTTTTTTTAATACTATAAATGTCCATTCATAACAACATACATGCACTGGAATACATTGTAATTCTGCCTCTGATTTGTAGTTAAATATTATCATTAAAGCACTAAACAACACAAAACCCTGTCTAGTACTGTTATAAAATACTACTTCATGATTGTGTAGCTTGAATTCATAGTAGTACTTAGATTTTTAGTACACAGTTAACTCATTTCACGATTCTCAAATGTAAATATCTGAAGTTATAGTTTTAATAGGATCATTTTGTTTCGCTTACCCTTTTAAGCAGGTTGCAGGAAGCTGAGATAGTCCTTTGCACATGGCTGGGCAGTTTCAATAAATCCAATAACACAATAGTTTTTTCGTCAACACCAAAAAGTCTTGAGTTTCTCTTGGCAGAGAGAGGCAACAAGCTGAAGCACTCCTCCCTCTGCAGCTCTTTTATAAACCAAGGGGAGGGCCGGGTGCTCGGGCTGACCAATCGGAGAGCCGAGAGGGACGGCAGGGGAAGGGGCTTGGGTGTAAATAAAAAAAAAAAAAGCGAGAGAGACAGGAGATGAGGGCATTTGCAGGGAGAACGTGTCATCTAATTGTGGCCAAAACAATAGGTGTGCTTCATCCAAAGGGGACAGCGCCTAATCCAGTTACATGTGCTCTGGATGTGTCATGTGACGGGGCATCTGGTTTAAAAGGATGAGATAGGAGACACAGCACAGGGGCAGCGGCTTTCTTTCTCCCCGACAGCAAAATGTCTGGAAAAAATGTAAAACTAATTTGTAACTTTTCTGGTGGAGGGTGGGTCCAGTGCTTTTCTTCATGGAGATGTTATTACTTTGTCTGGAATGTTTCACAGTATGGTTTTAAACCTCACTATCGTCATGGAAACCAAACCAGACCAAGTTACAGGTTAGATCTCTGGAGAGGTGACGCCACTCACAGTCACAATGGATGTTTTTGTAGGTATTTTTGAGCTATAAAACCACCTGTACTTGAATAAATATAATGTAGAGCTGTTTAATGTCATACTGTGGAACAGTCCAAGCAGAGCAATGACCATATACATACAGCTCTGTAAAAAAATAAGAGACCACTGCATTTTTTTCTGAAATCAGCATCTCTAGATGTATTACAGCCATTCCATTCCAGCGTCTGTTGAATTCCAACACAAACACAAAGCTGAGCAACTTCAGTTCTTGCACCAGGAGTGGAATAAAGTCACCCAAGAGCAATGTGAAAGACTTGTGGAGAGCATGCCAAGACGCATGAAAGCTGTGATTAAAAATAAGGGTTATTGCACCAAATAATGATTTCTGAACTCTTCTTAAAGATCGCATGACATGGTATTTCTTGATGCTTTTATATGGCGCCTTAATGGTTCCCTAATGCTGTAAACGAATCCTTGTCCAAAATCAAGCCTCAGTGCATGAGAGAGCCTCATGAAGACAGTCAAAGTCATAAATATGTCTCTGAAACACTATTCTGGGCGTTGTTGCTTGAATGCAAATGAGGAGGACAGAGACAGGCCAGTGCAGAGGGTGGGGGTGTGGCCAAATACTCCGCCGTTTCCTGATTAACGGTGCGATGTGCGCTGTCACCCGCTTCTGTGTTTTAAGCGCGGAGGAAGATATGAGACGCGTTCCATAAAAAAAAAAACATTTCCACAGATAATAAAATTAAACCACTTTACTATAAGTAGTAAAATCAGAAAACCTGATAATTTTGCAGTGGTCTCTTATTTTTTTCCAGAGCTGTATATACATACCAGTGACGTGTGGTGAGGGTCATGGCTGGGGAGGCACTGACGTCATCACAATCAGATTTACAAATATATAAATCTGCACATCTGCAAGGGCCAGTTTTTCTCCCTGTAAGTGACTGGAGCTCATAATATTTTTGATGTGAAGCTGAAAATTAATTATTATTGTTCAGTGCATTTTCCAGAGCACACCGAGTAGCGTCATAAATTAAAATAGCGTCGTTTTTAGCGAGATCTCTGAATGTGAGTGGTGGACCACTCATGTTTAACGAGGCTTCTTTTCAATTTTTTTGAGGTCACAATATTCATCTGAGTCCAGACATTATCACAGCAGGTTGAGAAAAGAACACTCAAAAAAATATTTCCTTGGATTTAATTTAAAAAGTTGCGTCAAATGGTTCCACGAAACTGTTACATAGCTTCTATGATGTTCAATTGATGTTGTTGGGTTAATACAAAGAAACTCTCTTGATTTCATCGTCAAAATTAGACACAGTAAGTATTTTTAAATGATAAGAGTTATTTAAAGATCCCATGACATGGTACTTCTTGATGCTTTTATATGGCTCCTTAATGGTTCCCTAATACTGTAAATGAATCCTTCTTCAAAATCAACACTCAGTGCATGAGAAACTGAGAAAGCTGAGAAAGAGTAATTTTTCTCCCTCACAACAGGTCATAATGGGCATTGTTGCTTGAATACAAATGAGGAGAAAAGAGCTGGCCAATAGTAGAGGGTGGGGCGTGGCCAAACGCTCCGGTCTCCGCTGTAGCTCACAGCTGATCCATTTCCTTGTTTTTGCACGGGGGGAGAGATTTGAAGCGTTCCATTGAAAAATAAACACATTTCCACATAAAATAAAATTAAACCACTGCTGTTCAAATGTCCAGAGGTTCAGATAAAGGACTTCCGAGCCTAGAAACACTCGGACGTGCCTCCAGGCAAATAAAAAAACGCATTTCGCATTGCCTAGCGCATTCGCAGTCCAAACTCTCTGGGCGTGATTTACAGAGACGCTGAGTACAGACAGACGGGGGTGGAACTGCATTTGCATTTCTTTTTTCGATCTGACGTCAATAAGGTGCCTTGTTCAAAATCGCCCGTTTGAGCTCAGATTTTTTGAAACATAGAAAAGGATCGCAAATGCTCAGTTTAGACATTTCACAACTTTTAACCATGGGGGGGGGGCCTAAACAGGGTAGGGGAGCTCACATTAACGTTCAAAAACCTCAGAAAGTGAAAATTTCATGCCATGGGACCTTTAAATGATAAGTTATTTAATGCCAACAATATCCAAGTTTCACTTTTTTGAGTGAAGGAAAAGCAGAAAAGACGATTTCTTCCCACGCTGTTTGAAAAGAGCGAGTCTTTCGTCCCGTAGTCTGGAGCAAACCCTTTAGCTCCGACGTTGGTTTTCCTTTAATTATAACCTCCTGCTTTGACCAAAAGTCCAGTTTAGAAAACTGCTTGAGCTTTAATATGTAATCTTCCTCTATTTAAAAAGTCGGGCCAGACAAGAAGAAAAAAGTGAACAGATTGCGAAACTTGATTTGCTAACTCTAAATTGTATCTTGTGTCACTTATTCTAATCTGCTGCTCCAGGAGTTGCAGAAGAATCCCTGGGCTCATGAGTGGTAACTACGGTAACTACGTGCCTCACCCAGCAAACAAACAGGTGACGGACCCCATCCAAAAAGTTACATAGTGCACCTTTTACAGAACTCCTGTGTTCTCAGTCCTATGTACAGCGTTTGAATTAATCAATCATTTGTGTAATTTGATCTTTTTAATGCAGCAGAATACCAGCTATAGACAGACATCGTTGATTAAAAAAGGTTATTATAATCAGACTCACCCCATATCGATCTGTGTCGCTCTGAATTGAGTTGTACACATTATCAATCTGGGACGGCTCTCACTGAAAATGCTCGGAAATGCCAGAGCGCCATGACGACTATTTGAATCTGATTGAAGCGTCACAACAACGGAACAAAACAAAGAATCAACAGAGAGAGGAAAGAGAAAAGCACAGACATCTTCCCAGTCCACAAACAAAATAATCTGTATTAAAAGGTGCGCTGTGGAACTTTTAAGGGTGGAGGTCCGCTACATGCTTGTCTCCATGGAGATATCGTTTCTTTGCGTCAACTGTTCCGCAGTAGGGCATTAAACATAATCTACCATGTATTTGTTCAATTACAGGTGTTTTATAGCTCAAACATACCTTAATTTATAACCAAATTTGTTTCCATACTGTGGAATAATCCATGGAAAGCAGTAATATCTCCATGGAGACAAGCAGGTGGTGGACCCTTCACCAGAAAAGTTACACAGTGCACCTTTAAACAGGCTAAAATAACACTTTATTTTAGGATAGACTTATTAACATTTAACTGGCTGCTAAATTCCATTCATGTAAATGGTTTATTTAATGTTAATTAATATTTATTCTGCCCTTATTAAAGGTGCACTGTGTAACTTTTTGTTGGTGATCTGTCCCTACTTGTTTCTATGGATATGTCAATGCTCTGCTTAGAATGCTCCACAGTATGGCATTAAACAGGTCTACTTTTATTCAATTACAGGTGGTTTTAGAGCTCAAAAATACAGAGAAAAACAAAACAGGCATTCTGACTGTGAGCGGGGTCGCCTCTCCACAGATCTGACCTGTAACTTGGTCTGGTTTGGAATGCCATACTGTGAAACATTCCAGACAAAACAATAACGTCTCCACCAGAAAAGTTACCCAATGCACTTTCTCTCTTATGCAGCATAACCTTAATTAGCAGCTAATTAGAAAACTACTAACATGTAATAAAGTCCCTATGCCTACGGAGATTAAAAAAAGAAAAGTGTAAATTAGCCTTATTAGTATGATGGTCATACAACTGTATAAATAAGCAGCAAGTTAATGTTAATGTTAATGTAATGTCCTAAAATAAGTTCATAGTGTTGTATACAGTATGTAAATTCAGTCACCAGGTTTGAAACTTAGCATTTTTTTCATGCATTATTCATCCAACCCAAATTGGATGGCGGTAAAGTATTCCTGCTCTGCAGTCTGGTAGAGGCAAGGAAGTGAGGCTGAATTATCTGCATCATCAGTCCCTCCGACAACCAACAATAACTCACAGCACACGGAGAAAGTTCAAGTGGATTGCCCAAAAGACATCAGACAGATTCAAGTGGGGTTCAAACTGTCAACCTTTGTTCTGGTGGATCAACCGGAATAAAGGTTGGGGTATTAACTGCTAACACATAACATACACTCAACAAAAATATAAACGCAACACTTTTGTTTTTGCTCCCATTTTTCCTGAGATGGACCCAAAGATCCAAAATTCACTCCAGATACACAACACTACCATTTCTCTCAAACATTGTTCACAAATCTGTCCAAATGTGTGACAGCGAGCACCTCTGCCCCGCCGAGACAATCCACCCCACCTCACAGGTGCGCCACATCAAGATGCCGATCCGACATCATGACCAGTGCACAGGTGTGCCCCAGACTGCCCACAATAAAAGGCCACCCAGAAATGTGCATTTTTTTTGCTTTATTGGGGGTCTGGGGACTCAGAACCAGTCAGTATCTGGTGTGACCACCATTTTCCTCATGCAGTGCAACACATCTTCTTCGCATAGAGTTTATCAGATTGTCAATTGTGGCCTGTGGAATGTTGGTCACCATGCTACCTTTTCAATTCAAATAGTATCTAAGCCGAAAAAAAAAAAAAAAAAAAAAAAAATGCATTAAAGGCATAGTGCGTTTAAAAAAAAAAAAAAAAAAAAAATTATGTTAATCTGTATGGGTTTCCTTCTAAAAGTTACGTGCAGTAACACCGGCTTACCTCTGACAGTTTGCGCTCAGCCCGGTTCTGCTCGCGTTCTGGAGCTCAGGTAATTAGGTCTGGTGAGTTCGCGGGGACTCGTAATAAAGCTTGTTTTTCTTCTCAAAACAAAACATTTGTCCGAAAGGTGATATATTTGCGTCCCAAACAGTTGTCCATGAAAAATCCAGCAGCGTATTTTCGCATTCGCATATCTCATCTCGATTCATATCACTGCGCTCCCGTTAGCTGCCTGTTGCCTGTTCACTCGTAAACTTCCCCTTACGGCGGACCGCATCCGTCGTTCACTTCCGCTAAAGGTTAACAGGCTAATAATAAGTAATAGGCGCGCAGTGATATGAATCGAGACGAGATATGCGAATGCGAAAATACGCTGCTGGATTTTTCGTGGACAACTGTTTGGGACGCAAATATATCACCTTTCGGACAAATGTTGTTTTGTGAAGGAAAAACAAGCTTTATTAATTGTCCCCGCTAACTTACCGGAACTACATTCGCGAGCTACAGAACCAGAGCAGAACTGGGCCCAGACGACACTGTCAGGGGTAAGTCAGTGTTAATTCACGACACTGTTGAAGGGGACGTCAAACAGATTCACATAAAAAAACAAACAAACTATCCCTTTAATGTTTATGTCTTTCAAATGACGTTCACCTCAAATGTTCCATCTGGACAGTTACTTTTACTTGAGTAGTTCATTTCCCAAATCCCTTTTTTTTTTCACCACCATTACCTTGTTCTTCTTGAGTAATATTATTCTGAAGTAACCGCCTCTGCTTTCTCGTGGTTTTATTTTTCTATAAGAGTGTTTTTGTGTTCAAGAGATTAATGACATGTGCATGAGCGAGCCGTTTTAGACCTGACACCGGGACTGAGAAATAATAGCGCTCATTATTGATTTTCATTTACTCTTGAGATGCATGTTGGACACCGCCTCAACTCATAAAAGGCTGTAATTGCTGTAAACACTGGCCAGCACTGATATGAAAAAGTCTGTTTTATTTGTGTTCTATAGTAACCGTTCCAAGCGTACAATGTTCAAATCGTCTTTGCCCATAAACCCGTCAGACCGCTCGTGCTTGCCTGACCAGCCAGTCCCTTCGACATTCTGTTTGAATCCAGATGGAACCGGAACCAGACCATGAGCAAAACCTCCTTCCAAACAACAGAAGACGTCTCCTCTTCAAAATTCTCTATCATTCAGAACAAATATATCCTCCTCGGACCCGAAGAAAAAAGTGTATTTCTTTGTTTTGTTTTCTTTTTCGTGATTTTCTACTTGGAGGTAAATGAACACCTTAGTATTTACATTTTGTTTATTTTATTTTATTCATAATGCGTGAAGAGTCCCTCAGTCGTCCAGGTAGAATCCATGATAAAAGGAGAAATTCAATTTGTCAACTGGATAAAGTTTGTTTGGTCAAAAACGTTTCGCCGCTCATCCAAGAGGCTTCGTTTTCGACCAAAAAACTTTGTCCAGTTGACAAATTGAATTTCTCCTTTTATCATTTATTCATAATGTTGTAACACGTCCTCTGTAATGGACTGTAATAGTGTTAAATCCATGTGACGTTAACAACCTAACGAAACCTTTTTTTTTTAATTATGAACATCTCTGACAAGCTTCTATAGTCGCCTAAAAAGGTTTTTAGACTCCCTTTTAATTTCTTATTTATTTATTTATTTATTTATTTTTTATTAATTTATGTATGTATGTATGTATGTATGTACGTACGTATCTATGTATTTATTTATTTATGTATTGATCTGGTTTAGACCTGGTTTAGACCTGGTTTAGTCCTGGTTTAGACCTGGTTTAGTCCTGGTTTAGTCCTGGTTTAGACGTGGTTTAAGCCTGACTCAAATTTGGTTCAGACCTGGTTTAGTCCTGGTTTAGACCTGACTTAGACCTGGTTTAGTCGTGATTTTCTCCTGGTTTAGTCCTGTTTTGTCTCGGTTTATTCCTGATTTAGTCCTGGTTTAGTCCTAGTTTAGACCTGGTTTAGTCCTAGTTGAGACCTGGTTTATTTATGTATTTATTTATCATAGTGCAGCCACAAACTAGAGTGCATCTCTAAAAACTTAAAAGATAGACTGGTTATCTCAATGTACACTATAAAGGACACAAAATAATGAGCCGGGTCTCAGGAGGATATAACTTCTTTTAGGTTAGTGAAATAAACAATAGTTTGGTGCACATTGTTTCTCAGTCCTTTATGTTGTTTTTTTCTTTTTTGTTTTTATGCATAAACTGCCATGTTTGTTTTGATGAACAGGCCATGCTCTGATTGGTTAATCCACCTGTTAATCACGGCTTGACAAGTTGGGGAGACAGGATCAAAGTTTCAAAGTTTCAAAGTCAGCTTTATTGTCAAAAACCATATGTACAGGTTGCACACACAGGATTTGAAACTGCGGCGCCCCCTAGGCCCACAGTGAACGTAAAACATCTGATAAACAAGACAATAAACACCATGACTAAAACGTCACATATACCCGTAGCCAAAGTACAAGATAATAAACCCAATGATTAAAACATTCATATACCCGTAGCCAAGGATATGCCTCAAAATCCATTCATCTTTGTAAAGTATTGTCAAAGCCTGTGGTTCTGCAGTTCAAACAATCCAGTTTTGTCCTGATGCCTATATTTCTGTATCAAACCACAAATTACTGCGGGCTCAGGAAAAAATCTTTTTTGAGGGGTGGCAAGAAAGCGTGCGCTCACTTTGCAAAGCGTGCCCTCCTTTTATTAAAGGAAAAGTAACGTTATTTTACAATCTGAGCCTTCTTTCGGTAATAAAACAAGTCGTTTGACTCACCCATATCACGTTCGTGTCATTTGGAGCTGTTTGAAGAAAGTTACGTTGTGGCGTTTCTGTTAGCATTTGTTAGCATTTGTATTCGGGGCATTACTTTGCGGTCTCCAAATAACACAAACTTTAGCACTTTTCAAATCATAGAAGCCCGATGTCTTAATGAAAAATTTCGTTTGAAGCAAAAGTGGCCTGTAATCCGAGATTTATCCATAGTTTTCAGCTTTGCGTTTCCTATTTGGGTCCCCGGAGCAGTCCGCGCATGCGCACTGGCGTCCTCATCTACTCGAAACTATGGCTAAATCTCGGATTACAGGCCACTTTTGCTTCAAACGAAATTTTTCATTAAGACATCGGGCTTCTATGATTTGAAAAGTGCTAAAGTTTGTGTTATTTGGAGACCGCAAAGTAATGCCCCGAGCAAATGATACAGCACCATGTTAACAGATAGGGGATCATTACTAGAACAGAACGGCTCAACATAAGTTCTCCGATACTGCTCCAATTGACAGAAAAATGCTATGGGTGAGTAAAACGACTTGTTTTATTACCGAAAGAAGGCTCAGATTGTAAAATAACGTTACTTTGCCTTTAAGTCGCGCGTTCGTGTAAGTAGAGTGTGCTCTCAGTTTACTAAATCGCGCACTCGTTTAAATATAACGTGCGCTTGTTTACCTAAATCGTGCACCCTGGTTTAGTAAATCGTGCGCTCGCTGTATGAAGTCGTGCCCTCGTCTTTCTAAAACATGCTCTTGCTCAAAATGTGTTCACAAGATGTATAAAATGTGTGCTTGTTTTGAAATCGTGGCCACGCTTTAGTAAATTGTGCTCACGAGGTTTATAACGTGGGCACGACTCAATTTTAGCGAGCACACAGTTTTAGTAAGACGACTCCACGATTTAGGTAAACGAGCGCACGCTCTATTTACACGGACGCGCGACTTAATAAAATGAGGACGCAATTTCACAAAACGAGGAGACGCTTTGCAAAGTGAGCGCACGTTTTATTGACACCTCCAAAAAAAGATTTTCTGTGAGCCTTTACGGGCTCCGTAAATTGCATAAGGAGCAAGAGCAAGTTTAAAAATGTCTAATATTTTCCTGGCTGATTCTTACATTGTGCAGCTGAATGTCTCTCAGAGTCTGCGCCTAATGCAAATGAAATACTTACAAACAAAACAAAGTACTTACAGTACATCGTTCAGATTCAAAGCACCACACTTCAATTGGAGTTCTTAGATTTACATGCATTTTGAAAATCTGGTTTAAAATTGGACTAGGCCAGTGATCCTATTTCCCTGGTGTGGATGTAAATGCTGAGAGATTGGTGAAGAGATGAACAGGCTGATTTCTCCTAAAGGAGTTACGTGTTTAGAATAGCTGTGCATACTCTAGTACCAATATTCTCCCTGCAGCAAAATGAATACATTAATTTTGGACTTTTGTAGACTGTGTGCAAAATAGTGGTTGTTTATACAGTGGAGGAAATAAGTATTTTAGACTTAAACAAACTTTATTGATCCACAAAGGAAATTATTTTGATCTGCTGATTTTGTAGGTTTGCCCACTGCCAAAGAAATGATACGATTTTAATGGTAAGTTTATTTTAACATTGAAAGATAGAATATGAAAAACAAAATCCAGAAAATATGTTAATTGATTTGCATTTCATTGTGTAAAATAAATATTTGATCCCATACCAAACATTAAGTTCTAGACCAGTTAGACACACCTGAATTAGACACCTGTTTTAACTAGTCACCTGTATAAAAGACACAGAATCGGTCAATCAACCAAACTCTCCAACATGGGAAAGACCAAAGAGCTGTCAAAGGATGTCAGGGACAACACTGTAGACCTGCACAAGGCTGGAATGTGCTACAAAACCATAAGCAAGAAGCTGATGTTAAGAAGACAACTGTTGGTGCAATTGTTTGAAAATTTAAGAAATACAAAATGACCATCAGTTGACCTCGGTCTGGGGCTCCACACAAGATCTCACCTCGTGGGGTTTCAGTGATCAGGAGAACAGTGAGAAATCAGCCTAGAACTACACGGGAGGAGCTAGTCAATGACAACAGTCACTAAGAAAACCATTGGTAACACTGTATGCCGCAATGGATTAAAATCCTGCAGTGCTCACGAGGTTCCCCTGGCGGCACGGCGCTCATGCTTCACAGCAAGAAGGTTCCGGGTTCGATCCCCGGGTCGCCCAGACCTTTCTGTGTGTGTTCTGTGTGGAGTTTGCGTGCATGGTCTGGGTTCAATCCCCGGGTCACCTGGGCCTTTCTGTGTGGAGTTTGCATGTTCTCCCCGTGTCTGGGTGGGTTTCCTCCGGGCACTCCGGTTTCCCCCACCAACCCAAAACATGCACCATAGATAAATCCTCCAGCTTAGGTCCTGACCAAGCCGAAGCAAGAAGATCATGGAGATGGTCCCCGGGCGCAGTAATGTGCTGCTCACTGCTCCTAATAACAGGATGGGTTAAATGCAGAAATGGAATTTCCCCACTGTGGGACTAATAAAGGCATAGCTTTCTTTCTTTCTTTCTTTCTTTCTTTCTTTCTTTCTTTCTTTCTTAAGAAGACACATGTGCAGGCCTGCCTGAAGTTTGCCAATGAACACCTGAATGATTTAGTGCAGACCTGGGCACAAAGGGCTGGTGTGGCTGCAGGTTTTCTTTCCAACCAAGCAGCAGCACACCAGACTTGACTCATTTAATCAACTGATCTCAGTCTTCAGACAGTTGGAGGTGTGCTCTTGGTTGGTTGGAATAAAAACCTGCAGCCACACTGGCCCTTTGTGGAACAGTTTGCCCAGGTCTGGTTTAGAGAGTGATTGGGAGAAGATGCTGTTGTCAGATGAGACTAAAATCAAGCTCTTTGGCATTAACTCGACTCGCCATGTTTGGAGGAAGAGAAATGCTGCCTATGACCCCAAGAACACCATCCCCACCGCCAAGTGTGGAGGTGGAAACATTATGTTTTTGGGCGTGTTTTTCTGCTAAGGGCACAGGACAACTTCACCACGTCAACAGGAAGATGGACGGAGCCATGTACTGTTAAAATCCTGAGACAAACTCCTTCCCTCTGCCAGGAAACTGAAAATGGGTCGTGGATGGGTCTTCCAACACGACAATGACCCAAAACATACAGCCAAGGTGACGAAGGAGTAGCTCAAGAAGAAGCGCATTAAGGTCATGGAGTGGCCCAACCAGTCTCTGGATCTTAACCCTATAGAAAACCTATAGAGGGATTTGAAGCTCTGAGTTGCCCAGCGACAGCCACCTTAATGATTTAGAGATGATCTGCAAAGAAGAGTGGCCCAAAAGTCCCTCTGCTATGTGCGCAAACCTGGTTATCAACTACAAGAAACATCTGACCGCGTTAGAAAACTGTGGTGCCCAATGGGATGCTGACGGCGCAGTGGAGGTCATCACAACAAAGAGCCACAAAGTTTTACCAAAATGGCTATGCGACACTGCCAAATCCTACATGTAATGAAGAAACTACAGAGGAGTGGATTTATGCCGGCAGCTTTGGAAACAGGATTTGATTGGCAACATGGCAAAAATAAGCAATTTAAAGATTGCTTAAACTTACATGAATAACTCCAAATACAAGAATGTAAAAGAAAGCTCATTATGTTAAATTAGAAGAGGGAGTGGGATTAAGTTGTTGTTGTTGTAATGTAATTTGCTTACGGCACAAAAAAAAAAAAAAAAAAAAACTTTAGGTGAGTAAAAGGGGGAAACAACTATAACATCAATTTTGCATAATAGGTGTGATTTAAGAAATCACATGGTTGTTGGCAGGGATACTGCTTTAAGCACTATCCATCCATCCATTTTCTTCTCCTTATCCAGGGTCGCGGGGCAACAGTCTAAGCAGGGACGCCCAGACCTCCTTCACCCCTGACACTTCCTCCAGCTCCTCCGGGGGGACCCCAAGGCGTTCCCAGGCCAGCTGGGAGACATAGTCCCTCCATCGTGTCCTGGGTCTTCCCCGGGGCCTCCTTCAGGTGGGACGTGCCCGGAACACCTCCCAAGTGAGGCATCCAGGAGGCATCCGAAACAGATGACTGAGCCACCTCAGCTGCTCCTCTCGACCTGGAGGAGCAGCGGCTCTACTCCAAGCTCCTCCCGTGTGACTGAGCTCCTCACCCTATCTCTGAGGGTGCGCCCAGCCACTCTGTGAAGGAAACTTATTTCGGCCGCTTGTATCCGCGATCTTGTCCTTTCGGTCATTACCCAGAGCTCATGACCATAGGTGAGGGTAGGAATGTAGACTGACCGGTAAATTGAGAGCTTTGCCTTTCGGCTCAGCTCCCTCTTCACCACAACGGTCCGGTACAGCGACCGCATCACTGGCGACGCTGCACCGATCCACCTGTCAATCTCACGCTCCATCCTCCCGTCACTCGTGAACAAGACCCCGAGATACTTGACCTCCACTTGAGGCAAGGACTCTCCACCCACCCGGAGAGGGCAAGCCACCTTTTTCCGGTCGAGAACCATGGCCTCAGATTTGGAAGAGTTGATACTCATCTCAGCCGCTTCACACCTGGCTGCAAACCACCCCCTTTAAGCACTAATTGCTAATATTAATAATCTATGCAAAACAGTGATACACTAATGCTACGTGATGTTTTCTAGAAAGGCTGTGGTGTTACCCGTGTCATTCTACAGAACAGCCCTGGGTTTTCATAGTTTGTGATCTTTTGTGACTAATGCTAACTCTGCGAAATAAATAAATTCAAATATTTTCCTTAGTCACTGTATTAACCACCAGTTTATGGCCCTCAGTCGGCTGTCCTCTATGTCTGTGTTTAGATAAGTGGCCCTTGAGAAAAGTTTGGACACCCCTAATCTGTAGTTAAGATTTATTTTCATTTAGTGACCTATCTCCTAATCTTGACATCATAAAGAAATGTATGAAGTTTTATAGTAAACAGAAGATAACCTCTCTCAGAGACTTTGTTGTCACGTCACAGTGTCACAGTGTCTCGCTTTTTTTGTGGCCATACCTGCCTGTCAAAGCCTGATCCCGTCAGATCTCAGAAGCTAAGCAAGGCAGGGCCTGGTTAGTACTTGGATGGGAGACCGCTGGGAATTCCAGGTGCCACAGTGGGGCGCCAGTTGCAAAAAACTGTCGCTGTGTCCTTAGGCAAGACACTTTAACCCCCATTTGCCTAGTATGAAAGTGGTGTGTGTGGGTGAGTGTTGGAGGTGGTCGGAGGGGCCGATGGCGCAGATTGGCAGCCTCGCTTCCGTCAGTCTGCCCCAGGGCAGCTGTGGCCCAAAGGTTGGAATCCTGTTCTCAACATCATTAGTTAAGCGGTCAGATCCACTGACCCACAGCTCCCACAGATGAATGCTGTCCTTGTGTCCTTGGGCAAGACACTTAACCCGCCTTGCCCCTAGAGTCGTGTACACTGGTGATGAATGTTCTGCTTCTTTAGTTCTGGTCAGACGCTACTGGACACTGCTTATATCTGCCTGAAGGGGGCGCTAACTACAATGAAATGACTCTGAAACTACCACACCTACTTGTTTACAGTTTCTGTTAATTAGGTAGGCCTATTAAATATGCCGTGGGAGTGGAGTGTGGGTTTTGTTAGCAGAACCATTCAGGACCATAATGGGTGTTTTCACACCTCTCGACCTGACTTGGCTGCCCTGTTGTTGTCTTTGTTTGTTTTGATTTAGGTTTGAGGAATCAGAATGTTTGTCATTGCTGCTGATCTATAAATAAGTGACACTGTTTCTTACATTGTGCAATTGAAAGCCTCTCCTAAGCCGTGGCCCAATTCTCAGAGTGCACGGTTCAGAGCGTGGTTTGAAGGGGGCTCAGACTGCAATCAAGACTGTGCACACTTGCTCAGCCCTGAATGTAGTCCGCGGACCGCATGGCCGTCTGCGAAATGGGACAGGTCTCGCAACTACGGGAAGCAACCGCCGACTTCATTTTCTCCCGTCGAAGAAGTAGCGCGCGGTGCATGCTGGGATATGATTGTGCGAAGCGTGCATTTTCACACGCTTGATCCACGCCCCATTTCCACGGAAATGACTGCAGTGTTCGGACCGCGTGTTAACTCTGCATGGGACAAAAAAGAAATGGGACAGCAGTCGTCACGCCGGATGAGACACACATGCCCTTCAAACCACGCTCCGAACCGTGCACTCTGGGAACTGGGACATGGCTATTGTCTCTCCTACTGTGACTGGACTGCGCTGTTACATGCAGTGGCCATCTTTCTGTTGGGATTTTTAATTTTCTCTTTTTGTCACATTTTTGTATTAAACGGTATACTCAATATTTTAATATTTAAACTTTTCATATCATCACACCAGCATTTACAGTAAGATCAGTTTAATAATTTTGTTCCTGTGTTTGTGGTATTTTCACCTTCTGTGAAAATACAAGTACGGTATCATATTCAATCTTCTAATCTTCTAATACTTAATCACTGTAAGGCGCTTTGTGTTACAATTTTGTATGAAAAGCACTTTATAAATAATGTTTGATTGACTCAAGATTCAAGATTCAGATTGTTTATTTGTCATATGCAGAATCAACACAATATCAACAATGCAATGAAATGCTTAGGATCAGAAGAACCGTTAAAACTCGCTAAAATAGTCAAGAAGTACTAATAGCAGCAATAATAGTACATGGTAAAAAAGTGTTGCAAAGGTGCAGGGGAAGAAGTAAACAATATAATAAAAATATGTAATAAAATTTAATAAATAAATAAATGTAAGTACAATGTACAAAGGTGCAGGTAGGATTAAATAAGGTGTAAGTAGAGTATTTCACAGATTGCACATAATATGGTGTAGTATAAGTATTGCACAGGTAACAGTAGTTTACAGTGAGGTAGTGACAAACATGATACATTCAGGGCAAACAGGATAGATTGGACTGATATTAAAGGGACAGTGTGTAAGATTTTTACCCGTTAATTACTGAAATTGAAGATACCCATTCAAAAATACATTGTTTTCCAAGCCTTTTCACTTCCATCATGAAATCAAAGTATTCTTTTGGACTTAGATATAGTCACATAAAAGGGGGATCTTCCCCATGCAGAGGCAGCCATTTTGAATACGAGAGCCGCAGAAGGACATTTGGGCTCCGCCTTCGCCTTCGGCAAGGCTCGTGGTTTTGGGTAAACAACACAAGCATGCTGCCGGATCAGACATCGTAATGGATCTAACACGTGTTTTGGACTAAATTGTTTTACTGGATTTTATTCGCTGAATCCTTACGGACAGATTGAGAGCAAGTCTATGGTGAAATACAGAGTTTGACCTGTGGAAAGCATTCTAAGGTAAGCTAACCTCGTTTTGTGCTTTTCCGTATAAAAGCCCCATGTGCTCGGGGAGTGTTTATTGTGCAGGGAAATGAATTGCATAGTCAAAAAGAGGAGACTGTAAGGTTTCATTTGATGTGTAGAGTGTCATGGTACATGATCGGGAATGTGTGTTTTCATGAGAAAAGGAAAGAAAAAAAAAAAACGGGACCGCGCGGCTCGTGCTTGCGCCCGGGTGACCCTCGAGGTCTGCCGTAGCTAAAACAGAAAGTGCAATAGCACCATCCACCTATGCGCCAGGAATCCTACACACTGGGGCTTTAAATAACAGTTCTTTTTGTTGATGTTTGTCTGTATCTTCTTCAGAAGCTCCACGTGATAATAGTGACATGTCTTGTACGCTGTTTCCATGGATTGTCAGATAGTAGGAGAAGCTTATCCCCCGCTGTCTGACGCCTCGTGTAATAAGGTGTATGCTCCCTCGTCACAATTTATGCTCCTCTGACGCGGCTCTCGATGGCCTCTTTGATCCAGTGCTGGTATTTATTACTTTCGGCGCAGATGACCCTGGCACTGTTAAAGCCTCTGACGTGATTTTTGTCTCTTGCGGTAGTCGGATATGGCTGATTAGAGGTTGTCCTGCATTGCTTATTCTATTAGTCTTTTAGGCGTTTCCATTTCACTCTTTTACTGCCAAGACATTCACATACAACATACGACATGGGGCGGCAGTAGCTCAGTTGGTAGAGCGTTTGTTTGTTGAGCGGTCAGTGGTTGGTATGATTCCAGCTCCCACAGATGAACGCTGCCGTTATGTCCTTGGGCAAGACACTTAACCAACCTCGCCCCTAGTGTCTGCGAATGGGCGAGTGGTTTCTTGTTGTAAAGGGCTTTGGGTTTACCTGGCCAGCCAAATGATATCTCTCTGTATTTCCTATACACCGCGATACCATTTGGACACTCTCCATCCACTCTCGCTCCTCCGGTTCCAAACCGACTCCGCGATTCTGATTCGTTCAAAGATGGTGACGTCAGTGCCCCCGCCTTTGCCCGCAAAGTCACTCTTAGGCAGCGGAAGTTCCGCCTCAGTTTTGAATCAAGATGGCACAATCTCTGATTGGTTCACTTAGCTGTCTGTCTACGCGCAACCGCAGCGCATTCTGTGGATCAAGCGTTACCAGACTCACTCGCTGGTACAGCGATGAGTCATGGATTCTTCCAGGCAAGCTTTGGGTGCCTTGATGGTGGAAAAGCGCTAAATCCTCCTGAGACCCAGCCCATTCATTTGTGTCCTTTATATTGGACATTGAGTTAACCAGTCAATCTTTTCAGTGTTTTGAGATAGACTCTAATTTGTGCCTGCACTTTACCTGGCCAGCCAAATGATATCTCTCTGTATTTCCTATACAGCGCGATACCATTTGGACACCCTCCATCCACCCTTGCTCCTCCGGTTAACAACGGACTCCGCGATTCTGATTCGTTCAAAGATGGTGACGTCAGTGCACCCGCCTTTGCCCGCAAAGTCACTCTTAGGCAGCGGAAGTCCCTCCTCAGTTTTGAATCAAGATGGCGCAATCTCTGATTGGTTCACTTAGCTGTCTGTCTACGCGCAACTGCAGCGCATTTTGGACCAAGCGTTACCAGACTCACTCGCTGGTACAGCGATGAGTCATGGATTCTTCCAGGCAAGCCTGCACTATGATTAAAAAATAAATACATAAATAATAAATAAGATAAAAAGTAAATCAAGTAAAAAGTCAAAAAGTCAAAAAAAATTAAGTAAAAAAAAAGTTAAATAAATTATTTTTTTTTTAATTAAAATGAAGTAAAAAAAATAAAAAAAAAGTTTTAAAAAAAAGTTTTAAAAAGTAAAAAAAATTACATAAAAAATAAAAAATAAAATGAAGTAAAAAAAAATGTAAATAAAATAATTAATAAATAAACACAAATTAGAAATTAAAAGGGCGTCTAAAAAAATTTTGAGGCGACTGTAGAAGCTTGTCAGAAATGTTGGTCATCAAAAAAAAAAAAAGTTTTTGTTAGGTTGTTAATTTCACGTGGATTTAACACTATTACAGTCCATTACAGAGGACATGTTGCAACATAAATAAAATAAAAATAAAATTAACAAAATGTAAATGCTAAGGTGTTCATTTACCTCCAAATAGAAAATCACAAACAAACAAACAAAAAAAAAACACTTTTTTTCTTTGGGTCCCAGGAGGATATAGATGTGACCTTTTTATCAATTCAGTCATGTCAGATATAATGAAAAATAATTGACACGATTTAATACAAAATTATTTCTTACGCTTACAAATTGTGCCCCATCCTGTTGCTAAAACACACACAGACTCGCACATGTCTGAAACAAACGTATGTCACCCAAAATGTATTTATTAGTTGCTGAACAGTCATTTTTCCATCAATAAATTCACATCACCCCATCATTAATGCACACTTAACACAAACATTCAGACTAGCTCCTTACAGTTAAATGTCCTGTATTACTAGTAGCGTTTTGTTTCATTCATACATGTTTGAGTAATGCTGCATTATTAAGCCGTCTACATCTACCGAACTCAGAATGTCCTGTTCCACCTTGTGTCTGTTCCTAGCCTTTTTACCTTTTGTTCGGTAAAAACAGGCAATTTTAGGTCTGAAATTACCCAAATGAAAAAAAACTGTTGAACACCTCCTGTATTCCCAACGACACCAAGATGATGGAGTGTTTTCTGTCTAAGAGAAAAACAACATTAAAACATAAAAAAAAAATAAAAAATAATACAGGCCCTTGAAAAGAGAGACTGAAATAGTTTGCTGGACGGTAATAACTCAAACTTCTCATGCAGGACGTGAGGAGGGTCAGCCACCGTTTTCTGACCCTCTTTCACCGGCTGCCTCGTCAAACATTTGCAGCGTGCAAGGGAGAGGAAAACCAATAATCTTCTGTGCTCCTTTAGTCGTCTCTTTGCCTTCCTCTTATCACTTCTATTATCTTCTCTAATGGAACTGTGCCCCGATTGATAAAACAAAGCCCAAAGCTGATCTACGGTGGACGAGTGCGGGTCCAGAGTCCACTGTTCTTTGTTCTTATGCAGTGAGCGACCATTGAATTTAAATGAGACGGGATGGGGCTGATCGCGCTTTTCTGTTGATTACTAAACAAGCCACAACAGCGTCAAGGTCAGCTCTTCACACTGTGGAGCATTTTAAAAAAGAGAGATGGGCGTGAAATAACAGCGTGAAATTAAAGTGAGGAATTAGTCTGAATATTAGGCAAACACTGACTTTTAAAGAGGGGGTTTTATGGAGATTTCCACATACCGGATGAGGTTTTAGATGTCATCCATGTTTGAGAATTTTAATGATCTTTCCCGGGCCCTATTCGAACCCTGCTTGCAGTTAGCTATACAGACCCTCCAGGAATTCGCGATGTTGCGATTTGCAACTTCAACGCAACTTCAGCCAATCCCCGTGAATTCAGGGCGGTGTTGCAATTTTGACCAATCACCGCAACTTTTCCGCAATTTTTACTAATTTTGACCAATCATCGGCGACGTATTGAACGCCGACCAACTTCCTTCAGTGTAGGAGACATAACTGAGATGAGGTGCACGGTGCGTTTGTGTGTGTGTGTGTGTGCGGCAGAGGCGGTGGGTCACGTGAGTGTGGGTGTGTGCACGTATGGAAGTGTGTGGGTGTAAAAGCGCGCGCTCACCTGTCACACAAAGGAGAGAGTCAGGGTTGGGGTGTAGCCGTATTTTTTGTTGAACGCAAACCATTCATTCATCTTTCACGTTAATCTGTTCATCCTGCTGGTTTTCATGAGTTCCATTTCATCCTGCTGCGCTGTCATAGCTGTGTGCGCTCTTTTTGTAATAAATGCACAAAACATATCTGGATCTCAGCGTATCTGTCACCATAGCCTCCTCTTTGCGTGTCACAAATCTGCGAGCCATAGGACCCAACCTCATATTCTCGGCGGCTAAAAGGTTTGCATTTGGAAGCCGCAACATTCTGCCTTACTTCCGTGTGACAAAACAAAACTGCGGCCGTGTCCCAGTTCCCAGAGCGCACAGCTCGGAGCGCGGCCCGAAGGGGGCTCAGACTGCAGTCAAGGCGGTGCACACTTGCTCAGCCCCGACTGCGGTCTTCGGACCGCGTATTAACTGCGCATGGGACAAAAAAGAAGTGGGACAGCAGTCGTCGCCGGTGTTCTGGCGAAATGTGTGATGCACATGCCCTTCAGGCCACGCTCCGAGCCGCTCTGGGAATTGAGACACGACTTCTAATGGCAAAGAAACATGTCTGCGGCGCCATTTGCCCACAAAAATAACAGCAAAAGACCGGGCGAAACAGTTCCCCTCCTAGTAGTAATTTATTTTCGATATTGGTAAGGTTGTTTTAGGACCATATCTGTGATCTCTGTGTCCTTGTATTATTCTTTGTCAGTAATAACTCAGTATTCAAAATATTACTCAATTTTAATTACAAAAAGCGAAAATCGCAACTATTTATCGCAACTTTCACTTCCTCCCGCAACAAAATCGCAACAAAAACCTTAAAAGCACCGCAACTTTCATCGCAACTTTTTGGAAAAGCTCCCACAAATTCAGGCATTTTGAACTGCAACAATCACAAAAAATGCCCGCAAAATCCTGGGGGGTCTGGCTATAAGGTTTAGTGCAATGCTCCGCCCACAAGCCTACGTCACCCATGCTTCCACATGACAGTTCTCCATAAATATACAAAATCATGATACAAACGTGAAATTTAGTGACAAAACATGTTTTTGGCAAATATAGCATTTTCAAATCCATAAAAGGTAACATGGTGATCTGAATATGTTCTGTTTTAGCAGTTAATACCTCATATACGTAAAATACCCCCTGTTTAACAATTCCCTTCTCATTAACCCACTCAAAGTACATTTTAAGAGCAATTAATGGATATTGTTTCTATGGATATGACTTTACTCTGCATGGAATGTTCCACAGTATGACATTAAACAAATCTACCTTACATTTATTCAATGACAGTTTTTTATAGCTCAAAAATGCCTTGAAAAACAGGCATTCTGACTGTGAGCCGGGTCGCTTCTCCACAGACCTGACCTGTAACTTGATCTGGTTATTTCTGAAGATGGAAAGGTTTAATTGTGTGTTTACTGTGAAACATACCATACACAGAATCCTCCCCAGTAATGTGATCAATATGGAACTCTAAAATAGAACTCTACATATTTTTCAGCTTCATTTGTGTAAAACTATCATTACAACAGGTATTAAGCCTCTAAATTAAACCAAAATTAGATACCCACTTGAATTGAAGTCATTATCATCGGCTTTGGAGCACGCACACATCTCTTCCTCGCCTACATACCACCAGCTCCCTTTCC
Organism: Paratrypauchen microcephalus; assembly: GCA_036785185.1. NCBI lineage: Eukaryota > Metazoa > Chordata > Actinopteri > Gobiiformes > Gobiidae > Paratrypauchen > Paratrypauchen microcephalus. The sequence goes on along the minus strand of JAVJIX010000055.1, from coordinate 3,489,947 downwards.
TTCTCACTACCTCCTCCCACGCTCCTTTCCTTCCCCACTTTTCACTCAGGTACGAGGGGTGCCAAGTCTTCGTGCCCCAGTGGCCTCTAAAACTTGTGAAAAGCGCTTACAAACTATTCTCGTTGTGGTGAGTAATGAGCGTGCCTAGAATACACGAGGTAAGAGCAATGAATCTGAAATGAACTAGTTCTGTTTTTCATATTTTAAGACCTTTAAGTCACCTTCAGTACAGCTTGGGAAAGTGAGGATCAACAAACGCTCCCTCTCCAGATCTTGAGTTTATGGTAGGGTTGTTTCGATGCAGATACTGGTATTGGCAAACGCACGATACTGTTCGTTTTTCAGGTATTGGCGAGAACTCAGACCAACTCACAAATCTGACACTACTCTGTATTTTTCTGAATGAGGACCCGTAGATGGAAGCATATCAGTGGCTAATGCTACCGCTAACAGAGCAGATTAAGTACAGACTGTGGAGGCTCTGCAGACAAACACACTAATGACACAGAAGATACAGCTCTGGAAAAAAATAAGAGACCACTACTTTTTTTTTTCCTGAAATCGGCATCTCTACATGTATTACAGCCATTCCATTCCAGCGTTTGTTGAATTCCAACACAAACACAAAGCTGAGCTACTTCAGTTCTTGCACCAGGAGTGGAATAAAGTCACCCAAGAACAATCACTGCGTGCACATGGTAGGACCGGATTGGATTTCTCCAAATCCGATCCCGTTACTCGGCAGGTGGTCTATCCTCCAATCCGAGTGCACATGAAGCTCATGTAATCGGATAATGGTCAGCGACTTGGCCGGCTCCGCTACGCTATGTGGCGCTGTAGTCCAACTACTTCCGGGTGATGGCTACTGAATAAAAACACAACAAACTATGTGGCGGTATACAAAGATGGCGCTCGAGGAGTTTGACGGAGCAGCATTGGTGTACGTGTTGTGCATTCTTTCTTCGCCACCATGATTTCGTCTGACTTTTCCGACAACAATCGCTACTTATGACAGTGTTGGCGCCTCCTGCCACTTCCGGGTGAAATCCCTGGCGAAAATCCCCATGCATGCGCAGTACGCCAATCCAATCCAATATCGTGCACAAAGCGGCACCAAACGGATTACTATCGGCCAGGGGTTCCAATCGGATTCCGGAAACCAATCCCTATACAATCCTTAGCCTGTGCACATGAATCCGATACGATCCCAATCCGTTTGCAATCGGATTCCACTCGTCCATGTGCACGCAGTGAGTGTGAAAGACTTGTGGAGAGCATGCCAAGACGCATGAAAGCTGTGATTAAAAATAAGGGTTATTGCACCAAATATTGATTTCTGAACTCTTCTTAAGTGTAAACATTAGTATTATGTTGTTTTAAAATGAATTTGATCTTGTTTCTTTGCATTGTTTGAGGTCTGAAAACATGTATCTTTTTTGTTATTTTGACCATTTGTCATTTTCTGCAAATAAATGCTACAACGATAATATTTTTATTTGGAATTTGGGGGAAATGTTGTCAGTAGTTTATAGAATCAAACAAAAATATTCCTTTTGCCCAAACACATACCTATAAGTAGTAAAATCAGAAAAACTGATCATTTTGCAGTGGTCTCTTATTTTTTCCAGAGCTGTATGTGTGCTACCTCCTTGATACCTTCATTTAATACCTTTGGTGTGGACGCTGAACTTATTAACACGGACTGTGGCTGGACCAAGTTAGGACAGAGGTTTTTCATGATCTATTGTCCAATACCAGACCCTTCTCTTCTAATGCTAATTTTGTGATGATAATTTATGTTTTGATTTGTTTGTACTGAGATTTTAATGTATTTTTATTTTTATTAAAGCACTTTGAATTATTCTGTGTACGTATTATGCTTGACAAATAAACTTACCTTGCCTTGGATTCAAGCAGAATGTTGAAGGGACTGGTTGGTCAGGCGAGGTCTAAACCAGGAGGCCATTGTTTTTCAATAGGCGTGCCAGGAAACACTACTGTACCCTGGGGTATTGAGGCATGCCTTAGAAAAAAAGTTACCTGACCAACATAGAACATAAACATGTCCATCTGGAGCTGTATCCTATCTCCTTGAATTCAGTGGATGTGATTGACAGGAAGATTAACCAATCAGAGATACACATTTACAGAATCAACAATCGAAGCACCAAACTATTACTTATCTCAGGTAAAATAAGTTTCCGAGTTTATTTGATTTATTTGACAGGGACAATGTACAGGAGCATTAATCACAAAAGAAATGAAAAGATGTTTTGTACCAGACTTTAGCTCTCGGAGCTAATTTCCATCTGCAGTCTCTGAGACAAACAACATCACAAACAATGAACATAAAGCAGGGGTGGGCAAACTTTTTGACTCGTGGGCCACAAAGGGTTCTAAAATTTGACAGAAGGGCCGGACCAGGAGCAGATGGATTTAGTCTTTTGGTAATCCACCTCATAAGAGCAAAAAATAACATGGGATATGTAGAAAACATGTGCTTTATTTCAGTTAAAAATTAACAAAAGCATTACAACAAAATGTCCATATTTCAAGTTTCACGGTATTTAGCTATTTTTTTAAATGACTCTTAAAACACAGAAAATGTAATTAATAAAATACAGCTTTTTTATTACTAACAGTTACTATTTTAAAGCACTGAAAGTTCTGTTCTCCTTCAAGTTCTTTCGTTGACTGCTTGCTAGCATAGTTAGCATGTTTTGTGGCAAAGTGACAGCTGATATTATATTCTTTAAAAACCGCTACAGTCTCTTGCCATATCAGACATACAGTTGATAAGTATTCGGTGAAAAAATATTTACTTTTCCACTCCTTATTAAACACTCGACATTCTGTCCACGTTTCTTTTCTTAGCTCCGCTCATCTTTACAGGAGAGCTGAGGGGTTAAAGAGTAAAGCACTAATGTGGAGCAATACGCCGCACCTCAACAAAGGTCAATGTATGTAGTGCGCCAGCTATTGGAAAATGCCAGAATTACAGGGAAATTAAAACATTAAAACATTAAAGGAAAAGTAACATTATTTTACATTCTGAGCCTTCTTTCGGTAATAAAACAAGTCGTTTGACTCACCCATAGCACGTTGGTGTCATTTGGAGCTGTTTGGTAAAAGTTATGTTGTAGCGTATCCGTTAGCGTGAGTACTCGGGGCATTACTTTGCGGTCTCCAAATAACACAAACTTTAGCACTTTTCAAATCATAGAAGCCCGATGTCTTAATCTACGATTTCGTTTGAAGCAAAAGTGGCCTGTAATCCGAGATTTATCCATAGTTTTCAGCTTTGCGTTTCATGTTTGGGTCCCGGGAGCTGAGAGCACAGTCCGCGCATGCGCACTGGCGTCCTCATCAACTCGAAACTATGGCTAAATCTCGGATTACAGGCCACTTTTGCTTCAAACGAAATCGTAGATTAAGACATCGGGCTTCTATGATTTGAAAAGTGCTAAAGTTTGTGTTATTTGGAGACCGCAAAGTAATGCCCCGAGTACTCACGCTAACGGATACGCTACAACATAACTTTTACCAAACAGCTCCAAATGACACCAACGTGCTATGGGTGAGTCAAACGACTTGTTTTATTACCGAAAGAAGGCTCAGATTGTAAAATAACGTTACTTTTCCTTTAACAAGGTTTATTAATATAATTTCTTCAAGTTCGGCGGGCTGGATTAAAAAGCTTAACGGGCCGCATATGGCCCCCGGGCCGTAATTTGCCCATGCCTGACATAAAGCATAAAAACAGTGCAATTCATAATATTTACAGTGGTGGTGATACAGTTCATCAATTAGTAAAAAATAATTCAAACTCTTTCCGATACCTGTTCCCCCTTCTCATGTCTAGTCTTTAATGCTGACACGTCTGCACTTTTAGAAATCATTGTTTAATTTCCAGGCAAATTTTTTTTAAGCATTTGCATAATTTTAGCTCAGTTAGAAGTTTGTTCCATTCTGAGATTGTTTTAAATGAAAATGCAGATTGTCCTAATGATGTTTTCCGTTTTGGTAGTGCACATTGGCCATTGACCGTTGACCTGGATGATCTGACCGTCTGATCAGATGTTAAATGGATAAACTTTTTCAATGGTGGTGTCACATTATTGATAATCTAGAATAATAACCTTAGATTGGCCAGTTTAATTATATTATCAAAGTTGAGCATTTTATGTTTATTTAATATCTGACAGTGATGGTATTTCTGTGGTTTCCGATCTAGAATCTTAAGTGCTTATAAAGAGTCTAAAGGTTTTATTGTGGTTTGGTTGGCTTGTGACCAACATGAAACACCAAAAATTAAATGAGGTAGTATCATTGCAATTTAGATTGATTTTTGCTCCTTGTTTTGTCAGGAAATTTCGTATGGATCTAAAAGTAGACAGATTATATTTTATTTTATGGCAAACCTTTTTAATGTGTTTTTTAAAACTTAATCTATTATCTAAAATGATGCCAAGATATCTGTATTCATCAACATTTTTAATAGTTTAGCCGTTTACTGTGATTAAGGGATATGTTCTTTTATTTTGTTTTGTGGAAGTTATATATTTTATTCTGAATGTTACGAGAATTTTCAAGACACATGTTGCAAATTAACAGCTTTGGTTGGATCGTCTTAAGTTTGGACAGAGGTTTTTTACGGCCTACGGTCCGGTTCCAGTCCCTTCTGGATTCGAACAGAATGTAGAAGGGACTGGGCTGATTAGGCAAGAAAAAAAGCCCATTTCAGTTAGGGTAATTCATACATGCATTTAACTAAATAAATGAGCATTTTGGTGAACCCTGAACAACTTCTGGACTAGTTGAGACAGAAAAACGATCACCATTGCCAAAAAGACGATACCAGACACAGGCCCAATACAAATATTTGCAGTTTTTTCCCTAAAAAGGTGTAATTTGGAAATGTTTTTATGGATGGTGCCGTGGAAACATTTTAAACCAAAGAAGTGTTCCACTGTGTAAAAATGGAAAAAAAACTCCTAAGTAGGTTTACAGGTCGGCTCTGATGACTTAGTTGTTCCTTTCTCAGAGTCAAACTGTCAGAGGAGTATTATTTGGATCTTCAGCAGTTTGGAATCTGATATCTGGGAGTACGAGGCAAGTAGGAGATGTGCTTTTAAAGGTTATATGACACAAAAGTGACTCCTGTGAGCTTTTAGCATCTTATAATGCTGTTTCTTCCTCAAAAACATACCTGGAGTTGTGTTTTGTATCATTCACATTTGAGAATCCCTTTATTATTAGTTTGTCTACATGTTTCCAAAGCTCAAAATGATCTGTTCCACCTGATCTTTTTTCTGTAGAGATTGGCATTTCCAGAGCCTAGTGAAGGTTTTAGAGTTTAAAAACCCAATGGAGCACTTCCTGTATTACAGCATGACATCAAAAAGTGGTATTTTGTGTTTGAAAGAAGGACTCAGCCTAAATATGTAGGGTTTTTAGCGACAAAACAAAATGCAACTCCAGGTATGTTTTTGTGACAAGGAAGTAACATTATAGCGTAGCTCAGAAAATAGTATACAGTGGTCCCTCGCTCTATCGCGGTTCACTGTTTCGCAGATTTTTTTAAATAATTTTTTTTTATAGTGTAACATTTTTTAAATAGTGTAACTTTGTGTTCTGCGTCCTGATTGGCTAAGAGACTGTAGACCTTTGCCGATTGATAGATGGGGGACGCGGGGGGGACCAGGACTAGACCAGGTCTAAACCTGGACTGGTCCTGGACTAAACCAGGACTGGACCAGGTCTAGACCTGGACTAAACCGGGACTAGACCTGGTCTAAACCTGGATTAAATCACCCCGTGCGGCTCTTGCGTTCGGGCTGCGAGGACGCGGTCCTGAGGGGGAGGCATGGTTCGATCTCGTGCTCGCAGCCCCGGCCTTGCGCCAGTCGTGCTGCTCTGTCACGGATTTGACCACGTGCACTTTTCCAAGGTGTTGGTGCACGTCGCGTCCCGGGACATGGCACTGCCGTTGGATGAGCCGCTCCCCTCGCAAGTCCGGTGGGGCTCCCGGCGGAGCCTCCATGCTTCACCATTAATACATTTCGTTGAAAATCTACGAAAGTTTGAGTGTTTAAATGAGAAAGAAATGTGACAAAACGTTAATTCCAGTGTTTTAAGGCGTTTACAGCCTTAAAACATGTATAATAATTGTAAAATATAAAGTTGTCCTACTTCACGGATTTCACTCATTACAGGTTATTTCTGGAACCTAACCCGGCGATAAACGAGGGACCACTGTAATATTAAAAATATTTTATTGTACAATAATGCAATGATTCAAAGTTAATGAAGTTTCAAATAAATACTAAACCAGTAGACTATGCCAGTTTTGGAACCATAACTATAAACAGGAACACACTAGTGATGGGACTTTCGGCTCTTTTGTGGGATCCGAATCTTCACCAAAGAGTCGTTCAAAACCCTGGCTTGTTTAATATTTAATTAGATGACAGAAGCCAATGTGACAACTCGTTTCAACAACAAATAAATCGCAGAGAGACATGACAAAGACTCAGATCTGTTTAAAATGGTTCAAACTGAGAGTGGGTGTGTGTTTATCCATTGAAATGATGCATATTCCAAATAACAAGTTGCGCTGCAGTAATAATTAGTGCTGTCAGGCAATTAAAAAAATTAATCTAATTAATTACAGGATTTGTAATTAATTAATCTAATTAATCACATTTTAGGAATGTGAGAGAGAAAGTGAGAGAGGGAGAGATAGAGAAAGGGATTGTGAGTGAGTGAGCGAATGAACCCACTTTGCGATTGAGTTCGTCACTTTTCATGTGGTTGCATTTGTTTCCCAAATTCTGTGAGCATGGTTTGTTGGTTTGTTGGTTTGTTGGTTTGGTGAAGTGCGCTCACACTCGCTCTATCACCGGTAACAATGGAACTTGTCTGGACGTGTTTATCGTTCAAATGATCCGTCAGGCTGGAGCAGCTTCGGTGATCGGAAAATACTTTTGGACAAAAGCCACAAATCACAGCATTCTTGTTGATAGTTCCGTCTTCGTTCTTTTTATAAATAAACTCACCGTTCAAAGGCCTGAGCAGTGATTTGCTCACCGCACACCAAATTTAAAATGCGCGTGCATTGAATTGCCACTCATAATTAATTACGTTCATTTTTATAACAGTGTAATTAATTCATCTAATTAATGCGTTAAACTGACAGCCCTAGTAATAATATGTGTGTGCACAAAGCTCTTCTCTTAACTCATGTCCTGACCTGTCTATTTTACTTATTGTGTATTTTGGTTTGGTCTGATGGCCCTTTAATTGAAAAACAGGAAGTTGCTCCTAATGATCATGTGCGGTACTGCACGCAGAAAAGGCTTCACTGGCTCACACGTGTTACAATGTTGTAATGAGTTCATGGAAGGCATTCGGCATTCCCTGTTAGCAAGCTATAAATAATATCATTTTCAAAGTCAAAGTCAACTTTATTGTCAATTCTGCCATATAGTATGTTCAACATACAGTGAATCGAAATTTAGGGAAGAGGGGCAGATAACATAAGATTACTCTTCTTTCTGCTCCCTTTCATTCAATATTTAGTATTGTAAAGTATGAAATAAATAAAACAAACAAATTTCCTTTCTTTCTGGCCACGCAGTGCAAAAAGACAAAATACAATATGACAATACAAAAACTATCTAAGACAAAATCTAAAAGCAGTGCAAAGAATAAATACTGTACCTATTTACAGATGTAGTAAAATGTGCAATGAAAAATAAAGATAATAAGATGTGTTTGTTAATTTAATTTGTATAAGACAAAACTATTTACAAGTTACTTTACATGCATGTTTACAACACATTGAGTACTAGACTACATTTGGGTTAGCATTAGCATAATAAAACGTGGTTTGCTGTATTTCTTTGCATTTAAACTTAAGTAAATTCTGTTATGTTGTTACAGTTTCACACTAGGGCTGTCAGTTTAACACGTTAATTAGATGAATTAATTAAACTGTAAATTAATGCATTATAAAAATTAACGCAGTTAATTATGAGCACACGCATTTTAAATTTGGCGTGCGGCGAGCAAATCGACGCTCGGGCCTTTGAACGGCAAGTTTATTTATAAAAAGAACGAAGATGGGACAATCAACAAGAACGCCGTGATTTGTAGCTTTTGAAAAAAAGAATTTTCCGATCACCGAAGCTGCTCCAGCCTGACGGATCATTTGAACGATAAACACGTCTGAACAAGTTCCATCGTTACCGGTGATAGAGCGAGTGTGAGCGCACTTCAACAAACCACCAAACCAACAAACCACCAAACCACGCTGCTGAATTTGGGAAACGAATGAGCAAAGCAAAACACTTGTAAATGAACAAACTCAACTGCAAAATGAGTTTGTTCGCTTGCTCACTCACAATCTCTCTCATGCTCTTAAAATGCGATTAATTAGATTAATTATTTAATTAAATAATAATTAATTACAAATCCTGTAATCAATTAGATTCATTTTTTTAATCACCTGACAGCGCTAGTCTAAACCCATCCTGGCGTCAGTGACTTATTGTGTGGAGGTGTTTAACTCCTGGACAGTAGAAACAGGGTTTTACGAGGGTGCACAAGTACAACTCGTGTTGCCTTCTTTACTTCTACGGGGATTAGTGGTAACCTCTTGTGTTTTGGCCTATTTTTCCTAAAACGTCTGACTAAAATGACTCTCAATTCAAACGGAGTCTATTTCTGAACCTTTTGGAGGCCAGACATGAATAAATGAGTGGAGTCTTTGTGAAGCTGAAGCTCTGGAGTTTCGTCCTCTGTTTGATCGACTCTCATTATAAGTGTGAACAAGCTCTATACAGAGGAAAGTCAGATTTTAAATTCCGCTTGTATTTTTGGGAGTAATTATAAGAAGAGGTCCCTGGTGTCTCTGGGGATGATCTGAGAGACAGCAGGCTGGGCGTTTGTTGGGTTTTGAGTTAGGAACTTATAATTAAGCAATTATAAGTCCAGGAATTCATATAAAATTATCAGCCCCCTCAGGATTAATCAGTGTAAAAATGTATAGAATTCGAAAGAAAATGATTCTTTTTTATTATTATTATATATGGTTCTGACCTTTTCTCCTTGAAAGGTTCCACAGTATGACATTAAGTAGCTCTACCTTACATGTATTCAATTACAGGTGGTTTTAGAGCTTAAAAATACCAAAAGAAAAAAAAAATTCAGACAAAGCAGTAATATCTTCGTGGAGAAAAGCATTTGATGGACCCGCCACCAGAAAAGTTACACAATGCAAGTTTAACTCTTTCACGAACGTCCAGTAGTCGAGTTGTAAAATGAAACCAGGGGGGATGGTGAAATTTTTCATTTATGTGACATATTTTCCAACAAAAAGTCCATATAATCATTCAATAATTCAATAATACACAGGATATATGTTATCACACACGTACACACACGCACACACACTCTGGACACACACACGCACGCACGCACACACCTTAGTCCTGGTTCAGACCTGGTTTAGACCTGGTTTAATCCTGCTTTAGTCCTGGTTTAGTCCCGGTTTAGTCCTGGTCTAGTCTCGGGCCCCTGCTGTCAGCTAATATGTCCCTTTGATGCAGAAATAATATGATAATATAACTCACCCCATAAGAACACGGTCAGCTCCGTAGTTTGCGGTGTTGTCCGATAATTCGCGTGTCCACGTGCGAATTCCACGTCGCGTGCGCGTGGAAACCAACATAATTATCCTGAGTCCCGGGGCGAGAGTTCCTTCTTACGTAGCATTAACGTAGCGTACATATTAACGGGGCTCACTCACAGCTGATCGGCGAACAGGCGCAAACACAACAACGCTAATCGTCATGATTAGCGGGGGCACGATTGGTGGGTATGCTGCAACATGATTGGAAGCCGGAGCGCAGTTCGGCCTATGATTGGCTCTTGGAACTGGCCATGATTCACGTAGGTCACCTATTGTAACTTCAAAACGGTGAATTTCGCCAAAAGGTGAGGGATTTTCATGTCTAACTGATAAAATGCCACAAGGGATGGAAGAAGGGATGCCCGTTTTAGAAGAGGGATGATTTTGAATATTTTTTCCCACAGGGGGGATGCCACCCTCCCCATCCCCCCCTCAACTCGAGTACTGCAAACGTCACATCACTAGACACAACTATAATGTCCAAGTCATGTCAAAACAACAACTCAACGAGGAATAAACCAGGTGAAACACAGAACAAACACGAAATATACCAAATGTCTCTCCACACTCTCTGCGCCAATCACACTCTTGTCTGTCCAGTCAAAAAAGAAAAACAAAAAAAGCAGGTTTACCTTAAAGGTGAACTATGTAACTCTATGGTTGGGGGTCCGTCACCTGCTTGTTTCTGTGGAAATGTAACCGCTCTGTCTGGAATGCTCCACAGAATGACATTAAACAGCTCTATCTTACTTTTATTCACCTACAGGTTGTTTTACAGCTCAAAAATACCTAGAAAAACAACATTTTGACTGTGAGTGGGGTCACCTTTCCACAGATCTGACCTGTAAGTTGGTCTGGCTTGGTCTTCATGAAGATAGAACGGTTGAATGCCATACTGTGAAACATTCCAGACAAAGCAATAATAATAATCATAATCAAAAGTTACACAATGCACCAAGGTTTAATGGTTAATGGTTTGGTCTAAAGGTTTAATGCCACACTGTGAAACATTCCAGGCAAAGCAAGAGCATCTCCATGGAGAAAAGCACCAAGCACAAGTTACACAATGTTCCTTTTAATGAAACTATTAGAACCACATGCTAATTCGCTTAAAAGGTCTACTGAGGATAAGGCTGAGTTAAATTCAGTAACTTTTCTCCTCCCTCCTCCTTCTGTTATTTCCTGTTTATGTCCCGCTGATAGATTATTCCATCCATCCATGCACAAGGACAGTGGACAGATATTCAATACCAATTCCAAAATGTGATTTTCTCAGAGAAGTGTCATCGTACCAAGACCTCATCTATACTATAAGCTCTTTGCAATACCGTGTCCTTCGGGAGCCATCATCACTGCATCCTCTTATAAAAGCAGAGTAGATGGTCAATTCAGCTTTGAGGACTTAATGTAGGTAAAAAAAATATATCCTCCAGGGACCCGAAGAAAAAAGTGTATCTAAATTATTATTATTATTTAAATTTTCTATTTGGAGGTAAATGAACACCTTAGCATTTACATTTTGTTAATTTTATTTTTATTCATAATGTTGTAACATGTCCTCTGTAATGGACTGTAATAGTGTTAAATCCAGGTGAAGTTAACAACCTAACAAAAACTTTTTTTGTTTGTTTGTTTTGATGAAGTTTCTACAGTCACCTCAAAAAGTTTTTAGATTCCCTTTTAATTTATATTTATTTATTTACTTACTTATTGTATTTATTTATGGATTTTTATTTTTTTAAATGTATATTTTAATTTATTATTTATTTATTTACGTATTTATACATGTTTATTTATAGTTTTATTTATAGTTTTATTTATTATTATTTATTTATTTACTTATTGTATTTATTTATGGATTTTTATGTATTTTTTATTTATATTTTAATGTATTATTTATTTATTTGTTTACGTATTTATGTATGTTTATTCATAGGTTTATTTATAGTTTTATTTATTAATATTATTATTATTATTATTATTAATAATATTATTATTTTTATTTTATTTTATTATTATTATTATTTTTATCATAGAGCAGCCACAAACTAGAGTCTATCTCAAAACACTTAAAAGATCGACTGGTTAATTCAATGTCCACTATAAAGGACACAGGAGGATATATTTTCATGGGTTTTCAGTTAGGCTACGTTCAGATTGCAGGGCTTAATTCTCAATTCTGATTTTTTTGTGAAATCCGATTAAATGCGACTTGTATGTGATCTCCAGTGTGACCTTAAAATGCCCCAAAAGTGTCCTGCATGCGCCTTGGAGGACACGACGTCACTTGCAATGAGTGTGCTCAGTGTTTACGGAAGTCGCCTAAACATAGACCCCAGCATTGAGCATCTGGAGATTTTAAAGTTGCTGTCGTACTGGAGACAGAACTACAGCTTATTTGTTTTAGGGAGGAGACTGAGAAGGAGAAGGACAAGGTTTTTGGCCTTGGCGTTTTGTGGGTTCCTCTTCATTAACGCAACTATCCAGCAATTCTATCGGCTCAACGTTGGGCTTGTCTCCTAAAATACGGCCCAGTTCTATTCAGTTTCTGCCTAATTCAGCGCAGAATAGTGACGTTTGTCGTTTGTTGATGACATACAAGTCAGATGAATGTGACCTGGCTGTTCAAACTGAAGTCGCATGTCAAAAGATCGGATATGTATCGGTTTTAGGACCACATATCCAAGTGGCCGAGGTAGCTCGGGCATCTCTTCCGGATGCCTCCTGGACGCCTCCCTCAGGAGATGTTCCAGGCATGTCCTGCCAGGAGGAGGCCCCAGGGAAGACCCAGGACACGCTGGTGGGATTATGTATCCGGGCTGGCCTTGGAGGAAGTGTCCAGGGTGAAGGAAGTCTGGGAGTCCCTGCTTAGACTGTTGCCCCTGCGACCCGGCCCCGGATAAGCGGATAAAGATGGATGGATATCCAAGTGGCCTGGGTCGCATTTGAAAAAAATCAGATCTGTGTCATTCAGACAGTCATTAAAAGATCAGACACAGGCCGCATAGAGGCAAAAAAATTGAATTTGGGTCATTTCATGCTGCAGTCTGAACATAGCCTTACTCTTTATAGGCACAATTTTCTCCATCCAAAAGATATATTGTTTTGTTCATTTCTATGGCAACAGTGTTCATTTTTCTTTATTCGGAAACCAATGGATGTAAACACACACGTATCCACCAGTAACATCATAATATGCTGTCTGATTAGCCATTTGGAAATTGCTTTTTGGAAACAGCTTTTTGGTGTTTAGAGTTAACCTATTTTTTTTTAATTTTACATACGGATAGGTGTGTGATTGGACATTCATTTTTAGTAAGACTTGCCTTCTTCCCAGGGATGCACTAATCCGATATTGGTATTGGATATTGGTGCCGGTCAAAAAATTTGCTGGATCGGATATCGGCTTCCAAATATCCTGGCTGGACATGTATAAACTGAGGTAAAGGACTATTCACTGATCTTGCCCCACTCAAATTGGATTTATGCAAGTTGTTCAGAGTTACATGAGTTAAAATAACAGGAGCATTTTTACTAAATAAAAGCAACCTCAGCACCGGTATCAGTTGGAGTCGTCTTCCAGGTCTTATAATAACTCAACATACTGTATCAGCGAAGATCCAGTGCCTTCACTCAGGTGGAACTATGCTGGAAGTGTTGTGAAAAGGGCTGATGGGTCAGTCTTTGTCACAGTGAAGTGTGACGCTTTAATTGCAACTTCAAGGTAACTGGCTCTGAGCACAGCAGCAGCCTGGCTTCTTCTGCTCACTAGAGCACTAATGTGGCCATTTCTGCTCCTTGATTATCACTGAAAACAGAAAGGACATTACGAATAAAGTGAATACTTCACCAAGCACTTCGATGTACTGTAGAGTTCAACCAATGTGAGTATTTATGGCCAAAGTCAATACCAAAGTAATTTAAGTTGACTACAAACTCACCCACAGACTTTTCAGAGCTTTTAACTATGTTATAGTTGATAAAAGGAGAAATTCAATTTGTCAACTGGACAACGGTTTCGACCAAATAAACTTTGTCCAGTTGACAAATTGAATTTCTCCTTTTATCATGGATCCTACCTGGACGACTGAGGGATTCTTCACATATGTTATAGTTGTTTCCCCTCACCGTTTACTCACTCAAAGTTGTATTTGGAGTGATTTGTGCATGTTTGACTGCTTATTTTCAAAATGCCATTTTGCTGATCACCCCCATTTTCACCTTCAAGATTGTTTATTTGTCATATGCAGGATCAACACAAGGTCAACAATGCAATGAAATGCTTTGGATCAGAAGAACTGTTGACTCGACAAAATAGTCAAGAACGGGGTCGGCAACCTTTACCACTCAAAGAGTCATTTGGACCCGTTTCACACAGTAAAGAAAACACTGGGAGCCACAAAACCCTTTTGAAATTTAAAATGAAATAACACTGCATATAACGGCTTTTTTTGCCTTTGTGCCATAGAATTACATTTTGAAAACGAATAAACTAAAATAAAATACATTTTAATTAAATACAGTGGTCCCTCGCTATATCGTGGTTCGCTTTTTGTGGCCTCGCTGTTTCGCGGATTTTTTTATTCCAATTTTTTAAATAGTGTATCGACGTGCATTTCTGCATCATGATTGGCTAAGGGACTGTAGACCTTTGCTGATTCATCAGTTATTCTCCTCCGTGTCTCCTGTACAGAATGCGCTCAGTTTGCCAGATTTATATAAATGTTCGATCGAAGTGTGACTTTGAAGTGCTGTATGTTTGCAAGTTTTCTCCCCGACAAAACCCGCCACAGCGAAGCGGCGCCAGGACAAGAGGCTCGATCATTATCATTTGTTACGAAATGCCGCGGGTTGCCGACCTCTGGTCAAGAATTACTACTAACATGCAATAATAGTACATGGTAAAAAAGTGTTGCAAAAAGTGCAGGGAAAAGGTAAACAATACAATTAAAAATAAATATGTAATAAAATATTATAAAATACAAAGGTACAGGTAGGATTAAATAAGGTGTAAGTCGAGTATTTCACAGATTACACATAATATAAGTATTGGACGTGGATTATGACGCAGGTTATTGCACAGGTAACAGTAGCATTTACAGTGAGGTAGTGACATACATGATACATTCATATATATTCACCAGCATACGTTCACTTCTCTGTACTTAGATTGTTCTCCAGTTTTGTTTTCTTAATCTGCTACTCGCCAGCATGATGTACAGCTATCCAGAAGTGTCAACAACTTCACGGCTCTTTGTTGTGATGACCTTTATGCCAAAGTCAACTCCCATTGGGCACCACTAGTTTCTTTTATTTAATTTTAGAATATTGTGATTTAAAATGTCCAAATGATAACATGATCCACAGTCATAGATTATGGAGACTACCATGGAGACTCAAACAAATGACTGGCTGCTCCTGGAGATTGAAGGTCAATAGCCGATGCAGTAAGAATATTGGTAATACAGTGGTACCTCACCTTACGAAAGCCCCAACAAACGAAAATTTCAAGTTACGAAACGCCTTCACGTTAAATTTTGGTCTCTAGATACGAAAGAATTCAAGTTACGAAACGCGAAATCTCAAAAATTCAGTTAATGCGCGCTCAGATCCGCGCTCAGATGCACGCCCTGAAACGTAAATAGGCCTTGACTTTATCAACACACACGGGGTTAGGTTCCAGAGGTGGCCCGCGGTGGGAGAGGTCCACGAGGTAGGACAACTTTGTATTTTGCAATTGTTCTACATGTTTTAGGGCTGTAAATGCCTCACCACACACATTTTTCTCAGACTGGAGTTGGGCTTTTCTCACATTTCTCTCTTGTTTAAACACTCAAACTTTCATAGATTTTCAACAAAATGTATTAATAGTGAAGCGTGGGGGGAGACGACTCCGGAAGCAGCGCGGAGACAGGAGCACTGCCCGCGAGGAGAACCGCCCGCGAGGAGCACCGTGGGCAACGCATGAGGTTCACCGAGGAGCACCTGGCGCGAGGAGCACCTGGCGCGAGGAGCACCTGGCGCGAGGAG
The DNA here is from genome assembly GCA_036785185.1 of Paratrypauchen microcephalus. Classification (NCBI taxonomy): domain Eukaryota; kingdom Metazoa; phylum Chordata; class Actinopteri; order Gobiiformes; family Gobiidae; genus Paratrypauchen; species Paratrypauchen microcephalus. The sequence goes on along the minus strand of JAVJIX010000055.1, from coordinate 3,474,223 downwards.
CACGCACCCCTAGTCCTAGTCTGCACGACCGGCACCGGGTCTGCGAGCAAGAGAGAACCGCGGCGCCCGGAACGCGTCCTCTGGAGCCCGAGCCACAAACCAGCCGCACGGCCTTGGTCCAGTCCTGGTTTAGTCCAGGTCCAGTCCAGGTCTAGACCTGGTTTAGTTCTGGTCTAGACCTGGTTTATTCCACGTTTAGTCATGGCTCTACAGTCTCTTAGCCAATCAGGAAGCAGAACACAATGTTACACTATAAAAAAAAAAGTTACACTATAAAAAAAAAAACTTGGTACGGATCAGGCCTTTTCCATTGAAATAGCTACTCAACTTACGAAAAATTCACGTTAGGAAACCACTTCTGGAACGAATTAATTTCGTAAGGTGAGGTACCACTGTACTGATATTTGCACTATCTCTACTAATAATAAATGTACTTGAACAAATGCATCATGGAACTTTTATGGCCCTGTACCTGATTTTTCCCATGTATTTGAGAAAAGAATTGTCTTGCCCTAGTACATATATATTGTATAAGCAGCTCTCACATCCAAATAAGTCTGCTGTGTACTGTCTTCATCTAATTAAAAACATTTTTGGTGTGATAATTACAAAGTGCATGTTAGCATACTAATTGCTGTTAGCACTGGTCTCTGAAAGCAGTGAAAATTATTATATCTCATCACAATGAATGATTAGGATGCTCAGAATGCAAACGGTAAGTGGGGAATAACTTTGGACCAATGCAAACCGTTTCAAGTGAAGCAGTTGTGGTTTTTGCATTTAGAGTAACAGTGACTTTAATAACAAACTGGAAAACTCAAGGTATTGAAATTCAAATGCAATAACATCTCCAGAGAGACAAACAAGTCAAGAACCCTACACCAAAAAAATAAATAAATAAAATAAATTACTTGGTCACTGTATAGAGTCACTGATCTGATCTCACAATCTGCCTCTGAGATTTTCGTAAAAAAAAACAGCAGCTGCTACAGGGATTTAAAGCAAGCAGTCCTCTCCTGGCGCCGGAACGTTCTCATTTGGCATGAGTCATACCGAGAACAGTCTTTGTTCAGCGTAATCATCATTGTGATTCTAATCTCTGACAATGGCAAATGAGACTTTAGGAAGGATGTCTAAATGGGCACTCTAGGACAAACTGGTATCAGTCTGTATCACTGTCTAGATTTCAAGGTCTCCAATGTTACCTAATCCAAGGTCTCTGATAATACTGTTTTGTAGTATTGTACTGCAGGTGGTCAAACATTTTCTAATCATGAACCTACTATGACCAAAAACAATATTTGAATCAAGGTACTGTACCTGATTTTGCTGTCTTTTAAGCGTGAAAAATAAAACTAGTTCAGTTTAAACAGTTTGCAGTGGCCCAAAGTTATTTCTCACTTTCTTTATGCTTTCCGAGCATCCTCGTATTGAGTTTATAAGCGCTTTTCACAACGCCCAGAGACCAGAGGAGTTTTGCCTCTGCTCTAATGCCAAACCTCCTTGTCAAAGCCTGATCTCATCATATCTCAGAAGCTAAGCAAGGTTGGGCCTGGGTAGTACTTGGATGGGAGACCGCGGTGAATTCCAGGTGCCACAGTCGGATGGCAGTGGCACAAACGGTTGTTGTGTCCTTAGGCAAGACATGAAAAAGGTGTGAGCGTGAATATTGGTGATGGTCAACACAACCGATGGCCAGCACTGAGTGTGGAGTGATTGATATATTATACATATACATACATATGTGTCTTATATCTTACAATCTGGTCACAGGCAAATAAAAACAACACTAAAACCCATAGAGTCACTGTACAAACAGACAATCAAAATACTGGATAAAAAAAACTTTAAGGTCCCATGGCATGAAATTTTCACTTTCTGAGGTTTTTGAACGTTAACGTGAGCTCCTCTACCCTGTTTAGCCCCCCCCATGGCTAAAAGTTGCAAAATGTGTAAACTGCGCATTTGTGATCCTTTTCTGCGTTTGAAAAAAAGACAGCCCAAACGGGTGATTCTGAACAAGGGAAATTTCTGACGTCACACTCGGGAAAAATGCAAATGCAGTTCCACCCCCCCGTCTGGATGTCTACCCACCGTCTATGGAAGTCATGCCCAGAGAGTTTGGACCGCAAACGAGCTACGCAATGCGAGATGCGTTTTTTTATTTGCCTGGAGACACGTGAGAGTGTTTCCAGGCTCGGATGTCCTTTATCCGAGCCTCCGAACCTCTGAAACAGCAGTGGTTTAATTTTATTTTCTGTGGAAATGTGTTTATTTTTCAATGGAAATCGTCTCATATCTTGTGAGTGAAGAGTCCCTCAGTCGTCCAGGTAGAATCCATGATAAAAGGAGAAATTCAATTTGTCAACTGGACAAAGTTTGTTGGGCCAAAAACGTTTCGTCACTCATCCGAGAGGCTTTGTCAGCTCTGACGAAGAGCTGACGAAGCCTCTCGGCTTATCGGCTTCTCATATCTTCCTCCGCGCTTAAACGTGGAAGTGGGTGACAGCGCACCGCTGAAGAGGAAACAGCGGCGTATTTGGCCACACCCCACCCGCTGCACTGGCCTATCTCTGTCCTCCTCATTTGCAGTCAAGCAACAACGCCCAGAATAAAGCGTTTGAGAGAGATATTTGATATTTGACTCTGACTGTGTTCATGGGGCTATCTCATGCATTGAGTCTTGATTTTGAAGAAGGATTCATTTACAGTATTAGGGAACCATTAAGGCGCCATATAAGAGCATCAAGCAGTACCATGTCATGGGACATTTAAGAAATCACCACTGCACCATTTTACAAAAACAAACTGTTAAATTGGGAGAATGTAATAAAATATTCAAACCTTTGTCTAATATACAAAATTTGGACCACTGGACAGACTAGTTTTGTTTTTCACTTTTTGGACAGTAAAAATCAGGTACAGTTCGTTTAATTATGGCTCGACAAGCCAAAAAGTTTGGGCACCTTCCTTGCTCTGCGCTTCCTCAATTACACCATTCATCTCGGTTTGAAGTGCTCAGCTGACATCTGCAGTTACATCTGGGAGGAAAGATAAATGAACACGATCGGTCCAAGGTTGGAGAGCGGTTCAGCATCAAGATAATTGAGTGTGTTCGAACTGAAAACTGCCCTTACAAAAAATTACTCAGCGTGAAGCAGAGCCAATGTACTGGGAGGAGATTCCAGAGTTTTATCGACCAGGATGTGTACGTGCAAGATAGGAAACTTTTCAATACAAATGGGAATATCCAATACAATATTATTTATTTTACTTTTATTGATTTTAATATTCAAAAAAGGTGCACTGCGCACTGTTAACCTTTAGCGGAAGTGTACGGCAGATGCGGTCCGCCGTAAGGGGAAGTTTACAAGTGAACAGGCTAATACAGCTAATATGCGCTCAGTGATACGAATCGAGAGACACAATACGCGAACGCAAACTACACTGCTGGATGTTTCGTGGACAACTGTTTGGGACGCAAATATATCACCTTTCGGACAAATGTTTTGTTTTGAGAAGAAAAACAAGCTTTATTTCATGTTCCAGGGAAGTTACCGGACTTACTTACGTGGGCTCCAGAAAGCGAGCCAAACCGGGATCAGCTGAGACTGTCAGAGGTAAGCCGGTGTCAACACACGTAACTTTTAGAAGGAAACCCATACAGATTAACATAAAAAAAACAAAAAAACGCACTATCCCTTTAACATGTTGGTCACGTGATTGGCTGTACCCTGGACTAACTGCTCATCCACCGTGGTTAAATGTTTTTATGTAACTTTTCTGTTAGAGGTCCGCCAGCTTGTCTCCATGGAGATACTTCAAAACATGCATTCTTTCAGTGAGTGGGCTTGCCTCTCCGGAGACCTGACCTGGAACTTGGCTTGGTGACTTTGTGCTCGTCTCCGTGCCATACTGTGGGACATTTTAGACAAAGCAATATCATCTCCATGAATACGAGCAGGTGGCAGACACTCACACCAGAAAGTTATGTAATGCACCTTTAACTTTTTTGCTGAAAATAATTGTTTTTATTGCACTAAAAAACTGAAACTAAATGTGAGCTGGCCTGGCAGTTTCTAAATTTCTACAAGAAAAACGGACCCTTGTCCCATTGTTGAATTTAAAATTAGAATTGTGAAAAGAAAGAAAGAAAAGAAAGAAAGAAAGCTATGCCTTTATTAGTCCCACAGTGGGGAAATTCCAGTTCTGCATTTAACCCATCCTGTTATTAGGAGCAGTGAGCAGCACATTACTGCGCCCGGGGACCATCTCCATGATCTTCTTGCTTCGGCTTGGTCAGGACCTAAGCTGGAGGTACCTATGGTGCATGTTTTGGGTTGGTGGGGGAAACCGGAGTGCCCGGAGGAAACCCACCCAGACACGGGGAGAACATGCAAACTCCACACAGAAAGGCTCGGGTGACCCGGGGATCGAACCCAGACCATGCATGCAAACTCCACACAGAAGACACACAGAAAGGTCTGGGCGACCCGGGGATCGAACCCGGAACCTTCTTGCTGTGAAGCATGAGTGCTACCCACTCAGCCACCGTGCCGCCAAATGCCGAAAATGAAGGTTGTCCAAGGTCATACCTGATCAGCACCTCACTGCATGTGGAAATGAGTGATCACAGTTTGGGGAATGGGACAAATCGATCTCCCACTTCATTTTGCAGGAAAAACAAAACAAAAAGAAAAATAATCCAATAAACTGTTCTACAACCAAGCAGCATACAAAACTATTACTATGCTTCCTAAGTTATTCTTATACAAACTTTATTGATCCACAAGGGAAATTATTTATTCCTTTGTTACAACGGTGTATCCCCCCCCCCCAAAAAAAAAGCCAAATGGAAGACAATAGAATTCATTGTTTCTCTAAATTCCCTTTACAAGCCTCAACAGTGCCTCAAGTGGAGGAGTTCAAGTATCTCGGGGTCTTGTTCACGAGTGAGGGGAGGATGGACAGGCGGATCGGTGCAGCGTCGGCAGTGATGCGGACGCTGTACCGGACCGTTGTGGTGAAGAGGGAGCTGAGCCAAATGGCAAAGCTCTCGATTTACCGTCGATCTACGTTCCTCCCCTCACCTATGAGCTCTGGGTAATGACCGAAAGGACGAGATCGCGGATACAAGAGGCTGAAATGAGTTTCCTCCGCAGAGTGGCTGGGCGCTCCCTTAGAGATAGGGTGAGGAGTAGTTGTTTCTAATGAAATATGTCACTTATCGTAATGATGCCAAACTTTTCCAATAAAAATGTAAATGAAAAAAAAAATCTGTCTTCAGACCTTTCTATTTCTTTTCTCTAGATCATTTATCCCTTTGTCAAAGTACTATTGAATTATGAAAGAATTATGCAGTTTTCTGGTCTACGGTAAAGGGAGAAATTCAATTTGTCGACGTTTCGCAGCTCATCCAAGCTACTTCGTCAGTTCTGGCTAGAGTGCGGGTGGACACTGCTTATAACTAGCTGCAGGAGGAGCTAACTACAATTAAATTACTATGAAACTATCCCACCTCTTTGTTTTCAGAACTGACGAAGTAGCTTGGATGAGCTTCGAAACGTCTTCGACCTTTGTCCATTTGACAAATTGAACTTCTCCCTTTACCATGGATTCTACCTGGACGACTGAGGGATTCTTCACACGTCTTTTCTGGTCTATGTTATAACTTGTTTCCTCGTCACATAGATACCTGGAGGTGTCTTATTTCATTCACACACGTTTAACACAAACCCTGCATAATTAGTTCTCTCAAACAGAAAACACTCTGTTCCACCTTGTGATGTCATCTGGTAATACAAGAAGTCCTCCACTGTGTTTTAAGATAAAAGACTTTACTGATCTCACACAGGAGAAATTTACCACAGTAGCTCCAGGCAGGGACAGTTTGAACAAGAAAGAAAAGTGCATGAATGGCAAGAATGGAATAAAATAATTAATAATAATAACAACACAGTAACTAGGTGAGTATGGAAAAGGATATTGCACATTTGGACTACAGGTCCTTCTAAAAAAATTAGCATATTGTGATAAAGTTCATTATTTTCCATAATGTAATGATAAAAATTAAACTTTCATATATTTTAGATTCATTGCACACCAACTGAAATATTTCAGGTCTTTTATTGTTTTAATACTGATGATTTTGGCATACAGCTCATGAAAACCCAAAATTCCTATCTCAAAAAATTAGCATATCATGAAAAGGTACTCTAAACAAGCTATTAACCTAATCATCTGAATCAACGAATTAACTCAAAACACCTGCAAAAGATTCCTGAGGCTTTTAAAAAACTCCCAGCCTGGTTCATTACTCAAAACTGCAATCATGGGTAACCTGTATATAGGGGAGTTATACAGTCACATACAGTTTTAAACACCTTCATTTGATTCATTCATTTACATGATTTCAGCCCTGAAAATGTCCATCTCTACTGATCAAATGGTAAAAGGTAGCTGTTATGTTGCAAACTACTACTTTGTGACATCGCAAGGTGGAACAGAGCATTTTGAGCTTTGGAGATATAGACTAATAGAGCAGCATTATTCAATTATTAAACTCCATGTATGTTTTTGAGGAGGTAACACCATTATAACATGGTTTACACAAGCGTAATTTTTGCATAGGAGACAAAGATCCTGTGAGATGTTGTTAAATCCATCTTGCCGAGATAATCAGGTTAAGTATGTCTTTAATGAACAGTCTGTATGTGATTAAACCATTCAAACAGCCCATTGATTACATTTGAATAATGACCCATTTGTCTTATTGTGTCAGAAAGGAAGAGCATCAACACGACTTTTGTTTTCAGCCAGGAGAAGCAAATTATTTAAAAGGTCCTATATTACACAAAACTGACTCTTGTGAGCTTTAAAAAGGTGCACTGTAACTTTCTGTTGGAGGGTCTGTTACCTGCTTGTTTCTATGGAGATGTCATTGCTCTGTCTGAAATGTTCCACAGTATGATATTAAACAGCTCTACCTTCCATTTAATTAGCGGTGGTTCTACAACTCAAAAATACCTAGAAAAACAAACATTCTGACTGAGCGGGGTCGCCTCTCCATGGAGAAGTAACATTTCTATTAAGAAAAGTCACACATTGCACCTTTAAGACATGCTGTAATGTTGTTACCTCATCAAAAACATACCAGATACGTTGTGTTTTGTTTCATTCACATTAGGGATGTCGACAATTAATCGACTTATGATTAATTGTCGATCAAGACGGTCCAACAAAATGCATTAATTGTAATTAATCGCTAATCGCGGAGACGCACACCCGCGTGGTCGCGAAACAAGGCAACCGCGCACCGCGCTGCGCCAAGCTCGACTCACAGCCGGCCGCAGGCGCCAACGGCACGGCATGGCACGGGCTGCTGAGCATGAGATCGAACCACGGCGCCCGGAATGCGTAGTCTCAGCCCTAGCCACAAACCAGCCGTGGCACGTGGTGGTTTAATCCTGGTTTAGTCCAGGTCTAGACCTGGTCCAGTCCTGGCTTAGTCCAGGCGCAGGTCTAAACCCAGGTTTAGTCCTGGTCTAGTCTCTTAGCCAATCAGGACGCAGAACACAATGTTGCACTATAAAAAAATGTTACACTATAAAAAAAATAAAGGAAAAAAATCCGCGAACCGCAATAGAGCGAGGGATTACTGTATTTTGTTATTCAGCATCAATACATCTGTCTGCTTTTTACTAAGGAATAATTCATTGAGGAATATACAATATAATAATACTATGATATATTTATGACTCAGTGTTATGTATACTATAGCTTATATTCTTAAAGACCCTATTGAAACACTAAAATTCAGGTGAAAAACGCCGCTTATCAGTTAATCGTTAATCGATCGATAAGGTCAATCAACTATAGATTAATGAATTAATCAATAATTTGCATCCCTAATTCACATGTTTGAGTAATCCTTTATTGTTAGTCTGTCTACATCTCCATAGCTCAGAATGCTCTGTTCCACTTTGTGATGTCGTGTAGTGGTAGTTTGATGGATAGCGGAGGAACCCAAGGGGAAGCATCGGTATTTTTTACAGATAACGTCCAGGAATTTTACAGATAAGAGCAGGACACTGGAGCAGGGTGGGTCGGAGCTGGAGACTGCAGCAGGTGACTGGAGCATGGAGATCTGAGGCAGATGAACCAAAGGGTAAGTAAAGCGAGTAACGGGTAGATAATCAAATGTAGCTAGAACGTAGCACTGACTGAAGAGGTATTACAATCTGGCAGCGCTGAGCTGGCGTGACTGGCTCTTAAATCCTGTTGATTACAGAGTGGGCCGGGCCGAGTTCGGCTCCAGCACACCTGTCTCCACTCCTGGAACACAGAAGGGGAGGGGAAGGAGGTGGCCACTCAGGGAGTGGCAGATGAAGCCAGAGGAGCCTGAGGGGCTGTGACAAACAGCTCCTTTTACCTTTACTTCAGTAGAGATAGGCAATTCCAGGACTGAAATTATCCAACTGAGTCTAGTGAGAGGTGCATGGAGTTTAAAAACCCAGTGGAGCACTTCCTGTTTTACCACATGACATCACAAGGTTAATCAGAGTGTTTTCTGGAAAAGAACCCAGCCTGAATATGAGGGTTTAATATGTGTAAATTAAACCAAACACACCTCCAGGTCTGTTTGTGAAACATTATAACCTCATCAGAAAATCATGTAATATGATTTTCTGATGAGGTTATAATGTGATAAGGACAGCGAACACGAGCGAACGACAAAACGGTGATGATAAAACAAACTGAGAATCATCAGGTAATAATTTATATAACTGTCGTTAGTTGCTTTGTAGTTACCTGTAGTTTGCTCTTTAGACACACATTTACACACGGCATTTCTCACGCAATTCAAGCGAAAATTGTTTACTCACACCCCCCCGCTCCTCGGAAATTACAGTCTCATGCACGAACCCGCTCAAAACTTGAGAGCCCTGCATGTAATATGGACACATTATAAATCAGTATTTCTTCTGCAGTGACTTTTAGGTGTTTGAGTTCAATTGAAGAGAAGTGACAGCAGTTTATCATGCAGGCTCACACTCACAGATGTATGAGAGGGTATATTTCGCTCATCAAAAACATTCCTGGAGGTGTATTTCATGATATTTATGCAGGTTTCAGTAATCCTCTGTTCTTTGGCTTTGAGGCTCACTTAACACTCAGTTTGAGGTTTCCCAACATAGTGATGTCACAGATAGAAACCATGTGCAGTGTTTAAGTCCATAAATCATTGCTTGACTAGTTTTAAAGGGCCCATATTACGCTATTTTCTAATGAGGTTATAATTTCCTCATCACAAACAGACATGCAGTTGTGTTTGTGTCATTCACGCATGTTTAACACATAAACCTGCATATTTAGGCTCAGTTCTTCTGTCAAACTGAAAACACTCCGCCTTTTGATGTTATGAGGTAATACAGAAAGTTTTACATTGTGTTTTTAAACTCCATACACCTTTACTAGAATCATTCATCCAGAATTTCTAATCAGTACTGAACAAAAAGACAAAGGCAGCTGTTAACTTGAAAACTACAACGACATGACATCACCTTGTGGAACAGAGCATTTTGAGCTTTGGAGATGTAAACAGACTTACATTAAAGGATTACTCAAACATGTGCCATACTGTAGAAGATACATCTTCTATATTATTGTCTTAAAGGACAGATATTAAACCTGCTTAACATTAAGAAAACAGGGTAGCTGTGACATGAATAACAAATATGCAGACTTTGTTTCATTGTCCCAGTCTTGGGTTTTGTAGGGCAGCAGTGCCTGAAGTTTAAGAAACCTGCAATGCGTGGCCATTTTGGCAAAAATGAAAAGCATGATCTGTAGCTATCCATAGGAGGTGCCAGCAGCATGCAGCACTTGTGATAACTTATACGACAATGAACAGCAAAGGAACACCTCATCAGGAGAAGTGATCACCACACTGCAGTGTTCTGGTACACATCTCCAAGATCTACACTTGGTCAGGGCTAACTTAAACTGGGAGCTGGTGAAAGCTTCTTGCTGTGTAGTGTGAGTGCTAGCCACTAAGCCACCAGTTTTCCTCTTGCTCAACAATAACCTGCCCTGGTCTTGATTAAGCCCGGGCACAACAGGAGACTGCAAATGGACGTGTCACATCAGCTTTGAATTATTGTTGCTATTAGCAACAACATGTTGAAAACACGCCTGGAGCATACAACAAGCCTGAAGCACAGTATGGCTAATATATGCACCCTCTCTCCAGGAGGAGAACAAGGTCATGCTCAAGGATTCTCATGCTCAATTATCTGTCCAGACCTGAAGATCTAATACTTTTGTATTAGATCTATTAACTCAAAATCCTTGTAAAACTGTTGTGTCCTATTCTGTCGCTGCTTCTGTTGTCATGTTTTAATTGTTGGTCTTTACATGTTTTGTACCTTGTGTTTTATCGACTTTCACCCCTGTTTTGTGGGACTACAGATGGAAACTAGCCTTGAGCTAAATCTGGTGTATTTACAGCACTAGCTGTTCATTAATACATGCTGTCCCATTTAAATAAATAAACTTAAACTTAAGACAACAAGCCAAGAGTTTGAAAGAAAAGGGTGTCAACTTATCCAAACCAAAGGAATATCTGTCTCATCATTAGCTTACTCAGAATTATATTTCAGTCACTTCGCACATGTATGAGTAAACTTTGAGTGCTAAAAATTTCTGTTTTCACCTACCCCCTATCTGCGCCCACTCTGTACTTACTTGCAATTAATCAAAAAATTAGATAAAAATCCAGATATTTAGGGCTAAAAAATGTCACATAGCCATTTTTCAGAACAGATAAACTCTACTGCTCGCTACAGTGAAATGTCATGACACCATTACACATAACACAGATCGGAAAATGCTTCTGTGTCTACTTGCATCCACATATTTCTCTCCACAGAAATCTTCCATAAAAATAAAGTCTTGATGATGATGTAACAGTACAGTAGTAAGACTTGTTTCTCATCACTAGGAATTTCAAGGACTTAACAGACTCATTCAGAGATGTTAGATAAACACCGAACAATTAGTTAAGATTAAAAAGCTCCATTTGCACCATTTACATTACAGCCTGTTTCTGGGAGCTTAACCGACTTCACAACCATTAGCACTGTGGACAGCTATTTTCAAAAATGCATAATTGATTATTTGAGCTGAGTGATGGTCGCGAGAGCTTGTTTTGTCTTAAATTGTACTATTTATAAGCCCTAAGGTTCAGCAGCTGTGCATTTTCATCACCGTTGTTATGGTTACCTGTAAACTTAGAAGGGTAAGATTGAACAGGATAATCCCACATGCATTAGTTTTCACTGAAGCTGCCTGTTAAATTGTACACGCGTTGAGCCACGTAAATGTCATGTTGGACTCACGCTGGGTTTGTTTTAGTTGCTATAAGTGCTGATTGATTCTGCAGAAATCTGTGGTGTTTTTCAGTCCCGGGAATATATAGATTATATATACACCAGACAAGACCCAAGGTGTAGGCTGTGCAAAGAGGCTCCTGAGACAGTCCAGCACATAACTGCGGGGTGTAAGATGCTGGCAGAGAAAGCATACATGGAGCGACACAACCAAGTGGCGGGCATAGTGTACAGAAACATCTGTGCAGAGTACGGGCTGGAGACCCCAAGCTCAAGGTGGGAAACACCTCCGAAGGTTGCAGAGAATGACCGAGCCAAGATCCTTCCAGATACAGACTGACAGAATGGTGATGGCGAACCAACCAGACATAGTGGTGGTGGATATGCAACAGAACAGAGCCGTGGTGGTCGACATTGTAATGTCAAGCGATGGTAACATCAGGATAAAGGAACATGAGAAACTAAAGAAATACCAGGGGCTCAGCTGGAGAAGGCCTGGAAGGTGAAGGCATCAGTGGTGCCCGTGGTGATCGGAGCACTCGGGGCTGTAACCTCCAAACTGGAGGAGTGGCTACAACAGATCCCAGGAAAAACATCAGACATCTCAGTCCAGAAAAGCGCAGTACAGGAACAGCAAAGATACTGCGCAGAACTCTCAAGCTCCCAGGCCTCTGGTAGAGGATGGATGAGAGATGACCAACCACCGTGGAAGGTGAGGAGCACATTTTTTTTCTTTTTCTTTTCCCCTTGTAAGCAGCCATATTTGTTTTGATATCGACAGACCAACCATCAATGTCCCTGATTGGCTAATTCACCTGTCAATCACTCCCATCCGAGCTCAGGGTGATTCAGCGGTGACCAGACTCACATCTTCGTAAAGTATCTTAGTAAAGTATTTTGGATGCCTGCCGAACTATGTAAAATGTAAACCAAAGTTAATGACAAACCCATTTAAAATTACACTATAGCTTTTCTGGCAGATGGTCCACCATCTGCTTTTCTGCATGGAGATGTTCCAGATTTTGCTTGGAATAGCATTTATTATAATTACTGCTTTAAAAAACACTTGGGCTGGGGGCATGATCTGCTTGTCTCCATGGAGATATGTCCATCTAGCAGAAAGTTACATAATGTGCCTTGACTGTTGGGTATTCACTGTATTGTGTAGGTGTGTGATCATATTAAACTACAAAACTGAGCTGAAAACCAAGAGCAGAGAACTAAACCTTTACGGTTCATATTGCAACAATTTGTTGAATAATATTTTTATTTTATATTAAGTCAGCATGATCTGTGTCCCCAGATACATCAGATGACTCTTCTTTCTGCACCCTTTCATTCAATATTTTGTATTGCTATCACACTGATGATGTCTTTTTATACTTGAATGAAATAAATAAAACAAACAGATACAAGGTAAACATGTTCTAATCAAATATTGATTCAACTGATGGCAAATTTTAGTTCTCAACTAGATTATCAAAGCAGAATGAGCCACACATACAGTGCTGCTCATAAGTTTACATACCCTGGCAAAATGTTTTGTTTCTTGGCTATTTCTCAGAGAAAATGAATAACACAAAATGTTTTCTTTCACTCTCGGATAGTGATTGGCCAAAGCCATTTATTGTGAAACATCTGTGTTTACTCTTTTTTAAACCAGAATGACAACAGAAACTAACAGCCAAGAAACAAAACATTTTGCCAGGGTATGTAAACTTATGAGCAGCACTGTAAGTCTTTCACTTGGGTTGCCAGTTTCCATGCTGGAATCCTGTTGGTTTAAACCAGTGCTTCTCAATTATTTTCTGTGACGCCCCCCCTAGGAAGAAGAAAAAATGTCACGCCCCCCTTCCTGCGCGCGACTATAAATAGTATTATTTGTCTAGAACATTATTAGAACACCATTGTATCCTTTTATTAACATTATAAACAAAAAAAAGAAAGAAACTTACAACAAAGACTGCACTGAGGACTCAAATATTAATGTGTTTTTAATGCAGCTTTGCGCACATTTGTTTACGTTTTACAGAAATGAAACTTAAAACCACCTCATTTGCATAAGCTAAAAGCACTGAAAAAAAAACGCTCTCTCCTTGTGCCACTGATGCGTCAGCTTCTATCGGACTAAAGGACACGACTCAGTGGAATATACGTGTTTTTTCTGTGACAGAGGATGTTCTGTTAATGGTGAGACTGTGCGTAAATCGCATGTGAGAACGCCACTGCCAACTACTGTTGTTGATGTGCAATTACACTTAGTTCTAGTACAGTACAGCAAAAAAACATGTTTCCCAGGGTCATACGCGCCCCCCCGGCGCCACGCCCCCCCAGGGGGGTCCGCCCCACTATTTGAGAAGCACTGGTTTAAACCTAGACTGTCTCTCTCTGATCTGAACGGTCACTCCCTAAACTCTCCTGTACTTACAGCTACAGCCTGGTCTGTGCATAAACTGAGACTGAGACAAACTTGGATCTGTCTCTATCCGCAGAGCGAAGAGCGAGGACGACCTACATACAGGATCCATATTAGATCATTTTCTGATTAGTCTTATAATGTTGTTTCCTCATCAAAATCATCCACGCAGTAAGTGCTTCACTGTGTTTTTAAACTTTTAAACTTTTTTAAACTTCACTAGAATCATTTGGATCATTTTAAATTCCACTTCATGACATCACAAGGTGGAACAGAGCATTTTGAGCTTATTTTTGATGAGGTAACAACTTTGTAGCACTGCCTAAAGCTTAAACAGTTCATTTTTCGTAATAATAGGCAGATCAATATTATGTTTCTATGCTGCAGTGGACTCTATGCCATAACTTACTGCATCCAACATCATCATCCACACCATTATTTATTTATTCTTCTCTTTTTCTGTGCATTTTCTCCCTGAAGGCGAGACACTGCAGGTGAATAAGAACAAATCTTACATTTAAAGATATCAGCTTGAAACTTCTTGAAGTTTACTCACATGAATGTAAATGGCTTCTTTTTGGTGTCATATTGAAAACAAAAACAAACACAAAGTGAATTTTGGATATCTTATTTAGTATGAGTAAACTAGAAAAAAGAAAAACAAACTCTGCTTGGAATGTTCCACAGTATGATATTAAACAGCTCTATCTTACTCAATTACAGATGGTTTTATAGCTCAAAAATAAGAAAAACTGGCTATTTCTGTGGATTTAGATTACAAGCGCGACAGACCAACTTTGAATAAGGAGCTGTTTATTCAGTAATAATTGCGTTCATTTCATAAAGACACTCAGGGGAGCTTTATTTCATTTATTTATAACAAGGACAGTGCATGACAGATAGTACAACTGCATTATATGATAGTTAGCAAAGAGTTTCCTTCTGTAGTATGACATCAAACGGCTCTACCTTACAGTTACTCAATTACAGACGGTTTTATAACTCAAAAACACCTAGAAAAACAGACATTCTGACTGAACGGGGTCACCTCTCCAGAGATCTGACCTGTACCTTGGTCTAGTTCAGTCTCAGTGATGATAGAAAGGTTTAATCCCATAGTTATATCCTCCTGGGACCCGAAGAAAAAAAGTGTACCTAAATTATTATTATTATTTTAATTTTCTATTTGGAGGTAAATGAACACCTTAGCATTTCCATTTTGTTCATTTTATTATTATTCATAATGTCATAATGTCATAATGTAAACATGTCCTCTGTAATGGACGTCGGGGACATTTTGGTGTTAAATCCACGTGAAGTTAACGACCTAACAAAAAAAAAAAAATTTTTTTTGATGACCAACATCTCTGACAAGCTTCTATAGTCGTCTCCCTTTTAATTTCTTATTTTTTTTATTTTTTTATATATTATGTATTATTTATTCATTTTATTTGTTTGAGTATTTATTTATTATTTTTATTATTTTATTAATTTATTTTATTATTTATTTATTTTTTTTAAATCATAGTGCAGCCACAAACTAGAATCTCAAAACACTTAAAAGATAGACTGGTTAACTCTATGTCCACTATAAAGACACAAATGAATGGGTCGGTCTCAGGAGGATATAAGGCAGTGTTTCCCAACCAGGGGTACTCGTACCCCTAGGGGTATGTGAGCACACTGCAGGGGGTACTCGGCAGATTAAGGACATGAAATAAAAAGATTTTCATTTAATTATTTAGTATTTATTTGGGTAAATTATTTTCAAAGAAACATTCTTTATTTTTATGTTTAACTAATTTGAGTTAAAGAAAAGAGAGAAAATGCCTGAGAATAAAATTTTCAAATTAAGGAGATGAAATAAAATGATTTTCATTTAAAAATCTGTTGTGTCACGTTCTACTTTTGGAGAATTATCAACACGTATGAGTGAGGGGGTACTCGAGGTATGACAAAAAGGCTCAGGGGTACACAAGACAAAAAACGTTGGGAAACACTGATATAAGGCCTTTCCAATTATAACCTGCTCATAACTAGGGATGGGAATCGACATTCGGGACAGGTTCAGGACAGGTTCAGGACAGGTCTGTTTTTTCGGAGCTCGTGTACAAAGATACTTTAGCAGCAGAAAGTCCGGGATATAAGCAAATACGCGAATAAACGTGGAGACACGCAAATTTTCAGTCAACAGCGACACGGGGTGAGTCACATTATTATCATATTATTTCTGCATCAAATGGAGATATTAGGTGAAAGCAGCGGCTTGTGTCAACATTAACCTGTGCACTAAACCGGGACTAAACCAGGACTAAAACAGAACTAAAGCAGGACTAGACTAGGACTAGAACAGGACTAGAACAGGACTAGACCAGGACCTAGACCAGGACTAGAACAGGACTAGAACAGGACTAGACCAGGACTAGACTAGGACTAGACTAGGACTAAAACAGGACTAGAACAGGACTAGACTAGGACTAGACAGGACTAAACCAGGACTAAACCAGGACTAGACCAGCACTAGACCAGGACTAAACCAGGACTAAACCAGGACTAGACCAGCACTAGACCAGGACTAAACCAGGACTAAACCAGGACTAGACCAGGACTAGACCAGGACTAGTGCTAATCTTGGTGCTAATCAAAGAGTTTGTTCTCCTTTTTCCCCAAAATTAGAATCGATAAGAGAATTGATAAAGAATTGAATCGTTAAGCAGTATCGATAATGGAATCGGAATCGTAAAAATCTTATCAATTCCCATCCCTGCTCATAACCTGATCATGTATTTGGTTTAACAGAAGCAGCTGTTTCTCACCTGGACGACCGCTCGCTCTGGTGCCACAGGTGTGTTCACGTTGACAGGGACAGGACAGTTTCCTCTCACTTCTCCTCTATCCTAATTAGGAGCCTTTTCAGAGACGCCTATTCACATGCACAATGGAGCGTTAGGGCCCTCGGACAAAGACGTTACCTAACCTCCTATATGAGCTCTTATGTTGAGGCTTCACACATAAATGCCAGGCTCCAGGATACAATAGAGTGCAATCTAGAGGCAATAAAGCAATAACCTCCATGCATATTTCATCATAAATGCAGGGGCATACTTGGCATGATTATTGTGTAACCGTGTAATCAAATACATTTGCTTGGAAACAGAATCCAAATAGCAATCTAATGTAGAGACTGTGCTGTGAGGGAGCAGGTGCAGAAGTTTAGACGACTACTACTTAGGGCTGGATGTCAAGTTTATCTCAAGGCTCAACTCAGCTTTAAGACTTTTTTGAATTTTTCCAGCTTCTTCTTTAGCGGTCATAGTAGTTGCAGTAGTATTGCGGTGGTAAAGGTAGGGGTATTAGTGGTAGTAGTAGTAGAGGTAGGTTTAGTGGAAGTAGTAGTAGTAGTTGCAGCAGTAGGAGTAGTAGTTGTAGCAGTAGTAGTTGTAGCAGCAGTAGTAGTAGTAGTAGTTGTAGCAGTAGTAGTTGTAGTAGCAGTAGTAGTAGTAGTAGTAGCAGTAGTAGCAGTAGTAGTTGTAGCAGTAGTAGTAGTAGTAGTAGTTGCAGTAGTAGGAGTAGTAGTTGTAGCAGTAGTAGTTGTAGTAGCAGTAGTAGTAGTAGTAGCAGTAGTAGTTGTAGTAGTAGTAGTTGTAGCAGTAGTAGTAGCAGTAGTAGTAGCAGTAGTAGCGGTAGTACGAAACGCCTTCACGGAAAATTCAAGTTACAAAATGCAAAATCTCAAAAATTCAAATAATGCGCGCTCAGCCACACACATTATACGCTTTTATCAGACTGGATTTAAACTTTTCTCACATTTGTCTTGTTTAAACACTCAAACTTTCATAGATTTTCAACAAAATGTATTAATAGTGAAGCGTGGGGGGAAGGGGGAGGGGGGAGAAAACTGCGCGGACACGTGTGAGAGCGCAGCATGACCCGGCGTGGGGCTGCCAGCAGGTCTAGACCTGGACTAAACCAGGACTAAACTTGGACTAAACCAGGACTAAACTTGGACTAAACCAGGACTAGACCAGGTGGATTAAAGCGCCGCGCGCGTCTAATTCCTGGTTTCGTTTCGAGTCACAGCTGAGGCGAGCAGCGAGGACTCCCCTCGGGACGGCACGCAGTCTGAGCGCATGAGCGCATGAACAAGACCCACGAACGCATGCAAGAGCCGCGGTGGTCTAGACCTGCTCTAGACCTGGTCTAGACCAGCACGGGTCTCGTTCATGCGCTCAGACTGCGTGCGGTCCTCCTCGCTGCTCCCCTCAGCTGTGACTCGAAACGAAACCAGGAAATAGACCCGCGCGCGGCGCTTTAATCCACTGTACCACTGTGTGTGAGTGTGTGTGTATGTATATATATATATATATATATATATATATATATAGATATATATACTCAACAAAAATATAAGCGCAACACTTTTGTTTTTGCTCCCATTTTTCCTGAGATGGACCCAAAGATCCAAAATTCACTCCAGATACACAACACTACCATTTCTCTCAAACATTGTTCACAAATCTGTCCAAATGTGTGACAGCGAGCACCTCTGCCCCGCCGAGACAATCCACCCCACCTCACAGGTGTGCCACATCAAGATGCCGATCCGACATCATGACCAGTGCACAGGTGTGCCTTAGACTGCCCACAATAAAAGGCCACTCTGAAATTTTTTGCTTTATTGGGGGTCTGGGGACTCAGAACCAGTCAGTATCTGGTGTGACCACCATTTGCCTCATGCAGTGCAACACATCTTCTTCGCATAGAGTTGATCAGATTGTCAATTGTGGCCTGTGGAATGTTGGTCCACTCCTCTTCAATGGCTGTGCGAAGTTGCTGGATATTAGTGGGAGCTGGTACACGCTGTCGTATACGCCGGTCACGCACATCCCAAACATGCTCAATGGGTGACATGTCCGGTGAGTATGCTGGCCATGCAAGAACTGGGACATTTTCAGCTTCCAAGAATTGTGTACAGATCCTTGCAACATGGGGCCGTGCATTATCTTGCTGAAACATGAGGTGATGTTCATGGATGTATGGCACAACAATGGGCCTCAGGATCTCATCACGGTATCTCTGTGCATTCAAAATGCCATCAATAAAATGCACCTGTGTTCTTCGTCCATAACAGCCTTTGAAGAGGAGTGGACCAACATTCCACAGGCCACAACTGACAATCTGATCAACTCTATGCGAAGAAGATGTGTTGCACTGCATGAGGCAAATGGTGGTCACACCAGATACTGACTGGTTCTGAGTCCCCAGACCCCCAATAAAGAAAAAATAAAAATAAAAAAATGCACATTTCAGGGTGGCCTTTTGTTGTGGGCAGTCTGGGGCGCACCTGTGCACTGGTCATGATGTCGGATCGGCATCTTGATGTGTCGCACCTGTGAGGTGGGGTGGATTGTCTCGGC
>JAVJIX010000055.1:2635000-2852500 GCA_036785185.1 Paratrypauchen microcephalus | reverse complement strand
CAACAACAGAACTTGGCCTGAGTGGGAATCGATCGTTCAAAGCTTCAAGAACTCATCTCCATGACAACACTCACTGCGCGCACATGGACATGGAGTGTAATCCGATTGCAAACGGATTGGGATCGTATCGAATTCATGTGCACAGGCTAAGGATCGTATAGGGATTTGGTTTCCAGAATCCGATTGGAACCCCTGGCTTAGGCTGATAGTAATCCACTCGGTGCCGCTTTGTGCACGATATCGGATCAGATTGGCGTACTGTGCATGCGTGGGAATTTTCGCCAGGGATTTCACCCGGAAGTAGCAGGAGGCGCCGACGCCGTCATAAGTAGCGATTGTTGCCGGAAAAGTCAGACGAAATCATGGCTGCGAAGAAAGAATGCACAACACGTACACCAATGCTGCTCCGTCAAACTCCTCGAGCGCCATCTTTGTATACTACCACATAGTTTGTTGTGTTTTTATTGATTAGCCATCACCTGGAAGTAGTTGAACTATAGCGCCACATAGCGTAACGGAGCCGGCCAGGTCGCTGACCATTATCCGATTACACGAGTTTCATGTGCACTTGGATTTTAGGACAGACCACCCACCGAGTAACGGGATCGGATTTGGAGAAATCCAATCCGATCCTACCATGTGCACACAGTGACTCTTCACCTTCCTAGGGACTATAGATGGAAATGAGCATTTTGCTATAATCTGGCATATTTACACTGCAATGTTGTAGATGTTCATCAATATGCGCTGTCCCTATTAAATAAAAGAATAAATAAAATTTAAAATAAAAAAAAATGCTGGGGGACCACTGAGTCACTGTCGCGTCAGGAAAACCAGGAGCATTCAGTCTGAGGCAGGTGCCAGCTAAAGGTAAAACTGGCTTTGACTTGAGTTTTCACTGAGTAGAAATTTAAGTGAAGGTTGATGAATAGTGATTTAAAACTCTAAGACCAGGTGCATCTTTTTTAATATCTGTATTACAAATTATATTAAAACTGTATAGGTGCATTAAGTGTATCCAGAAGGGACTTGCACCAGATCATGGAGCGTGACAAACCTCCGTCCAAACTTCGAGACGGTCCAACCACAGCTGCTAATTTGTAGCATGTGTCTCTCTCTCAGTGGGTTGAGCGGTCGGATCCACTGACCCGCGGGTTGGCGGTGCGATTCCAGCTCCCAACCTCTCACAGGTGAGTGCTGCCATTGTGTCCTTGGGCAAGACACTTAACCCCACCTCACCCCCAATGTCTGTCCACAATGGAAGAGCCGCGGGTCATTCCAGAATTGGAGGACATTTTGGCTTTAAAATCTTTGAAAAATAAACCTTCACTTTTCTGATTTTCTGCTACATATTCATCAATAATAGGTAATAAACTGTCAAATGCTTGATTAGCTCAGCTTATGGATTAATGGCACAATTTTTATTCCGTGATGTATTTGGTTTATTTATTTATTTACTCTAATCACAGTAACAGGGTTGCAGGTAACAGGGTTGCAAATCCGCACTAATGTTCGCTTTATCTCAGGAGTAGAAGCTAGCTGTTTAGCTGTTACTGCTAATCAAGAGGAAAAACTTATTTATGCAAATAAATAAAGGGGGAAAAAATAATTGTCTTATAATATGCAATATAATATGCATAACAGGGTTGCATGAGGTAGAGTGAGACATTCAATCAAGGCTAACTATGTTATAAAAATCTGAAAAATAGAAGAGAAGACAAACCTTTGCTCTACCGATTCTTTTGAAAAACCTGTTTGATGATGTCAAGTCCAGGGGATCATGTGATTCTGCTTTCTTCTTCTACCAGGCTAAAAATGTTCTGGTAACAGGGTTGCGTGTATGTTGTGGGACACATGTTCCATGAATAATAATTAATTATTTGAAATATTATGTCTATTAAAACAAATGTTCCCACAGTTACAAGAGATGGCAATGAAACAAATAATACAAAAAACAAGAAATTTCAGTTTAATTTTAGCTGGTTTATTTGAGATTCAATTTGGCCATTAGAGGGGAAGAGGAAAATGGCATTTTGGGGGGTACTCCAAACTTATTTGGTATTTTAAAAAATATTTTCAAGCATTCTTTTCTCTTTGTTTTTTTTAGATAACAGGGATGAAAGAGTTCCATTTTTTAGCGGATCTCCGCTTTTTTTTCCAGCTGCGGGGTAATTTTTATTTTTTTATTTTTTTTTACATCTGTGCAAATTCGTTGAGAAAGATTTTGGGTGTATATATACTGTATGTATTGTTGTGTTTAGGGTCGCCAACTGTCCCTTGAAAAACAGAATCGTCCCGTATTCAGAACAAAAGTACGTGTATCTCGTATTAAACTTCGTATTAAACACGGGCGCGAGCCCGTGTCTGGAGCCGCGGACCGAGCGAGTGAGCGCAGCTCTTTCGCAACAGCCTGTACCATTGCGTGTACACAGGTTAAACTTTATAAAACATCCTATACCTCATCCTACCTGCCCGTGCCTCACTTAACGCGTCGCTCCTCGCTTTTTCACCTGCGCCTTTTAGCGCGCATAAGCTCCTCCTCAATGCCTCTGATTAGACAAAGTGTAACGCAAAAACAAATCCAATATATACTACTAGTAGGCCTACCTGTTAATAAAATGTGTTTTTTTGTACTTTTATGTACAGTTTTATTTTATTGCTAACATATAGCATATAGAAATCCAAATTTCAGAAATTTAAAATTTTCCAGCGGGGGGGGGGGACTTTCCGCTTTTTTCATGATTGGCCACTTTCATCCCTGAGATAAGTAAATTCACTCAGAAACTGTATGTTTTAGTATTTTGTATGTGGATTATTTAATATTTGATGGGTGGGACGTAAAATGTCCTCCAATTCTGGAATGACCTACCCCCCATGACAGAAGAACATCAAGGCCAGTTGCATCAAGCGACGTGGGGCTGTCCTCCCTTGGACCCACCACCCGCAGGGGGAACTGTGGGGTCCAGTGCACTTTGATCTGGGCGGCGGACCTGGACCGTTGCCCCCACAACCCGAAATGCGGAGAAAGCAGAAGAAAATGGAAAAAAAAAAGATCTCTCAAATACAGAAGACAACTACTCTTGAAAAATCTCTTATCATTCAGGATAAAATATAGAACTTATTTTACCTGAGAAGTAATAGTTTGGTGCTTCAGTTGTTGATTTGGAGAATATCTGCACTATTTCTCAGTCGTTTATGTTTTTTTTCCCCCTTTTTTATGTGTAAATCGGCATGTTTGTTTTTGACGTGAACGAGCCATGTGTCTCTCTGATTGGCTAATCCACCTGTCAATCACGACCTCTGAAATCAGGGAGACAGGATACCAGACATGGGACCAAGTCACACATGTGCAAGTCTCAAGTAAGTCTCAAGTCTTCACCTTCAAGTCCCAAGTAAGTCCCAAGTTTTTTTTTCTTGGGCAAGTCAAGTCAAGTCAAGTCACAGGCTATGTCAAGTCAAGTCAAGTCAAGTCCTGTAATAGGTCAAGTCAAGTCCAAGTCAAGTCACCTTTGGCGTATTGTTGTAATTTTAGCTGCAGAATCTGATCTTAATAAAGTGAAAGGCAATATATAAGACAGTGTAAGTAATCATCACTGGCTAATGTGCCCAACCTGTTATAAAATATTTGTATTGTAAATACTCATGTTCAGTAAAATATACTCAACAAAAATATAAACGCAACACTTTTGTTTTTGCTCCCATTTTTCCTGAGATGGACCCAAAGATCCTAAATTCACTCCAGATACACAACACTACCATTTCTCTCAAACATTGTTCACAAATCTGTCCAAATGTGTGACAGCGAGCACCTCTGCCCCGCCGAGACAATCCACCCCACCTCACAGGTGCGCCACATCAAGATGCCGATCCGACATCATGACCAGTGCACAGGTGTGCCCCACTCAGAACCAGTCAGTATCTGGTGTGACCACCATTTGCCTCATGCAGTGCAACACATCTTCTTCACATAGAGTTTATCAGATTGTCAATTGTGGCCTGTGGAATGTTGGTCCACTCCTCTTCAATGGCTGTGCGAAGTTGCTGGATATTAGTGGGAGCTGGTACATGCTGTCGTATACGCCGTTCAAGCACATCCCAAACATGCTCAATGGGTGACATGTCCGGTGAGTATGCTGGCCATGCAAGAACTGGGACATCTTCAGCTTCCAAGAATTGTGTACAGATCCTTGCAACATGGGGCCGTGCATTATCTTGCTGAAACATGAGGTGATGTTCATGGATGTATGGCACAACAATGGGCCTCAGGATCTCATCACGGTATCTCTGTGCATTCAAAATGCCATCAATAAAATGCACCTGTGTTCTTCGTCCATAACAGCCATTGAAGAGGAGTGGACCAACATTCCACAGGCCACAACTGACAATCTGATAAACTCTATGCAAAGAAGATGTGTTGCACTGCATGAGGCAAATGGTGGTCACACCAGATACTGACTGGTTCTGAGTCCCCAGACCCCCAATAAAGCAAAAAAATGCACATTTCGGGGTGGCCTTTTATTGTGGGCAGTCTGGGGTGCACCTGTGCACTGGTCATGATGTCGGATCGGCATCTTGATGTGGCGCACCTGTGAGGTGGGGTGGATTGTCTCGGCGGGGCAGAGGTGCTCGCTGTCACACATTTGGACAGATTTGTGAACAATGTTTGAGAGAAATGGTAGTGTTGTGTATCTGGAGTGAATTTTGGATCTTTGGGTCCATCTCAGGAAAAATGGGAGCAAAAACAAAAGTGTTGCGTTTATATTTGTGTTGAGTGTACATCATATACTCAAACAAAACAGTGATAATGTAATTATTGATTATTTATTGGCAAAAGTGATCTGTACATCGAAAACCAAACTGTTTCACATGTTTTCAACATTGAGCTGAAACCAGTAACAGCTAAAACAAACTTGTATTAAACTTTGTTACACTCCCTAACTCACTCTGTCCCACACACACACACACGCACACACACACACACACACACACGTACACGCGCGCGCGCACACACACACACACACACACACACACACACACACCACTCTTCACGTACGTAATGGGTCAGGCGCGCTCCTCGAGAGCTCGTGTATTTAGACTACACCTTTGTAAGAGACTGACTGAGGTCGTTTTCACACCAGGAAAGTCCGATAGTTCACTTGCTTTGGTCCGGACCAAACTTTTTTTTATTTTTTTTATTTTGGTGCGGTTCGCTTTCACACTGCACTTTTTCCCAAGTGGACCAACATCTGTAAATAAAACCACGTGTGCTGAGGTCGCTCAGCCATTGGACCGTGTCAAAGGGCGGTCTCTAAACACGGAAGGAGGAGAGTCATGGCGTTGCATGCTGTTTTCAGTCTAGCATTATCGATATGGTTTACACAGTTTTTACAGTTCTTACAAATGTTTGAGCAGCATCGTGAGGTTTACACCATTTTACAGTCAATTTACAAACGACGAAGACACAGGGAAAGACGACTACGGAGGACAGCGCTCATTTGCGCGCAGCAAGTTGTGACTCTTCACGCTCTTCACGCAAAACGTAGCAGGTATGGCTATCAAGTTGGAATTAGCATATCAACAGACTTAGCAAAAAGCATTAGTGCTACTGTTTACCTATATGTAGCTATCCTATATTATCGTTAAATTTAGCCAGGTACATAATTCCTTAACGTAGATAAAGTTCGCTGCTATCATTTTTCTTTTCAAGCACAACAAACTAATCTGACCGAAGTTCTTAAAATGTAATGTCTGCATCTTACGGTTAAAATTGCATAAGCATCCAACCCTTACCTACACTGAATCGGGAACATAAATGAAAGTGATAGCCTACTGGCCTTTGACCTAATAATGCACCATTTCCACAACAGTAAAAAAAATACCCTTTGGGAAAAGTAGCATAGAGCACTGCATGAATCCTATTGTATTGTGGGACATTTTATTATCATAAAAGTATAGAAATAATACAAATACTGTAATCTTATATTTTGGAACATTTTACTATAGCAATATGAGATTGTACTACAAGACCACTACAGGGAGAAAACCATTATAGAAGTATTGTACAGAGATGGTAGTACTATAGAACACCATAGGGGTATTAACACATATAGAGATCTTATAGGATCCATATAGGTCCCTTTTTTAGGTATAGGCTGTGTCTTGTGTTCTAAACCAAATCAGACAATTAACCAAATACAATATGCTCTTTAAGCTATTTACACATTAATTCATATGACATTTACATCTTTGTCACTCTCAAAGTGTTTTCATATTCTACAGTCTTCCAGAAAATAATTAATCTTCATAATTCATGCCATTATCTGCACTATGGAGTACTGAACCTACAGTTAACATACAGTAAACTACCATTGCTTTTATTTGTGATAATAATTATGACCTCTGGGTTTCTCCGTTCTTAGGGAAATCTGGGTCAATCCACGCTCCCAGGACTGGTGGCATCTTGTCATTAACAACTGGACCGACAGAGAGTTTATCCAAAATTTTCGGATGAGAAGAGGAACATTTCAGTACCTCTGTGGTATGCTCCGACCCCTCTTGACCCGCCAGCACACCAGGTACAGAAGGCCTCTCTCTGTGGAGATTCGAGTCGCAGTCTGTCTGTGGAGGTTAGCGACGAACCTGGAATACAGGTCAATCTCCAACCTCTTTGGTGTTGGCATCTCCACCTGCTGTCTCATCACACAGGAGGTCATTACTGCCATCAACACCATCCTAAAGCCTCTGTACCTAAAAACACCCAGTCCTGCTGAATTCAAAACAATCATTCAAGCCTTCCGGGATAAGTGGAGATTCCCCCAGGTAGTTGGTGCTATAGATGGCTCCCATATTCCGATCAAGGCACCTCGGGACGCACCAGCAGACTACTACAACAGGAAAGGCCAGTATTCGGTTATTCTACAGGCTGTAGTTGACCATAAATTGAAAATCTGGGACATCAATATTGGACAGCCAGGACGAGTACATGACGCTCGGGTTTTTGCCCTTTCTTCCTTTTTTGACCGCATGCAAAGAAATGCCCTTTTACCCCCCTGGACGGAAACTTTTGAGGATGTAAACGTACCGCTTGTCATTTTAGGAGATGCAGCCTACCCCTTGCTCCCCTGGCTCATGAAGCCATTCCCGGAAAGTAGAAGAGTGACTCCTGACCAGGTCAACTTCAATCACCGCCTGAGCCAGGCAAGAATGGTCGTCGAGAGGGCCTTTGGACGGCTCAAGGGTCGCTGGAGATGCCTCCTTAAGCCGCAAGACTGTCACATTTCTCTGGTCAGTCAGGTGACATCAGCATGTTGTGTGTTACACAATTTGTGTGAAGAGCAGAATGAAGAGTACTTTGAGGCAGGGGACTATGAAGAGGATGACGGTGGAGTGAATGTGAATGAGGAACAGAATGTCTTACAGGCCAGAAACCAGAGGGCGCAGGAAATACGAAATGCTCTATGTACGTACTTTTCAAGGATGTAATTTTTTTTTTTTTTTTTTTTTATGAATGAGGCAAACAAAGCATGTTTTACTGTAATTTGCTTCAAAAATTTATTGTTGAACAAATACTGAACTTTTTGTTTCTCCTTGTTCTATTTCCCATATCAGGAAAAGATGAAAATGGCTGAAAAATAAAACTTTTCAATCTATATAATGATTCTTTTATCACCAAAATACAACAATCACTTATGAATTGCAGAATATAACAGGTGGGTTGCAAATAACCAACAAACAGGTGAGCTGTAGCATTACAAACCATAACATAATGACTGGAATTGACAAGGATAATAACATCTGAAAAATAAAACTGGTGTATATAGATTTTTTTTTTTTACCACCAAATGAAAATGAAAAGTTGTACTTCAGGTAAACAATATAAAAAAATCAACTGACAGTTAACATACTACAAAATACAGTATAACAGGGTTGCAAAAAAAACAACAGCCAGTCAATGTCACTGGGACATGTCACAGGTGAATTGCAGCATTACAAGTCATATACATTTTGACTGGCATTGACTTGGTGAAGGATATCTGACATAGGAAGGGAATCATTCGCCTGTGCTCCAGTTGTAGGTGTCTGCATAGGCTGCTGCTGTGTTTGGGCTCCGGATGACTGAGGCACAGACCAGGTGGTGGTAGGGGTTGACCCCACTGAAGATGTAGGGTTAGGCACCCAGTAAGTTGCAGGTGGGTGGTGTGGTTGAGCAGGTGGGTGTTGTGGTTGAGCAAAAGATATAAAAGCACTCAGCATCAGACGAAACATGTTAGTATTTTCCTGCAATTGGGCTTGCATGATTTCAAAACGCCTCGCATCTCCCTCTCGTTGTGATCTGAGCATGCTCTCCATATAGGTGTTCTCTTGTAATTGGCGATTTTGCTCTGCTTGAATCATGTCCTGTAGCTGCCTGTGTTGCTGATCCATGAAAGCCTGTAACCCAACATCAGACAGTGAAGATTGAGCCTTGCGCTTCCTTCCCAAGTGCTTCCTGGCATTAGCCCCAGGAATGGCCAGCTTTGGTGAGGTAGCATCATTGTCAGTGTCTGAGGATGGCATCCCCTGTGCTGTCAAAACACACACAAGTAATTAATGCTAAAGTCAGCTCATGGGACTGTTACAGAATGTTACATGTTAACATTTGAGTCATGAATGTACATACTCATGACTAATCATAAATGTACATATTTTTAAACTTATACTGATTAGCTTTCAAATAAATATAGTCAGTCAGAAGTAAATTTTAATCCATGCAGGCCACTCCACTACTAAACCTATGTTGGTGGGTAGCTGGTTTGTTTGACTACTGTCATGTAATATAAACAAAACAAAAAATACTACAATAGTGGGAAAAATTTCCCCACTAATAAAGGCACATCTTATCTTATAACCAACGAACATGTAAGTAATAGTGGGACTAGTTTTAGTTATTAATAAGTTATTGACTCACCATTTCCATCATCATCCTGAACTTGGTGTGTCAGGCTGCTGTTTGCAGGTGATGGGGTCCCTCTACTAGCATCACTGCTAGCACCACACGTCTCGTCATCTGCCAGGCTGTGGGAGTCATTCTCAACAATATCCACGGCCGACACTGTTGGTCTGGAACTCAAGATATTGTCAAGTTCGTCGTAGTAGATGAACTTGTCTTTGGCTTCGCCAGAACTTCCACTCTTCGCGAGAGTGTCTCTCACTTTTATGTAGTTCTGGCGAAGTTTCTTTACCTTCACTCTGCATTGCTCAGGTGAACGCGGAAACCCCCTCGCCTTCATTTTCTCGCTAAATACATTGAACACGTCTGCGTTTTTGTGTGTTCTTTCTAAAAGCTGTGCAATATGGACATCTGACCATATTTCAATAAGGCAGCGTGTTTCCTCGTTTGTCCACGTCTGTCCACGGCTCATTATAGTTTGCTACTCCTCTCCTCCTCCTCGCTGAGCGGTTGCACTAGCCTCGATTTCCCATAATGCTCGACATACGACGGGAGCTCGTCAAGTACAAAAAGCCAAGTTGCGTCGGATCGAGTCCGGTCTGCATTCTCACCTCAAACGAACCGCACCAGAGTTCGAATGGAACCGGACCGAGACCGACCTTTTTAGGTGGTCTCGGTCCGCTTGTTTGCTCCGGATCGAGACTTTTGGTTTTTATTCACACCAGCCCAAAAGGTCCGAATCAAAGGAGCAAACGAACTCTGGTCCGTTTAAAACGAACCAAACAAGGCAGGTGTGAAAACGCCCTGAGTAAGAGTAAAAAGTGATGAGAGTTTTGTTTATTATTATTATTTGAACGTAGACCCTCGGTCAAGTGATCTCCTGCATTCCATAAAACCAAGCCAACAACTGATCTGAGCAACGCCAAGAGACAGTACATTAACGCCACAGCCCTCCAGCACAAGCGCAAACACAGCGCAACTCTCACATCTGAGGGGACGAAACCAGGACTGGACCAGGTCTAGACCTGGACTAAACCGGGATTAAACCACCACGGGCCACTCTTTGCTGATTTCGTGCGGCTGGTTTGTGGCTGGGGCTGAGAGTACGCGGTCCGGGCGCCGCGGATCGTTTTCGTGCTCGCAGCCCCGGTGTACGCGCGGCCTCGTGCCGGTGGTGGTGCACGTGGTGCACGCGTTGCGTCCCAGGACATGGCAGTGCCGCTGAATGAGCACGAAAACCTTATGTGAACACGCAAGTCATTCAAGTCATCGTGTCTCAAGTCAAGTCAAGTCCCGAGTCCTAGACTTCCAAGTCCGAGTCAAGTCTCAAGTATTTCATTTTTTGTCGAGTCAAGTCACAAGTCATAAAAACAGCGACTCGAGTCGACTCGAGTCCAAGTCACTAAGTCTCAAGTCCCCATGTCTGCAGGATACAGGCCCAGACCCGCTCGCATTTGTAAAGCTTCGTCAAAGCCTGTGGTTCTGGAAGGTCAGGTATTAAAATAATCATGTCCTCTTGTATGAGGACGTATTCAGACTCTAAAATTCATTAACAGGCAGGAAATAATGTCAGTTCTGTTCAAAAATGTTACCCCCCTGCATTCAGAGGCCCCCTCTCCACAGATCTGACCAGTAACCAGGGTTTGTGATGCCACCTGGTGCATAAAAACATGTTTGATTTCATTTCATGTAGTAAAAAGAAGAAAAAGTCATGCCATTTTGCTCCAATCAAAGGGAACAAAGGAGTGATTGAAACTCAAATGTAGAAAATTTAATCAGAAAGTAATGACATTTACCAGCCATCTGAATAACACGACAATTTCTTTTTAAACAAGCGAATATATATATATCTATCTGCAAATATTTTACAAAAACACATTACTGGAACTACTTAGACATCTCCTTGCTTAGAAAGACGTACTTAAGGGTTTTGTTGTGATGGTTTGTCCTGGTTTAGTCCTGATGTAGTCCTCGGCATAGTCATAGTAATTCTGTCAGTCGTCCTGACATGCTAGTCCTGTATTAGTCCTGGTTTAGTTCTGGTTTAGTCTTGGCAGGGCAAGTCTTTATTTTGAAGTCTCAGGCGCACTCTGTGGAGCAGCCCCAGTGCACAATAGATTTAATTCTGCTTCGTTCACTGTTGGGTCGGTCTTGTTCACATGCACCGCACACCGTTCACCCCAAACATCAACTGATCAAAGAACTAATCTGCATGACAACAGTCTTCAAACACCAGAGCCACAACAGGCCGTGCAGAGAGAGGCAGTGCAGCTACGTTTATCCAGGTTGTCTCAATAGATTCATTCATTAAATACAGTATATGTGATCTGAGTGCTTCTTATCCAGCTCCTCGCACTTTTACTTGCATGAGAGACCGCAGGTGAAAGTAGGTCAGTCCGAGGTGGGCCGTTTTCACACCACACTCCCCGGGCTCCACAGTACATCAGGAAAGCCTCTTGGACGGGCTCTTACTGAGGTCCAGAGTGTGTCTGTTGGGCTGCCCTGTTGAAATTAACTACCAGCAGCCTATGTGTGTAGAGTCCCTCAGTCATCCTGGTAGAATCTATGGCAAAAGGAGAAATTAAAGGGATAGTGCGTTTTTTTTAATTTTAATCTGTATGGGTTTCCTTCTAAAAGTTACGTGTGTTGACACCGGCTTACCTCTGTAAGTCTCAGCTGATCCCGGTTCGGCTCGCGTTCTGGAGCCCACGTAATTAGGTCTGGTAACTTCCCTGGAACATGAAATAAAGCTTGTTTTTCTCCTCAAAACAAAACATTTGTCCGAAAGGTGATATATTTGCGTCCCAAACAGTTGTCCACGAAACATCCATCAGCGTAGATTGCGTTCGCGTATTGTGTCTCTCGATTCGTATCACTGCGCGCATATTAGCTGTATTAGCCTTTTGTAAACTTCCCCTTACGGCGGACCGCATCTGCCATACACTTCCGCTAAAGGTTAACAGGCTAAAAAAAACGCACTATCCTTTTAACTATCAGCAGCCTATGTGTGTAGAGTCCCTCAGTCGTCCAGGTAGAATCCATGGCAAAAGCCGAAATTCAATTTGTCAACCGGACAAAAGTTTATTTGGTCGAATACGTTTCTCAGCTCATCCAAGCTGCTTCTTCAGTTCTGGTCAGACACTGGTGGACACTGCCTATATCCGCCTGAAGGGGGCACTAACTACAATGAAATTACTTTGAAACTACCACACCTACTTGGTTTCAGTTTCTCTTAGTTAGGTGGGCCTATTAAATATGCATATTATAACATATATACAGTAGGTACCTCATAACATTATAATATGTGCCCCGCCACGTGGAAACTGGTCACATGTCGGCATTAGTGAAACCCAGATAATCAAATTTTAAGTAATTTTTTTCAAAATTTGTGATTTTTGTTTTTTTGCAGAATGTGCTAGTTGAGATCATGAAGAAGCAACTCGTACTTGTTGTAAGGCGACCTTGAGTGTCCAGAAAGGCGCCTAATAAATAAAATGTATTATTATTAGTAGTAGTAGTAGTATTATGAAGAAGCCACTCCATATTTCAGATAACATCATTTGTTACATTAAAAGTATACATTTTGTATTTCAAATTGGCTTGTTTTTCAGAAAGAAAAGGGTGTGTGTAGAAATGACCATATTGCCACTGCTGCCCGTTCATGTGAGTAGCGCTGTTTTGTTTTCACCAATCAGCTGTGAGCGAGCCTCGTGAATATGTACAATGCAATTCAAGAGAATAAGGACAGTGAAAATTGAGAAAATCTGTAACTTGATACGCGTGAAAAGTCCCTCAGTCGTCCAGGTAGAATCCATGATAAAAGGATTCTACCTGTTATCATGTATCAAGTTATCAAGTTATCATGTAAGTTATCATGTAACCTGTATCAAGTTATCATGTAACTTGATACATAAATGCTACGTAAGAAGGAACTCTCGCCTCTGGACACAGGACACATTCGGGACACGTCCGTTTCTGTTCCACAAGCAGATCTTTAATCTCGTTGTTTTCAGAATGTGCTGCTTTCAAATGGCCACAAATTCTTCAAAATGTTCTCTGATTTCCATGTGTAAGGCATCGTTGGAAAGCTTAGAATCTACACTTCCAGAATCAGTGAATAACTCAAAACGCCTCCAGGATGACTTGTGACTGGTTTTGCCAAATCTGGTCACATATTATAACAAACATTTTATTTCAAAAATATATATAGAGGGAGGCTAAAGGGAAATTTATCCCATCTGTGCCTCAAGTAGCTCAAATTGCCGGGCATTTAAACTGTAACGGTACCTGGGAGGGCGTGCGCATACGCAGTAGCGCTAGGTAGCTCAAATCTACCGGTAACTCAAATCAACAGGACACTGGCCCAGGCGCGCTGCTCTCAGGTAGTGTGAAAACCGCCTTATGCAAGCCAAGCCACTTTGAGTTTCAAGTCTTTAAATACAGCAACTGCATTTTATGATTTTTATAAACTGTCCTTAAAATATCCTTGTGACAGATAGAGAAGTATGAAAACACATCTTCCAGTTGGTTTCTGTTAAACTAAGCACTGACAGTATATCTGATTTTCTTCTGGACAGACAAAATGGTTTTCTAAATACAGCGTTTTTTACCCCAAGTGGGGTCGCCTAGAATTCAAATGGGGTCGCCTGAAATGTACGGAGCAGTGCAGTCACAATAACTAGTGACGGGCAAATGAGACGGAGCTCTGGAGCACGTCTCGCAGCAGCCGCTCACGTGACCAAAGTGTCGAAGTGTTGGTCCCTCCCCCCGCTGCTTCGCTCTGTGTGTCAATCGCTTTAGCGTATCGAAGCGTTTCATTGGTTCAGCGAATGTTCCTCTCTGTGATTGGTTCAGAGTGCTTCAGACTGTTCAACGCGCTTCCTTGGTTTGACAAGCGCTATACTGCTACAGTATAAAAGATGCACCGATATTTCTTAAAAATGTTTGGTAGTGAGGAGTACTGTGTGACGTTAGTGGTGATATTGGTGACTTCTGGCGACTTTTGGCATTTCTTTCATTTTCGACAGCATCTACAAGTGGAAAATGCGATCCATTCAACATTCATGGGTTGTGTTGGTTTGCAATGGTTAAATTTGTCCACTAGAGGTCAGTGTTTCCCCGAGGCCTCGAACCATTTGACACAATATTGCGACTAAGGCTGAGACTGAAACATGAAAAAAAGTCTATGGGGTCGCTAGAAATGTGTGATGTCAAAATGGGGTCACAGGCCAATAAAGGTTGGGAACCACTGTCTAAATATGTTTTTTGTTTGTTTTTTTGTTTTCATTTTATCTTGTTAAGGTTTAACATAATAAAAATAGCAACTCAAGTCCACAATTCTGAGTCCTGACATAGTCCTTGTCCTTGTGTAGTCCTGGCAGATAAACAAGAAACAATCTGAAGAAAAAACATTAAATATCACATGGTTGAGTAAATAAAAACACTTCAAATAGAAGAGATTTTTGTCTGTACATTTCAATTATTTTTTTCTCCTGCGTCACGAAAGGATATACACTTTTTGATCCCTTTATCTCTTCCAAACATCCGATCAAACCCGACCTCAGAAGCATTTCACATTCACGCCTATTTTATGCAAATAAATTAATTACATTTTAGAGAGCGCAGACAGTCACAGCACAGCGGGTTATCTGCAATGTTTGATCATCCAAAGCTAGAGACACACACACAGAAGCTAAAGTCCTATCTATTAGCATTGGCGATTTTAATTGATTTTCCTGCACGAATCCCCTTGGTGCGCGCTTCCAAGACTCATTTCAGCTTTATTGATTTTGCTTTCCAATATACAGCCAAGCAGGTGTCCAGTAATAACCAATAATAATAGAATAATAGTCACCATAGCGCTAACATATACTTTAGTACATCTTCAAGGTCAGTTTTCAAAGATTATTTTCCTTTCACACCGGTATTGTCATTGTGAATGATTTTACTGATAAAACTGCAAAGCAAAACTGCAAAAACAGGTTGTGTAATAATTAGGGCTGTCAGTTTAAAGTGTTGATTAGATTAATTAATTACACTGCAAATTATAAAATTATATGTAATTAATTATGAGCGGCAATTCAATGTGTGCCCATTTAAAATTTGGCGTGCGGCGAGCAAATCGCTGCCAGGGCCTTTGAACGGCAAGTTTATTTATAAAAAGAACGAAGACGATCAACAAGAAAGAGGTGATTTGTAGCTTTTGTCCATCCATCCATCATCTTCCGCTTTTTCCATTTCTGGGTCACGGGGCAGCAGATCTGCCACCCAGAACACAATGCACCAGCCCCCATGAACCCTCCCGCGGGTGGTGAGTCCACGGATGATTTGTAGCTTTCGTAAAAAAAAGAATTTTCCGATCACCAAAGCTGCTCCAGCCTGACGGATAATTTGAACGATAAATACGTCCAGACAAGTTGCATCGTTACCGGTGATAAAGCGAGCGTGAGCGAACTTCAACAAACCACCAAACCAAACCAAACCAAACCACCAATCCACCAAACCAACAAACCACCAAACCACCAAACCAACAAACCACCAAACCACCAAACCAACAAACCACCAAACCAACAAACCAACAAACCAACAAACCAACAAACCAACAAACCACCAAACCACCAAACCAACAAACCACCAAACCAACAAACCAACAAACCAACAAAACACCAACCACCAAACCAACAAACCAACAAACCAACAAACCAACAAACCACCAAACCACCAAACCAACGAACCACAAAACCACAAAACCACACTCGCGGAATTTGGGAAACGAATGAGCAAAGCAACCGCAGAAAAACTGACAAAGTCAATCGCAAAGTGGGTTGCCCCTCTCTCTCAGTCTCTCTCTCTCTCAAGATTAAAATGTGATTAATTAGATTAATTAATTAATTAGATTATTTTTTTAATCGCCTGACAGCACTAAAATAAATATGTGGACAGTATGAAATGATGTGAACATTTGTTTCTTGCACTGCTCCTTCAGATATAATTTAGTTGTCCTCATTTTTGTGTCTGTCCTTTGAACAATGCCAATTTTTGCACATTATTTATTGTTTTGTCCTTACATTATGTTTGAATTAGAAATGAGGTTATGTCCCTACTGTTACTCTTTAAGTCACTTTTACTTGAGCCGTACTTTTCTCAAATACTTTTTGACTCTTAGTTGAGTAATACTTTTTGACTCTTAGTTGAGTAATTTCTACAAGTTCTGTTTCTACTTGACCAATATTATTTTGAAGTAACAGTACTCTTACTCTACCCACCTCCGTTTATTACTTTGGTTGCATTAAAGGTGCATTGTGTAACTTTTTGGTTGCTTGTTTCTATGGAGATGTCATTGCTGTGCCTGAAATGTCCCACAGTATGACATTAAAGGGATAGTGCGTTTTCCTTTATGTTAATCTGTATAGGTTTCCTTCTAAAAGTTACGTGCGGTAACACCGGCTTACCTCTGACAGTTTGCACTCAGCCCGGTTCTGCTCGCGTTCTGGAGCTCAGGTAATTAGGTCTGGTGAGTTCACGGGGACTCGTAATAAAGCTTGTTTTTCTTCTCAAAACAAAACATTTGTCCGAAAGGTGATATATTTGCGTCTCAAACAGTTGTCCACGAAAAATCCAGCAGCGTATTTTCGCATTCGCATATCTCGTCTCGATTCATATCACTGCGCTCCTATTATTTATTATTAGCCTGTTAACCTTTAGCGGAAGTGAACGACGGATGCGGTCCGCCGTAAGGGGAAGTCTACGAGTGAACAGGCAACAGACAGCTAACAGGAGCGCAGTGATACGAATCGAGATGAGATATGCGAATGCAAAAATACGCTGCTGGATTTTTCGTGGATAACTGTTTGGGACGCAAATATAATCACCTTTCGGACAAATGTTTTGTTTTGAGAAGAAAAAACAAGCTTTATTACGAGTCCTCGCGAACTCACTGGACCTAATTACCTGAGCTCCAGAACGTGAGCAGAACCGGGCTGAGCACAAACTGTCAGAGGTAAGCCGGTGTTACCGCATGTAACTTTTAGAAGGAAACCCATACAGATTAACATGAAAAAAAAAAACACGCACTATCCCTTTAAACAGCTCTACTTTACATTTATTCAATCTCAAGTGGTCTGAGAGCTCAAAAATACAGAGAAAAGCAGTCATTCTGACTGAGAGCAGGGTTGCCTCTCCACAGATCTGACTTTTAACTTGGTCTGGTTTGGCCTCCATGTAGATAGAAAGGTTTAATGCCATACTGTGAAACATTCCAGACGAAGCAATAACATCTCCATGGAGAAAAGCTTCTGGCGGACCCTCCACAAGTTACACAATGCACCTTTAATTCAAGATTTATGTTTTTGTAGCTGAACTTTTTTATCCATAAATTCCACGGTAAAACATAAGGGCCCTGAAAAACTACAATTGTACTTCTTGTTCAGGTGTTATAAAATGTCCCTGCGTCTCAGTGGTATATTGTGTTCAAATATTGGAAGAAAAATACGAGGAAAGTTAATTTTAGGTTTGGATTATTACTTTGGTGAAAAGTCGGCATATATAGTTGAGTTTGTAAGGTTTATGAAAGTTTGCCAGCGAAGTAGAGTTATGGATTCTGTTAGAAGAGAAACACCAGGAGATACACGCCTCCAGTCTGTTTACTTTGAGCCTTTGAGCCTCTGGAACATGGAGACATAACTTTATTTTTAATGTACACAAATAGTACTGCGAAATACCATCTGGACATTTCGTTAACTGAGAAATTCAATATTTGTTCAGGGATTTTTTTTTAAAGCTCCTATGCTACACAAAATGGATTCTTGTGAGCTTTAAACTATGTTATACTCACGTTTTCTCCACAAAAAACAAATAAAACACAACTCCAGGTATGTTTTTGAGGAGGTTATAACATTATAACATTATAACATGGCTAAAAGCTGACAAGTCAATTCTGCGTAACGTAGGACCTTTTAAACATGGTTAAAAGCTCTGGAATGTGAATTTGCATATGTCCATTAACAAATTTTACAGGAAAAACAAAGCAATTTAGTTTGAGAGTTAGTGGGACATCTTGACATGGATTTGCTCTAGTCTACTTCTATATCCTCCTAGGACCTGAAGAAAAAAAGGGTATTTAATTTTTTAAAATTATTTATTTATTGAGATTTTCTATTTGGAGGTAATTGAACACCTTAGCATTTAAATTTTCTTAATTTTATTTTTATTCATAATGTTGTAACTTGTCCTCTGTAACAGATTTTTTTTTTTTGATGACCAACCTCTCTGACAAGCTTCTACAGTCACCTCAAAAACTTTTTAGACTCCTTTTTAATTTCTTATTCATTTATTTTTTAACCCTAGAGCACTATCGCCGGATGATTTTCACCCGAGCAAAAGTATTTGCATGATTTTCAATATGTTGCATTTTTCTGAGTGTCATGGGTCCCTGGGGAGCTTCACCATTGTTTTTGACATCTTTAAAGGTGTAGGTGTTTCCCTACCCCAGAGCCCACTTTTTCCTACAGGCTTTCGGGTGATTTTCACCCGGCAATAGTGAAAGAGGAATGTTAAGAATGTAATGAATTTAAAGATCCCATGACATGGTACTTCTTGATGCTTTTATATGGCTCCTTAATGGTTCCCTAATACTGTAAATGAATCCTTCTTCAAAATCAACACTCAGTGCATGAGAAACAGAGATAAGATGAGAAAGAGTAATTTTGCTCTCTCTGAACAGTCCGTAATGGGCGTTGTTGCTTGAATGCAAATGAGGAGGACAGAGATGGCCTATAGTAGAGGGTGGGGGCGTGGCCAAACTGTCCGCTCTCCGCTCTCAGCTGTCCGCTCTGATCCATTTCCGCGTTTTTGCGTGGAGAAGAGATGAGAAGCATTCCATTGAAAAATAAACACATTTCCACAGAAAATAAAATTAAACCACTGCTGTTCAAAGGTCCAGAGGCTCAGATAAAGGACTTCCGAGCCTAGAAACACTCCAGGCAAATAAAAAAATGCATTTTGCATTGCCTAGCGCAGTCCAAACTCTCTGGGCGTGATTTACAGAGACGCTGAGTACAGACAGACGGAGGTGGAACTGCATTTGCATTTTCTTTTCTTCAATAAGTTTCCTTGTTCAAAATCGCCCGTTTGAGCTCTGATTTTTTCTAACGCAGAAAAGTATCGCAAATGCTCAGTTTAGACATTTCGCAACTTTTAACCATGGGGGGGGGGGGGGGGGGGCTAAACAGGGTAGGGGAGCTCACATTAATTATTATTATTATTATTTTAGGAATTTTTTGTTCTCAAATTCCTAATATTTCAGTAATTTTGCAGCATCTTTTTAGGGTCTTCCTATGTTTTTTTTTTTTTTTTTTTTTTCTCATTTTGTTACACATGCCTTAGTTGAAAATAAAAGAAAACCATTCTAATTTATCATGTGTTGTCACATTTTGAAGTACTTTTTGTTGGGTATATTATATAGGGTAAAAATTACCTGGCAAAAGTGATGGTGTTACTTTTTATAGCGAAAGTGTTCCAGGGTTACTCATAGTGCAGCCACAAACTAAAGTTAATCTCAAAACAATTAAAAGACAAACAGGTTAACAGGAGGATATAGTCTACTCCATATCCAGCCTATACCACCGTGAAAACCTGCTGTCTGTGAGTTAGTAATGGTCCGTGAGCGCTGCACTTCCTCCGGGTGAGAGGCTAAACTTTTCGCATGTGTCTGCCTGGACTCTGCACCGGGAGACGGAGGAGGACGTAAATTTAATCATGGGTTTTACTGTCGCCATAGCAACATAGTTCTCGCTGTCCTGAATGCATTGTGCTGTTTTAGTAGCTACTAGTAAAATATGTTGCAAAGACGGTAATTGGGACTCGGTCTGGGGAGAAATTTTGCAGCTGGTAAAGTTGGTGAGGCTGTAACAAAGGCTCCTGAGTTATGGCAGCATAAATTCAATGTCCTGACCAGTTTTCTCCTCAGATATGAAAATGTTTCCTTCCACATTGATGGTTGACAGATTACACTAACTTTGCACAGCCACTTAAATATCATAAATATTTAGGATGCCAGGAATATCTTAGGAAAGTGAGGAATGACTTTAGACCACTACAGATTGTTTCAAATGAACTAGTTCTGTTTTTTTTAGTTTTTAAGACAGTAAAAATCAGTAACAGAGCTTTAAATAAAGTTAGGCTCCAACATGAGATTTTTGCATTATATGTAAAATTTTGCAGTCATTCACTTTTTCAACTTGCACTCCTATTTTAGCACGATTTTGATTTGCAATTTAGTATTGTTTGAATCACGATAATACAGTCACTTCTTCAAACTATTCATTGCACCTCATTAATCTGTATTTGTTGAAAAAATGACTTTCCCATATTCATAGCAGCCTCCCTTTCCCTCAGCACCCTGCATTCATTGTCGTGTATATGCCGCTCTAATTTAAGCGCTGAGCCAGTGTTTGGGAGGAGAGTGGCGTTGTTTTGGATTCTCGTTAATGAGGTCAATGGAGAAGGCACGCCGCGAACAGTGAGACCAGCCCACAGATGGTCAGCGTGTGGCAATGCAACACGATAGGTTAATTAGAGAAGTCAGACTATGTTTAGAGAGACAAAACACCGCTATTATAGAACTGGTGATGAGACAATAGTGAGATTATAGAAACAGATAGTGGATGGTTATCAACATCGTTTAACATTGACTGGAGAAAAACAAAACAGAAATAAATGAAAAAATAAACAATGTGCCAATTCTCTAGTTTTAAAAGTGCACTACGCAACTTGTTTGTGTCCATACAGCTGTCACAGCTTTGACTGTAATGTTCCACAGTATGGCGTTAACCAGTGACGGACTGGGATAAAAAAAAAAAAAACGGCCCTGGCATTTTGTACCTACAAGCGGCCCCGTAGACCGTGGAATGGAGGGGGGCATCCTTCTTCATGCTCCATTGGCTCGTGGAGAAGGACGCACTGGGGCTGAAAGCAGGCGGCCACAGAGCCTGGTACGGCTCGGACTGCTTCTCATTCAAACACAGTGTGAGCACAGAGGGACTCACGGAGCAGGACGCGAAACACTGCCGCTACTTCCCGATGCGCAAGTGTGCGTGCACCTGCTCATCGTGGTCAAATCCATGATAGAGCAGCATGGCTGGCGTGAGGCCGTGCGTCTCACCTGGGGCCGCGAGTACGAGACCGAGGCCAGCAGTGTCCGGACCATGTTTCTTCTCGGGACCGCGTCCACGGCTAATGACCGAATACCTAGCAGGTGGGCCTTGGCAATGCGGTTGCGGGGCTGGGATGGGCTGCATTGGGACAGTGCCGGCCTCGGTCTCTTACTCGCGGCCCCAGGTGAGACGCACAGCCTTCTGGCATGTGCCCAAATGCCAGACCGCCCAGTCCTCACTGGCGTTTACTCATTTGTGTTGCATTTACTCAATTACAGGTGTTTTTTTGGTTTAAAAAAAAAATAAATAAATAAATAAATAGAGAGCATACATTCTAACCACGAGTGGGATCGTCTCTCCATAGATCTGACATGTAGCTTGGCCTTCTAGTGTCATCTGCTTGTCTTCATGAAGACATACCAGATAAATGCCAACATGAACAGTTTTGGAAACTTTTTGCTTTTTGAGCTCAGTTTGTAAGATCATATCGTGGGATTTGAACCAACTAAGAAGTGCAGTATGTGCAGTTCAAAGGACACGAGTAAGGGACTGTTAGATTGTGTGAAATGAGTCGTTTGTTTTTCTCGTGTCCATCGAGATTTCAGTACTGAATACTGAAGGTACATGGTCACAGTTTAGGCTTCAAACTGAACAGAATCATTGTAACTTTTTCTTCTCTGATCAGAGATAAATAAATGTACAACAAATAGTGAAACAAATATAAAGCTGTTTTAATATGTTGTGAGTTTACACTATAATTTAAATATGAGTAGAATCCCTCAGTCGTCCGGATAGAATCCATGGCAAAAGGAGAAAGTCAAATGAACATGCAAGAAGCTAGCTAAGGTGCTACATTTGAAATGCTACAGGCTTTTTATGTGGCATATATGTGGCAGATGACCTTCCAGAGGAAATACTCCAAAACCTTACAGATAAAATACTTTGTTTTGTTTATTTGTGTATTTAAGGATTCCTATTAGTCTCTACAAACGACTAGTCTTCCTGGGGTCCAATTTCAAATACAGTACATTTTAATACATTTTAAGCACCATCAAAACAGCCAAATCAAAACACTGAGTTTAAAGCCCCAGTGTGTAGGATTCGTGGCGCATAGGTGGATGGTGCTATTGGACTTTCTGTTTTAGCTACGGCAGACCTCGAGG
Organism: Paratrypauchen microcephalus; assembly: GCA_036785185.1. Taxonomy (NCBI): domain Eukaryota; kingdom Metazoa; phylum Chordata; class Actinopteri; order Gobiiformes; family Gobiidae; genus Paratrypauchen; species Paratrypauchen microcephalus. Next base: position 2,830,256 of record JAVJIX010000055.1, on the reverse strand, counting down.
GTCACCCGGGCGCGCTGTAACGCGGACAGCTCTCGTACCCGCGCACGAGCCGCGCGCCGCTACTGTATAAATAAAACGCGGTCCCGTTTTTTTTTTTTCTCTTTTCTCATGAAAACACACATTCCCGATCATGTACCATGACACTCTACACACCAAATGAAACCTTACAGTCTCCTCTTTTTGACTATGCAATTCATTTCCCTGCACAACAATCACTCCCTGAGCACATGGGGCTTTTATACAGAAAAGCACAAAATGAGGTTAGCTTACCTTAGAATGCTTTGCACAGGTCAAACTCTGTATTTCACCATAAACTTGCTCTCAATTTGTTCGTAAGGATCCAGCGAATAAAATCCAGTAAAACAATTTAGTCCAAAACACGTGTTAGATCCATTACGACGTCTGATCCGGCAGCATGCTTGTGTTATTTACCCAAAACCACGAGCCTTGCCGAAGGCGGAGCCCAAATGTCCTTCTGCGGCTCTCGTATTCAAAATGGCTGCCTCTGCATGGGGAAGATCCCTCTTTTATGTGCAGGGCTCTCAAGTCTCACACATTGAGAGTGTGACACACGCAATTCGATGTGTTCACACGCTCACATGCCACACATGGCAATTCTCACGCTGATTTTTTTTTCTTTTTTGTGCCCAGAAAATCGGTCTGTGTGGCTCAGTTTATGCAGGCACCACGCGTTTTCAGCGAAAAAAAACTCTCCCCCTCCTCCCCGTTCCGCTCCCCGGAAAAAAATCAGCCAATCAGAAAATAGATTGTTCTGTTGTTGGGCAGACTGTAGAGTGTAGTTTCAGCCGCTAAGCGCACACTGTGGTGAAGATAAAACAAACTGAGAACCATCAGGTAATAACTTCATTTATATAACTCTCATTAGTTGCTTTGTAGTTTAAGTTTGCTCTTTAGACAAACATTTACAGCAGGGCTCTCAAGTCTCATGCATTGAGAGAGACAATTTTCCCGGTCCCACACGACCCCGCTCAAAACTTAAGAGCCCTGTTTATGTGACTATATCTAAGTCCAAAAGAATACTTTGATTTCATGATGGAAGTGAAAAGGCTTGGAAAACAATGTATTTTTGAATGGGTATCTTCAATTTCAGTAATTAACGGGTAAAAATCTTACACACTGTCCCTTTGATAATGTAACTACATTATCAAAAACACATACCAAACACTTAAAATATGTTACATTCAACTTACAGTATTTTCAAATAGTAATTTCGTAACACATTTATTAAAAACAGCATGATTTTGTATGAGCATTACGTGTTGTGGCAGCACATTCCAGTGAGAAATGGCTCTATAGAGAAACGTTGCTTTCAGTGCATTAGTTCTTGGTTTTGATAAAGTGAAAATTGTGTTTGAGGCTAATCTTGTATTAAACCTGTGTCTGCTACCGGTAAGCTGTAACTGTGAGACCATGTGTAAAGGTCTGTGTGTTGTCCACACTTAATGCAAGAATATAACTAAACTACAGGCCAGTCTGTCCTTGACTTTCAGCCACGAAAGTTCCTTATGCATAGCACTGATATTAGACCTAAAAGAACAGTTCAGAGCTGCTGAGGGAGTGATTTTCATTTGAACCTTTTCATCACCAACAGAAACACGATATCGGAGAAAGAGTGAGGCTGTTCCTGTTGTGTTCACGTGGATCTGCTGACCCTCCTCTGACAAGCGCAGTGGAAATGTTGCTGCAGCAAAACGTGAATTTCCCTCAGGATCAATAATGTATTTCTCTCGCTGATTGGCTTGATCCCCTCACTTGATCAAGGTTTGACAATACCGATGTAAAACAGAAGGTAGATCAAGTAGAACTTAACCCACCATTTGTGTTTTTTTTTTTCTTTTTTTCTCACTTCTCTTTCAAATTAACTTCTCCCTGATTAAAATCTGCACATTCACAGGGTTTGTGGCTTTAAGATGAAAAGGATGGGTTTTCTATCTGGAGCCTCAGCCCGTGTTAAAAAAAATAAATATAAAATCTGCTAAATCCTCACTGTCTTGGAACGGAACTAAGACTTGCTAAAAAGGGGTGTTGAATTTCACACCGATGTTTGCGCGATTAAAAAATAATTCTTCCTGTCTCCAATTTAAAAAGCATGCAACATTATTCTCAACCAATACGGAGTTACAAGTATAGCGTACCTTTCTTTATTACAGTTCACTTATCAGTTCACTTACGACACGGTTGAAAGAAATCTCCACTCTGCGTAATCTCATTTTCTGTTGCAAAATAATGGCTGTTGTATCGTTCACTGTTGTTTTGCTTTGAAATGTTCCATGCGAATGATCAAAACAAGCTACAAACTTGTACTTTCTCTTGTCAAAAACTGTCAAAAAGAAATCCTGGAGTTTATTTTTCTTTTGTTCGCTCGTTATTATGACAGAATTATTATCAAAGCTGATCACCTCACACCAAAATGTCTGACACAAGCAGTCACGCTGAAGTAATTGATCCAGTCATAGTGAAGCTTTGTAGATGCAAGAAAAGGGTACGGCAAAACATTTTTTCAATTTAATTATGTTTTTAAAGGTGTTGAATGCTTAAATAGACAAATATATCCATGGGTTTCCGAATGAGAAGTTGGGACCATAGACTGTATATATACAGCTCTGGAAAAAAATAAAAGACCACTGCAAAATTATCAATTTTTCTGATTTTACTACTTATAGGTATGTGTTTGGGCAAAAGGAACATTTTTGTTTGAGTCTATAAACTACTGACAACATTTCCCCCAAATTCCAAATAAAAATAGAGTCATTTAGAGCATTTATTTGCAGAAAATGACAAATGGCCAAAATAACAAAAAGATACATGTTTTCAGACCTCAAACAATGCAAAGAAACAAGATCAAATTCATTTTAAAATAACATAATACTAATGTTTACACTTAAGAAGAGTTCAGAAATCAATATTTGGTGCAATAACCCTTATTGCCTTTTTTGTTTTTGTGTATCTTTCAACTGAGCTGATAAGGAAGCTAATTGATAATTTAAGTTATGTTTTGGAAGACAGGGGTGGGATTTAATAAGTTTTCTTCTTCCCACTCCTTTTCGAGTAAAAAGAAAAGACAAATGTATTTGACTGTATATTGGTTACCTGTATTTATTTCCTTGTGTTGACCTGCATGAAATGAAAATGAAAACTTTTTAATCACAGCTTTCATGCGTCTTGACGTGCTCCCCACAAGTCTTTCACATTGTCCTTGGGTGACTTTATTCCACTCCTGGTGCAAGAACTGAAGTAGCTCAGCTTTGTGTTTGTGTTGGAATTCAACAGACGCTGGAATGGAATAGCTGTCATACATGTAGAGATGCTGATTTCAGAAAAAAAGTGCAGTGGTCTCTTTTTTTTTTCTTTCTCCAGAGTGATGTTAAAGGTACAGTGTGTAGGATTCGTGGCGCATAGGTGGATGGTGGCTATTGCGCTTCCTGTTTTAGCTACGGCAGACCGCGAGGGTCACCCGGGTGCGCCGTAACGCGGACAGCTCGCGTACCCGTGCACGAACGCGTGAAGCGCGCCCGGCGCTGTGCGAGCCCTCGCCGACAACTACTGTATAAATAAAACGCGGTCCCGTTCACTGTTTTTTTTTTTCTTTTCGCATGAAAGCACACATTCCCGATCGTGTACCATGACAATCTAAACATCAAATGAAACCTTACAGTCTCCTCTTTTTGATTATGCAATTCATTTCCCGGCACAACAATCACTCCCCGAGCACATGGGGCTTTTGTACGGAAAAGCACAAAACAAGGTTTGTTACTTTGCTTACCTTGAAGGCTCTGGACAGGTCAAACTCTGTATTTCACCATAAGCTTGGTCTCAATCTGTCCGTAAGGATCCAGCGAATAAAATCCAGTAAAACAATTTAGTCCAAAACACGTGTTAGATCCATTACGACGTGTGATCCGGCAACATGTTTGTCGTTGTTTATCCAAACGCGTACGATCTCGTTGTGTGAAAACCACGAGCCCTGCTGAAGGCGAAGGCGGAGCCCAAATGTCGGCTCTCGGCTGCGGCTCTCGTAATCAAAATGGCTGCCTCTATATGGGGAAGATCCCCCTTTTATGCAGGTATATCTAAGTCCAACAGAATACTTTGATTTCATGATGGAAGTGAAAAGGCTTGGAAAACACTGTATTTTTGAATGGGTATCTTCAATTTCGGTAATTAACGGGTAAAAATCTTACACGCTGTCCCTTTAACCTTTCCCACACCTGCTCCGTTATTAATCAGTATTTGAAGAAGTCAGAATGCGTCGACGCTTTTCTGGAACGTCTTTTGTCTTGTAGCTTTGATGTGAGGGTTTAAATACATACAAAGTGGATTCACATGAGCGATCCCGTACAGCTCATCCACTCTCACTTTGATTAAAACTCTCCCTCAAAGCCTCGTCATGAAAAAAAAAAGAAAAAGATCAGATCCGCGGAGTGATGCAACTTGGAGAGGGAACTAAAAGAGAAAGTGTGTTTTATTCAGATAAATGCAGACAGCGGCCTCACGGATATCACAGCGCAACGGTATAAAGCGGCGTTCCTCTGTCGCTATCTCTCCACATCTCACATTCATTAATCAGAGTTTTATTAAACAAAGGAGCTGGCAGCGAAGCCTAAAAGCGCCAGAGATAAGGGCGACACGGAGATGGAGTGTTTGCCCTACCCAGCATGCACCTCTGCACCTGACAGGGGGAAGTGCCGAAGGCTGCGAGAAGACAGAGCGCACCATAGATCCAATCGAATGTGTAATGCCTACTGTTGTGTCCTTGGGCAAGACACGTCAATGGCAATAGCGCCCATCCAGGTGGAAAGATTCTAATTAAATATGATGACTATATCTAACATTTACCGCATGTTCACAAAAAAGGATAATGTCACATAATCCAGTTAAGCTTTTCTACCGTGGACCACTCCTGAACCATGGAAGAATTATGTTAACTACAATATGGAGATTCCAAAAAGAGGAGGTTTACCGCACACTTGCATGAACTTATTCTTTATTAGGCTACAGCGAACAAAGTGTTTCGCCTCTACAACGTCATCAGGTTCGCTCAGGTATTGAATCGAATCAAATTCACTGGTCTACAAATTTTTGGACTCGATCTGCTTCCAAGGTAAAAGTGGCTAAATCTCATTTATATTGATAAGATGAACTGAAAATCAATTGATAACTGTGCTGGTTAGCTAATGTATTCAAGATAATTAATGATATAATAATAATAATATATATATTATAAATACTGAAACATGTTAAAACTGTAGACATATTAAAATGAATGTATGTGAATGTGCAGACAGGCTTTCAGATAGAACTGGTTGCTTGTAGACACACTGTACCTTCTGATAAACTACCGTTTTTGCCTTATTTTGCATAAATTTCCTATTTTGACCCAATACTATATCTTGGAAACTATAGCCAATCAGCACTTCTGACTTACTTTTTCTTTATTAGTGACCTAAACCAAGAAAAACTTCACTACTTTTGTTCCGGAAGCATTTTGCTTGTAGACCAGTGATACCTGAGCGAACCTGATGACACTGTAGAGGCGAAACACGTTCGCTCTAGCTTAATAAAGAATAAATAAAGAATGAAGTCAAGCAATTGTGCGGTAAACCTTCTCTTTTTTGGAATTGTTGAATGTTCCTGCTGTTACCAGCACCTGGAACCTGTGGAGTTTTGAACTTTTACAATATGGAGATGTTATTTCTTTGTCTGACCTGGTCCTGGTCTTGTTCCTGGTCCTGGTCTTGGTCCTGGCCTTGGTCCTAGTCTTGTTCCTGGCCTTGTTCCTGGCCTTGTTCCTGGCCTTGTTCCTGGTCCTGATTTTGGTCCTGGTCTTGTTCCTGGTCTTGGTCCTGGTCTTGTTCCTGGTCCTGGTCTTGGTCCTAGTCTTGGTCTTGGTCTTGGTCCTGGTCTTGGTCCTGGTCCTGGTCTTGGTCCTGATCTTGTTCCTGGTCTTGATCTTGTTCCTGGTCTTGGTCCTGATCTTGGTCCTGGTCCTGGTCTTGGTCCTAATCTTGTTCCTGGTCTTGGTCCTGATCTTGTTCCTGGTCTTGGTTGTGGTCTTGGTCTTGGTCCTAGTCTTGGTCCTGGTTCTGGTCTTCATCTTGGTCTTGGTTCTGGTCCTGGTCCTAGTCTTGGTCCTGGTCCTGGTCTTGTCTTAAATGTATCTATTTCCAGGAATGGAGACGAGCAGGTAGCAGCAGGTCACAGGTCAGAGCCGCCTCACAATATAAGTGCACGTTTAAAACTCACCGTGTTTAAAAGTCACGGTATTTAAAGCCGTGCTGTGGGACCGTTGTTCAAAAGTGGCGGTTTGATGGAGCGATATCGGCTTTGTGGTTAGAGCAGAGGTCCACCAACCCAAACGATGCAGAATCATTTCCTGCTCTGAAGTTCTGTCATTGCGCCCTTAGCACAGGCCCGGCGCCAGACATAAAATATTAAGGGGGCGATGAGTTTATCACAGGGGGCGGGGTCGCGTCGCACACACACACACACACACACACACACACATACACACACACATATATCCCACTCCTCGCGTGCGTAATGGGTCAGGCGCACTCCTTGAGAGCTTGTGTATTTAAACTACACCTTTGTAAGAGACTGAGTAAGAGTAAAAAGTGATGAGAGTTTTTTGTATTATTATTATTTGAACGTAGACCCTCGGTCAAGTGATCTCCTGCATACCACAAAACCAAGCCAACAACTGATCTGAGCAATGCCAAGAGACAGTACATTAACGCCACATAGCCCTCCACCACAAGCGCAAACACAGCGTAATTGGGCAATGCGCAACACAGCGCTACTCTCACATCTGAGGGGGCGGGACTGATGACGTGAGGGGGCGTTGCCACCAAACGCCCCCTCGTGGCGCTGGCCGTGCCTTAGCAGTGGTGGAACGTAAAAAAGTAAGAGTTGTAAAGTACTGTACTTTTACTTCACTGTATTGGAGAGCATATCTGTACTTTCTACTCCATCACATTTTTGCTTTTTTTTAAATTATTGTGTTATTTTTCTTTTTTAATCAATACATTTAACGATTACATTATTGCACTGTCGTTCTTGTCTCCTGTATATAGCTGTGATTTGACATTATATTTGATATTTTATTACTTATTTTTCAATTTTCTTTTGACTTGTACATATACACTTATTTTTATTTTTATATGTTCAGATTGCAGCCTGAAGTGACCCAAATCTGATTTTTTTTTTTCACCCTATGCGACCTGTATCTGATCTTTTAATGACTGAACGACACAGATCTGATTTTTTCAAATGTGACCCAGGCCACTTGGATATGTGGTCCTAAAACCGATATACTGTATTGGCCCGAATATAAGACGACCCTGATTATAAGACGACCCCCTCTTTTTCAAGACTCAAGTTTGAAAAAAGACTTTTTGAACACCAAATTTAATTTTTATACAGAAAATAATTACGGTACATCTGAAACAAATGATTATAACAATATATTCGAGAGAAAAAAACATGTTATTTTGCCTCATTCAAATCATGCAAAAACTGTCTATCACATCTTAATATCTGAACATTTAAATATGTAAACTAAAGTGCAATCACATTTGTAAATGAATGGCTTCTGGTGTTTGAAATGTAAATAAACCAATCTACTGTGATAAAACAACAAAATTGCAATAACTGCATTAACCATCAAAGTGAAGTCTAAGTGAAGTCAGCTGCGATCTGACGAGATGGGAGGGAGCAGAGGATAGACTGGTGTGTGTGTCTGTCTGCCTGTGAGTCCACGCTGTTCTCAACTCCGCCCCCGCCCCTCTCTGCCTGTGTCTCTCTGCCTCTTTCTCTGAACGGGGAAAGAGAGAAAACGGCACAATTATTTTTTCCCCCTCCCGCGATCTTGGAGCCTCTGATCACCAAAAAAAACCTCGCTAGATTTGTCGCTAGTCGCTTTTGTCTAATTTTCTCGCTAGGGGGGTCCAGAAAGTAGCTAAAAATAGCGACAAAGTCGCTAAGTTGGCAACACTGCCGCTAGCAGCATTCGCTTTAAAGATATCTGGCGCCATCTAGCGTTGGAATCTCTAGACCTCGAATGTAAGACGACCCCCGCTTTTTCAGTGTTCTTTCAATGGAAAAAACATCGTCTTATATTCGGGCCAATACGGTATATCCAATCTTTTGACATGCAACTTCAGTCTGAACAGCCAGGTTGCATTCATCCAACTTACTGTACATGCAATCAATAAGCAGTAAACATCACTATTCTGCGCTGAAGTAGGCAGAAACTGAACAGAACTGGACCGTATTTGAGGAGACAAGCCCAATGTTGAGCAGATAGAATTGCTGGATAGCTGCGTTACTGAAGAGGAACCCACAAAACGCCATGTCCAAAAACCTTCTTCTTCTCAATCTCTTCCTTAAAACAAATAATACAGTTCTGGCTCTGGTACGACAGCAACTTTAAAATCGCTTTAAAATCGCTCAATGCTAGGGTCCATGTTTAGGCGACTTCCTTAAACACTGAGCACGTTCGCTGCATGTGACTTCATCGTGGGACACTTTTGGGGCATTTAAAGTTCACACTGGAGATCACATACAAGTCACATTTAATTGGAAATGTGAACAACCTCGCAAAAAAATTGGATTTCACAAAAAAATCCAAATTGAGCTTTAAGCCGTGCAGTCTGAACGTAGTCTATGTCTCTTTTGACACCGGTCTCTTGCTATCTTTTTTTGCTATTTTTTGTTCCCCTCTGTTATATAATATATTTGATGAGTGAGCTACTGTACCCAAATAATTTCCCTTGTGGATCAATAAAGTTTGTCTAAGTCTAAATCTAAGTCTATTTTTTAGTATTATTGTGTGAGGGGTTTATTTTGAACACATTCGTAGTTTGAACAAACACAAATATACAAATAAAATACTACAAAATTCAGCACAAATCTTTATCAAAATCATTACATTTGAAGCGTTGGGTTCAACAGTAGTTTACCACCACTGAGTATGGGGAGTCCAGTAACACAAACTATTCAAATAAACGACATAAAACCTGATATAAACCTGATGTGTTATTTTATTTCCCTGTGGGGGGCAAAAAGGTTTCGGAATCCCTTTAAACAGCATTATTCCCAACACTGGACATGGCATCTGATCTTACCTTTTGAGATAACCAACAAAAACACCAATCTTCCACTTAGACGGTAACAATCATCATAGTTTATAAAGGCACTTGAAAATACATCTGCTCCCCTGCGCCCTCTTGTCTGGGGATCCTGTATTTCCAATGAAGTCAATTATGTATTACCGGGGAAACCTTGGAGTTAATTACCCCTGTTTGACTTTGACGTTTTCAGCCCACGGCACATCTTCGCGGGCCATTGTGTAGCGTTCCACCGTGAAAAAGCCCTGCACCGTCACCCATATCACCCACCCCGTTCACAAAGAAAACTGGGGCATCCTGTTCCCTTTCGCCAGCCGACAATTTAGAAGTTATAGTTTACCGGGAGCTGTGAAAATAAACGCTGTAACAATGACAACGAGGAGACGGGAAGGAAGGCAGTTTTAATAGGTAGCACACTCGCCCAAGGGACCTCGGTCGGCGAACTTATTGGTCATCCATTCACCAGAAGCGCCGTGCATCTACTACCGGCCAATTACGGAGCACATAACAGGAAAGCCACTGGCAGAGAGGGCGTCCTTACAAGCAATACCACGCTGGAGAGGAGACGACCCTGTCAGAAAGGCAAAACCGTGATAAATAATACAGTCTAGAGGTTTACTGGTATGAAAATTATAAGGTGGTTTTATAACTAGCATGGTAACAGTGCACTTCCTGGTCTTATTTTGACTCCAAGAGCTGCAGATACAATATACAGCTCTGGAAAAAAAAAAAAAAAAAAGAGATCACTGCAGCTTTTTCTGAAGTCAGCATCTCTACATGTATTACAGCCATTCCATTCCAGTGTCTGTTGAATTCCAACACAAACACAAAGCTGAGCTACTTCAGTTCTTGCACCAGGAGTGGAATAAAGTCACCCAAGAACAATGTGAAAGACTTGTGGAGAGCATGCCAAGACGCATGAAAGCTGTTATTAAAATAAGGGTTATTGCACCAAATATTGATTTCTGAACTCTTCTTAAGTGTAAACTGGTCTTGTTCCTGGTCTTGGTCCTGGTCCTGGTTTTGTTCCTGGTCCTGGTCTTGGTCCTGGTCCTGGTCTTGGTCCTGGTCTTGTTCCTGTTCCTGGTCTTGTTCCTGTTCCTGGTCTTGTTCCTGGTCCTGATCCTGGTCTCGGTCCTGGTCTTGTTCTTGGTCTTGGTCTTGTTCTTGGCCCTGGTCTTGTTCCTGGTCCTGGTTTTGGTCCTGGTCTTGTTCCTGGTCCTGGTCTTGGTCTTGGTCCTGGTCTTGGTCCTGGTCTTGGTCCTGATCTTGTTCCTGGTCTTGGTCCTGATCTTGTTCCTGATCTTTGTCTTGGTCTTGTTCCTGGTCCTGGTCTTGGCCCTGGTCTTGTTCCTGGTCTTGGTCTTGGTCTTGGTCTTGTTTCTGTTCCTGGTCTTGGTCTTGGTCTTGGTCCTGGTCCTGGTCTTGGTCTTGGTCTTGTTCCTGGTCCTGGTCTTGGTCCTGGTCTTGGTCTTGTTCCTGGTCCTGGTCTTGTTCTTGGTCCTGGTCTTGGTCTTGTTCCTGGTCCTGGTCTTGGTCTTGGTCTTGTTCCTGGTCCTGGTCCTGGTCTTGGTCCTGGTCTTGGTCTTGGTCTTGGTCCTGGTCTTGGTCTTGGTCTTGTTCCTGGTCCTGGTCTTGTTCTTGGTCCTGGTCTTGTTCTTGTTCCTGGTTTTGGTCTTGTTCCTGGTCCTGGTCTTGGTCCTGGTCCTGGTCCTAATCTTGTTCCTGGTCCTGTTCCTGGTCTTGTTCCTGGTCCTGGTCTTGTTCCTGGTCTTGTTCCTGGTCCTGATCTTGTTCCCGGTCTTGTTCCCGGTCTTGTTCCCGGTCCTGTTCCCGGTCCTGTTCCCGGTCTTGTTCCCGGTCTTGTTCCCGGTCTTGTTCCCGGTCTTGTTCCGGGTCTTGTTCCGGGTCTTGTTCCGGGTCTTGTTGCCGGTCTTGTTCCTGGTCTTGTTCCTGGTCTTCTTAAGTGTAAACATTAGTATTATGTTGTTTTAAAATGAATTTGATCTTGTTTCTTTACATTGTTTGAGGTCTGAAAACATGTATCTTTTTTGTTATTTTGACCGTTTGTCATTTTCTGCAAATAAATGCTCTAAATGATAATATTTTATTTGGAATTTGGGGGAAATGTTGTCAGTAGTTTATAGACTCAAACAAAAATGTTCCTTTTGCCCAAACACATACCTATATGTAGTAAAATCAGAAAAAGTGATAATTTTGCAGTGGTCTCTTATTTTTTTCCCAGAGCTGTATCTGTACTGGGGAAAGAACTTATTTGATCAAATACAAAAAAAAATCACGTGAGCTACAATTTTCTGACTGTTTATCAGAGGCGACTTTTTCTGTTCTAAAAACTTTAAAAACAGAGCGAGTTCATTTGAAACTGTTTGTAGTGGTCCAAAGTTATTCCTCACTTACCTTATGCAGTCAGAGCGTCCAAATTATTCACCACGATGAGTTTACAAGCGATTTTTACAACTTTCACAGACTAGAATGGAGTTTTGCTGTCACTCTACTCAATTCTTAGACTTAGACTTAGACTAACTTTATTGATCCACAAGGGAAATTATTTTGGGTACAGTAGCTCACTCATCAAATATAATACCGTATTGGCCCGAATATAAGACGATGTTTTTTCCATTGAAAGAACACTGAAAAATCGGGGGTCGTCTTAGATTCGAGGTCTAGCCATTCCAACGCTAGATGGCGCCAGATATCTTTAAAGCGAATGCTGCTAGCGCGCAGTGTTGCCAAGTTAGCGACTTTGTCGTTATTTTTAGCTACTTTCTGGACCCCCCTAGTGAGAAAATTAGACAAAAGCAACTAGCGAGTTTTTTTTTGGTGATCAGAGGCTCCAAGATCGCGGGAGGGGGAAAAAATAATTGCGCCGTTTTCTCTCTTTCCCCGTTCAGAGAAAGAGACAGAGAGAGACAGGCAGAGAGGGGCGGGGGCGGACTCACAGGCAGACACACACACACCAGTCTGTCCTCTGCTCCCTCCCATCTCGTCAGATCGCAGCTGATTTCACTTAGACTTCACTTTGATGGTTAATGCAGTTATTGCAATTTTGTTGTTTTTTGACAGTAGATTGGTTTATTTACATTTCAAAAACCAGAAGCCATTCATTTACAAATGTGATTGTACTTTAGTTTACATATTTAAATGTTCAGATATTAAGATGTGATAGACAGTTTTTGCATGATTTGAATGAGGCAAAATAACATGCTTTTTCTCTCGAATATATTGTTATAATCATTTGTTTCAGATGTACTGTAATTATTTTCTGTATAAAAATTAAATTTGGTGTTCAAAAAGTCTTTTTTCAAACTTGAGTCTTGAAAAAGAGGGGGTCGTCTTATAATCAGGGTCGTCTTATATTCGGGCCAATACGGTATATGATATATCACAAAGGGTAAATAAAAATAGATGGAATAGCAACCAAAGGGCAATAGACAAGTGTCAGATGTGACATAATTATAAAAATAAAAATAATGATAATAAATGTATATGTACAAATCAAAATTAAATAGAAAAGTAGTAATAAAATAAAAATAAAAAAATACAATATCAAATAAGATGTACAATCCCTATTATATTGTTAATACAGTATATCTGTACTGGGCCAAAAATATTTACTCAAATACAAAAAAAATAAATTAAATCTAATCTGGTAAGATGTGTGAAGAATCCTTCAGTCATCCAGGTAGAATCCATGGTAAAGGGAGAAATTCAATTTGTCAACTGGACAAAGTTTATTTGGTCGGAAACGTTTCGCAGCTCATCCAAGCTACTTCGTCAGTTCTGGCTAGAGTGCTGGTAGACACTGCTTATATCTGCCTGAAGGGAGGCGCTAACTACAATGAAATTACTATGAAACTATCACCTCTTTGTTTTCAGTTTCTGTCTGTACTCTTGTTTAGCATACCCATTCAGGGCCATAATAGGTGTTTTCACACTTCTGGACCTGACCTGGCTAGTCCTATTGTTTTCTTTGTTTTGATTTAGGTTTGAGGATAGAGTTATATATGGGAGACAAATTGTGTCTGACCCCTCCATTCCTGTTCAAGGAAGGATTCTCTTTTTTGACAAAAAAATAGCCTCTTTAACTCCCCTCTCAAACCAGTTCTTTTCTCTGGATAAGATCTGTACCTCACTGTCCTCAAAGGAGTGGCCTGTGGCTTTTAGGTGGAGATGTACGGCAGATGAATCTCCACCTAGAAGCCACAGGCCACTCCTTTGAGGAGTAGCCAGGTCAGGTCCAGAGGTGTGAAAACACCCATTATGGCACTGAATGGGTATACTAAAGAAGACCCCAGACAGAAACTGAAAACAAAGAGGTGGGAGTTTCATAATAATTTCATTATAGTTAGCTCCTCCCTTCAGGCAGATATAAGAAGTGTCCACCTAACCTGGGAAATCCCAGGCTGCTTTTGTTCGTTCCAAACTGAAAGACAGCCTGGCCAATCAGAGAGCAGGGAGGGGTGTAAAGACGGTGATGCGTACTACGTGACAAACGGAAACTTGTAGTTTGAACTGACAACTGACATGATTGGCTATGGGCTACGTATACGCCAAATGATAGACATTCGTAATGCCCAATAAACGGACTTTGGCGATTGTAAACCACACCTCCGGTATGAGATGATGATTCATGATTTCAAAGGTGGCTTCCAGACCATATCTCATTTGTGATATGGTCAGGTGTACCAGCACTCTAGTCAGAACTGACGAAGTATCTTGGATGAGCTGCGAAACGTCTTCGACCAAATAAACTTTGTCCAGGTGACAAATTGAATTTCTGCCTTTACCTCTAATCTGGTAAGCCAACATTTTCAAAACACCCATTAAAGGCCTTGTAGCTGATTTTTCATGTCTTAAAAACTTTAAAAACAGCTAGTTCATTTGAAACAGTTTGTAATGATCCAAAGTTATTCCCCACTGACCTTATGCATTCAGAGCATCCTAATTATTCACCACAATGAGTTTACGAGTGCTTTTCACAACTTTCAGGGACCAGAGCGTAGTTTTGCTGTCACTCTATTCAATTCTACTGCGAATACAATATATCTGTACTGTAACATTTTCTAAACACTCGTTAAAGGCCTTGTAGCTGATTTTCGTGTCTTCAAAACTTTAAAAACAGAGCTAGTTCATTTGAAACTGTAGTGATCCAAAGTTATTCCTCTTTTACCTTCAGCATTCAGAGCGTCCTAATTATTCACCACATTGAGTTTACGAGCGCTTTTCACAACTTTCAGGGACCAGTGCGGAGTTTTGCTGTGATGGTAAAGCTAACAACAACTACATCCTAACACGCACTTCCTGATTATCACACATTAAATACAAACCGTACGAATGTTGACATGGAGAGTATTCCAGAGAGAGCAGACCGACCACGGGCAGAAGGGGCGTCCTTACAGACAATAAAATACTGGAGAGGAGACGACCCTGTCAGCCAAGCAAAACCATGACAAATAATACGGTCCGGAGGTTTACTGGGGGGCACATTATAAGGTTAGGAAAGGAGGGTGGTTTTGTGCTAGCGTGCTACCTATAACTAGCATGTGCACTTCCTGGTCCCAATTTTGCTCAAATGCATTAAGCCACTTAAATGTATACATGTTCTGACCACTCATCAAAGGCATCCTTATAGCACCTAGCCTATATTTTTTCCTATATTTCTCATAGTGTATATTTTGTAAAGATTGTTTCTATTTGATTATATTTTTTTACATGCTTCTCTTTATCTTATTTATCTATTTTATTTTATTTTTTGCATGCTGTTGGCATCCAGTGTGGGCAGCAAAGTAAGAATTTCATTGTACAGGGAAATGTGTTTCTTTACTGTGCATATGACAATAAAAGCTTTGAATCTTGAATCTTGAAAAGGCATTGTACCTGATTTTTCCTGTCTTAAAAGGATAGTGCGTTTTTTTTTAAATGTTAATCTGTATGGCTTCCCCTTCAATAGTGTCCTGAGATAAACACAGACTTACCCATGACAGCGTGATCTGGTCCCGGTTCTCCTCCGGTAACGTAGCTCGTAAACGTAGTTCCGGTAAGTTCGCGGGGACATTTAATAAAGCTTGTTTTTCTTCGCAAAACAAAACATTTGAAAAGTGATATATTTGCGTCCCAAACATTTGTCCACTAAAAATGCAGCAGCGTATTTCGCATTTGCATATTTCGTCTCAATTTGTATCACTGAGCGCATTATTAGCTGTATTAGCCTGTTAACTTTTAGCGGATGTGTACGGCGGATGCGGTACGGCGACATCCACCATAAGGGGATGTTTACATGTGAACAGGCTAATAGTGCGAAATCTAGAGAGAAAATATGCAAATGCGAAATACGCTGCTGGATTTTTAGCGGACATCTGTTTGGGACGCAAATATATCACTTTTCGGACAAATGTTGTTTTGAGAAGAAAAACAAGCTTTAATAAATGTCCCCGCGAACTTACCGGAACTACGTTTACGAGCTACGTTACCGGAGGAGAACCAGGACCAGATCACGCTGTCATGGGTAAGTCAGTGTTAACCTCACGACACTGTTGAAGGGGAAGCCATACAGATTAATATAAACAAAAACTGCACTATCCTTTTAAAATGTGAAAAAGAGAACTAGCTTCACTGCTTTCAGAGACCAGTTTTGCATTCACAGTATAGCTAACAGCAACTAGCATGCTGACACGCACATTCCTGCTACTGTCGTACAAGATCTCACAGATACAGAGAGTCTTCCACAGATCGTAGACCAACGGCAGAAATCGTTATACAGTGCCTGACAAAAGTATTAGGACGATAATGACCCAAAGCACTCGTCCAAACTGTGTAAGTAGGGTGACCATTCGTCCGGATTTCGTCCGGACAGTCCGGTTTTAGAGCTGTCTGTCCGGCCGTCTGTCACGTGTCCTTTTTTACATTTTGTCCTCCTTTCGGACTCTCGTCGGCCACCGTTGCATAAATCGTCATAAATCCCCACCCATTATTTACACTCTCTACTCTGCGATGTTCGCCGTTTCCCAATTCAGCGAATGCATGGTTCGGAGTGTGGTCTCAGTCTGCAGTCGAGGCGGTGCATACTCGCTGAGCCCTGAGTGCAGTCCAGGGATCACATGGGCGTCTGCGAAATGGAACAAGTCCCGCCTCAGCTCAATGAGCCGGGTGGTCTGCTCCTTGTTCCCTAAAGACAAAAATATTATTCTATTGCGACTAGTAATGCTTGGAATTGGGACATGGCCAATGTTCCCCCTAATTTTTAATGTGTCTAAGCAAACACACTAACTCCCTGAGTGCTCCTTGGATCCCTGTGAGCGACATCCAAAATGCACCCCCCCACCCCACCCCCCCACCCCCACCGCGCGGCTCGCACTTTGCAGATATATAAAATAATGACCCCGCGGCTGAATAAAAAGCAGAGATCCGCTAAAAGCTCTTTCATCCCTGATTTACAGTAAACTTTGGACATGGCTATATCCATGTTGTAATATCCAGCATTACAACAGCCCCCCCAAGGGAAAAAAAAAAAGGTGTCCTCACTTTAGGGCCTTTGTCCTCCTTTTTGGACACAAGTGTCCTCCTTTCCTGTTTCATGCCGGTGGTCACCCTATGTGTAAGGGTCATTTGGAGACGTGTGAACAGCGTCATCAACTGCAGGTTATGACACGGCCGCCCCAGTCTCCTGACCTGTCACCCATCGAAAAAGTGTGGGATTATTTGGATATTAAAGTGCGCTCCAGGAATCCGACTAACGTTAAACACCTGTGGAAATGTCTTCAGGATGAGTGGAAAACTAGAGAGGATGGATATCTTGAAAAACTGTTGGACAGAATTCCTTGAATTTGTAAAGCTGTGATTAAGGCCAAAGGTGGTTATTTTGATGAAAAAAAAAGCTATTTAACTTGATATTGTTACATTTTTGCAATAATATGCCTTTACACGTGATGAAATTTGCTTTAATATATTAATACATCGATTTGTTGTCATTACCAATACGTCTTGTTATCATTATGAAAGTTCAGAAATACACAATTGTCCTAATACTTTTGTCAGGCAGTGTAAGCAATAAAATACTGGAGAGGAGGCGACCCTCAGCAAGGCAAAACCATTATAACTAATAATACATATAATCTTACAATAATAAAATCTGGGCACACGGCCAAAAGCTACATGGAAAAAAAAAATCAGGTACAGCCTTTTCAAATTTTATAGTGAAAAACAGAACTAGTTTGTTTTAAATAGTTTGCAGTGGTCCAAAGTTATTCCTCACTGCCCTTATGCATCCTGAGCATCCTAATTATTCACCGCGATGAGTTTATAATCGCTTTTCACAACTCTCAGAGACCAGAGTGGAGTTTTGCACTCTAAGTAAAGCTAATGACTAGCATGATAACATCTACTTCCTGATAACTGAACAATAAAACATTTTATAATTAGCTGCAGACAAAACACAGAGGACACATTTTGACCTCTACAGCTGCTTACATATCTGTACTGGAGCAAAGTACATTTTGCTCAAACACACAGAGTTTTCCACAGAGGCTAAAGCGCTGGCAGAAGGGGCATCCTTACACCCAATACTACACTGGGAGGAGATGACCCTGTCAGCAAGGCAAAACTATGATAAATAATACAGTGCGCACATTATAAGGTGGGAGGAGAGGATAATATTTGGTTATTTTTTTGTTTAAAAATGGTAGAAACACAGGTTTGTGGTGAGGAGGCGGTGTTTAAGACCGTCAGGTGTGCATTTAATAAGGGCAGAGCAAACTGTTTTTGTGTGTTTGTTTGTGTTTTCTTACTGTTTTCTTGTTGTCTGGGAATAAGTGGGTGTAAAAAGACACATATTATGCAAATTTTACTTTTTTCACCATGTCATGAATTGTTGAGTCCCAGATAGTATTGTAATTAAACAGGAAGTAGGAAAGGCTGACATAATGACCCATTGTCCAAGGTATAATGAAGTAAAATTTAACGCCAATCCATCACTTGCAGTATGACTGGGTGTTGGTGTGAAAGGCCTTGTGACCTGTTTAGAGTAAATTACTGGTTTACGTTACTGTTATGTTTACTGTCTTTGACTAATTTGGTCTTATGTTTTGCTTGCTAAATTCTACCATCTCGTGGCCACTTTAATATACTCTTTTAGTAATAGTAGAAGAAAAACGTGAGACAGGAGCCGTGTCCCAATTCCCAGAGTGCACGGTTCGGAGCGTGGTTTTAAGGGAGCTCAGAGCACAGTCAAGGCCATGCATACTTGCTCAGCTCTGAGTGCAGTCCGCGGACCGCATGGGCGTCGGCGAAGAAGTAGTGCGCGGTGCATGCCGGGATATATGAGGGCGCGAAGTGTGCTTTTTCACGCGCTTGGTCCACGCCACGATTTCCATGGAAATGACTGCGGTCTTCAGCTCGCGTGTTAACTGCGCATGGGATAAAAAAGAAATGGGAGAGCAGTTGTCACGCCAGATGTGACGCACATGCCCTTCAAACCACGCACCGAACTGTGCACTCTGGGAATTGGGACACGGCTAGAAAGTTGTTCTGACCTCTGACTTCAGTAAAATGGACGCTCTTCTGTTCTGGTGTTTCTCTTTTGGTGTTTGTTTAAGCATCGTCTGTAAGTATGACATTGTAAAACGTAATCACACACCTGTAATAGTGCCTTTTGTGTGTGGATTATACTAGTTAGCACGTTTTTAGTGCGTGAGTGTTATGCAAATTATGTCATTATTGATATGCTAATTTCGTGATGCTAATCGCCATGCTAACTACCTAAGTCTGTTGACTTCATTGTTGGTGCTATTCATATTTTTGTAAACATTATCTAGCACTGATAATAATACGAGGGTCATTCAAAAAGTTCTAAGACAAATTAAAAAACAACTTTATTTTTGAAAGTAACAAAATTATTTTTCTACATAACATCCACCTAAGTCAGTACACTTCTGCAAGCGATGTTTCCACCGAAAAATTCCTTCTTGATAGAATTCTGGAGCTTGTCTAGTCAACCAGGTCACAACCTCCCTCTTCACTTCAAGTATGGACTGAAATCTTGTTCCTTTTAAATGTTCCTTCAACTTTGGAAATAGGAAAAAAAACATCCATAAACATTGTGCAAATCTTCAATAATTTCTTTAGGTTTCCATTGAAGTTTTGTTAGAAATTTAGTGTTTGCTCGGACTTCAGATTGGCTCATTTTGGACGAAGCCTCTCGGATGAGCGGCGAAACGTTGTCAACCAAACAAACTTTGTCCAGTTGACAAATTGAACTTCTCCTTTGATCATTTTGGAGGGTCAAAAAAGTGGGTTGTGCAATATGTAACGTAACTCTTTGAATAACAAAACTAGAATGCTGAAACTTGTCAAATGTGTTTATAAGTCATCAGTGGGATGATTTAAGATCATTTTGTTGAACTAGTTCATATGGCATTTGTCTTAGAACTTTTTGAATGGCCCTCGTACACATCTGTATGTGTTTATTGTTGCAGTTTCACAAAGTTGGATCCAGTAAATTTCATCAAAGTTGCCATCTATGAAGTTTCTTCTGGGTCCATGTTTAGCTGTTTGGATAAGCTAGCGTAGCATCTAGCAAGGCCATTTACAGTTACTATAAGCTGAAGTTACTCCATTATTAAATGCTTAGTTAAATAAAATGTTTAAAGGTCCCATCTTAGGCAAAATTGTGTTAACTTGTGTTAGTATTTTCTGCTCCAGTCTACGGCCGCTCGAGCTACTCTGGCTCTGGTTGGTCTAGAATGGCCAAAGCACCCCAAAGCTCCCCCAAAGATTTTTGCCTCTTTTTGGTCCCTAAAAATGTTTAAATGGTAAACACATAGATGATCAAAACAATACAATAAAGCACAGAGACGTCTAACTTGACCCTTCCTTTCGTAGGAGTTTGTGGACAGTGGACAGAGCGGTATAGTAGTAATGAGAAGAAGTAGAATGGGTGCAGGTGGGTCGCGTCCCATCGTAGCCTCTCATAAAGCATGTTCATTAACGCCAAATGAAAACAGCGAGAGACAAGAATAAGGGGCATGGTGTCCTGTACGCATGGAGCAGACAAATTGTGGATAGTTTTATAGCTACTGTATGTTTGGACTTAAACAAATGATGCACCAGCGTGAACGAGACAGGTCACGAATCATACACACCAACACGGTGCAAAAACAAAGCTCTTCACCTGGATGGAGACCTCCAGAACACATACACACTGCATCAGGTGCTCCTCGCTCCATGATCCAAGTGCTTTGGTCCCAAATTCCAGGTCCTCAATAGTGCACTTAAAGGGATATGCCACCCCCAGGTCAAATTTGGGCATCTCCCCACAGTCCAGAGACTAAAATAAGTGGTGGAAAGCGTTTTCCTGCTCACCCAGCCATTGTCCGAGTCTGTCGCCACTGACCGCCGCGGTAACTGGTGCTCCTCCGCCTTAGACTGGAGTCTAACGTAGCCAGAGAAAGATTTCGGCCAAAAGGAATTAATTTGCTCGATGCGTTTCCCAATTACTTTGTGTGTAGTGCGCATTCATATCGAGTGCAAATAAATGTGCAAATCAACACGGAGAGCTTGCCTTGGTCATTTTGGGTGGGAACTATTTTCCAGTGCGTAAGAATACAGTCGTATCACGCACCACGTTGTGCAACAGGGGAACTCCCTTCCCGGTGCGTAACTGGGATTCCCCTGGTAGCGTACTGCGTGATACGGCTGTATTCTTACGCACTGGAAAATAGTTCCCACCCAAAATGACCAAGTCAAGCTCTCCGTGTTGATTTGCACATTTATTTGCACTCGATATGAATGCGCACTACACACAAAGTAATTGGGAAACGCATCGAGCAAATTAATTCCTTTTGGCCGAAATCTTTCTCTGGCGACGTTAGACTCCAGTCTAAGGCGGAGGAGCACCAGATACCGCGGCGGTCAGTGGCGACAGACTCGGACAATGGCTGGGTGAGCAGGAAAACGCTTTCCACCACTTATTTTAGTCTCTGGACTGTGGGGAGATGCCCAAATTTGACCTGGGGGTGGCATATCCCTTTAAGTATACATTGAACACATTGCGCAAACAAAAGTGTGTGTTCGCAAGGTGCGCCCCCTACAACGGCCAGCTGCAACCACATATTACTAGTTTTAAAGGGATAGTGCGTTTTTTTTTAATGTTAATCTGTATGGGTTTTCTTCTAAAAGTTACGTGTGTTGACACCGGCTTACCTCTGACAGTCTCAGCTGATCCCGGTTCGGCTCGCTTTCTGGAGCCCACGTAAGTAGGTCCGGTAACTTCCCTGGAACATGAAATAAAGCTTGTTTTTCTTCTCAAAACAAAACATTTGTCCGAAAGGTGATATATTTGCATCCCAAACAGTTGTCCACGAAACATCCAGCAGCGTAGATTGCGTTCGCGTATTGTCTGTCTCGATTCGTATCACTGCGCGCATATTAGCTGTATTAGCCTGTTCACTTGTAAACTTCCCCTTACGGCGGACCGCATCTGCCGTACACTTCCGCTAAAGGTTAACAGGCTAATACAGCTAATATGCACGCAGTGATACGAATTGAGACAGACAATACGCAAACGCAGTCTACGGTGCTGGATGTTTGCGACGCAAATATATCACTTTTCGGACAAATGTTTTGTTTTGAGAAGAAAAACAAGCTTTATTTCATGTTCCAGGGAAGTTACCGAACCTACTTACGTGGGCTCCAGCTGGTGTCAACACACGTAACTTTTAGAAGGAAACCCATACAGATTAACATTAAAAAAACAACGCACTATCCCTTTAATGTACGCGAATTTGGGTCGGGTCCCAATATTTGAACCAGTCAGGTGGGTCGAATTGGATGTTATCTCTGGTCAGACAGGGCGGGTCAGAAAAAAAGCAGGTGCGCATCACCAGCTTAGCATTACCATGTGAGTACCACCAAGACCAAGAAAAAATGTCGGCATTGCACGTGAGAGAAGAACACACTACTACTGCGCATGGTGAACGGCCGGAGCGCCACTGGAAATACCGATAGCCGCTAAAGGCTAATCTAGAGACACGCTCCATTTAGCTTGGCCCATTCATTCACTTGAATTTTGGGCATGTTTAGGCTGCATTATCAGTCTGTCTATCTCCAAAGCTCAAAAAGCTCTGTTCCACATTGTGATGTCAACTTTAGTTCAGCAGATATTGGCAATTCCTGAAGTTATTCTAGTGAAGTATTTCCTGTATTACTACGTGACATCACAACATGGAACAGAGTGTTTTCTGTTTGAGAGAAGAACTCAGCTGAAATATGCAGGGATTGTGTATTAAACGCGTGTGAATAAAACAAAACACAACTCCAAGTAAATTTGTTATGGAAACAACTAGTAACTAGTAGAGAGAGTGAGAGAGCGAGAGAGAGAGAGAGAGAGAGAGATTGACAGAGATTGAGAGACAGAGATTGAGAGAGAGAGATTGAGAGAGAGAGAGATTGAGAGAGAGAGATTGAGAGAGAGATTGAGAGAGAGATTAACAGAGATTGAGAGAGAGATTGAGAGAGAGATTAACAGAGATTGAGAGAGAGAGAGAGATTGACAGAGAGAGAGATTGACAGAGATTGAGAGAGGGAGATTGAGAGAGAAAGATTGACAGAGAGAGAGATTAAGAGAGCGAGAGAGAGAGAGAGATTGACAGAGATTGAGAGAGAGATTGAGAGAGAGAGAGATTGACAGAGATTGAGAGAGAGAGAGAGATTGAGAGACAGAGATTGAGAGAGAGAGATTGAGAGAGAGAGAGATTGAGAGAGAGAGATTGAGAGAGAGATTGAGAGAGAGATTAACAGAGATTGAGAGAGAGATTGAGAGAGAGATTGACAGAGATTGAGAGAGAGAGAGATTGACAGAGAGAGAGATTGACAGAGATTGAGAGAGATAGATTGAGAGAGGGAGATTGAGAGAGAAAGATTGACAGAGATTGAGAGAGAGAGATTGAGAGAGAGAGAGATTGACAGAGATTGAGAGAGAGAGATTGAGAGAGAGAGATTGAGAGAGGGAGATTGACAGAGATTGAGAGAGAGAGAGATTGACAGAAATTGAGAGGGAGATTAAGAGAGAGAGAGAGATTGACAGAGATTGAGAGAGAGAGATTGAGAGAGGGAGATTGAGAGAGATTGACAGAGATTGAGAGAGAGAGATTGACAGAGATTGAGAGGGAGATTAAGAGAGAGAGAGATTGAGAGAGAGCGAGATTGACAGAGATTGAGAGAGAGATTGACAGAGAGAGATTGACAGAGAGAGATTGAGAGAGAGAGAGATTGAGAAAGAGAGAGATAGAGAGAGATAGAGAGAGACAAAGAGAGAGAGAGATTGAGAAAGAGAGAGATTGAGAGAGAGACAAAGAGAGAGAGAGATTGAGAGAGATAGAGATTGAGAGAGAGAGAGAGATTGAGAGAGAGAGAACGATTGAGAGAGAGAGATTGAGTTTGTCAGTTTTTCTGTGGTCGCTTTGCTCATTCGTTTCCCAAATTCTCCGAGTGTGGTTTGTTGGTTTGTTGAAGTGCGCTCACCCTCGCTCTATCACCGGTAACAATATAACTTGTTCGGACATGTTTATCGTTCAAATGATCCGTCAGGCTGGAGATCGGAAAATTCTCTTTGACAAAAGAAATCTAATTAACGTGTTAAACTGACTGCCGTAGAAACAACATCATAACATAGATCAGGAAGTAGTGTAATATGGGCCCTTTAAAAGTTGGACATGCAGTTGAACGTAATAAACATTTCCCCGACTGATGCCTCTCTGTTGTGTGATTGGCCAGTGTATCACACCTAAACCAGTACTGTAAAAATAATAGCAGCCTACAGCACTAACTCCCACGACTTCAGTTTATTAAAACAGATTTAAAACTTGTTTGTTACTTTTGTTTTGTTTTATAGTAAATGATCGCATTAATATGATGGATTCCCACAGTAATCCTCCAGACATGTTTACCAGCGGTGTGCCCATTAGCCACACATTTGTCTTTCCGTTTTGCTACTTTAGATTTGGAGTTGTTGTGATGTGTGTTTGTTTTCTTGGACTCGCTGCCCAGTTCGCTGACAGAAAGGGGACAGTGCGGATGACGGAGAGACTGATTGCGGATAAGTGCTTTTGCCAAAAAATAAAAAGGAAAAACAGAGTGACTTTCTTATTTTGCTTTTCTCGTACCAATTCTCACTTGCATTAATTGTCTTGTAACAGTTCGGGTAGGTTATTTCAGTGTGTTTATTCTGCTTTAGACTTGATGACTTATTTCTCTAAAGGATAATGGCGGCTTCCAGTCCAGCTTGTTTATTCCAATGGGAAGATGTTCACTGAGCGGGAGCTGCGGTCATTAACTCTGCCTGGAGTGGATTGTTTCACCGCAGGGGCTGAATTCAATGTAAAAGGTAAAAATAGGTCAGGGATAATTACTTGTTTTATGTGAATTTTGAATATGAGAAAGTTTCTGTAAGGCAAAAACTGCGTTGCCGCAATAACTCTTAAGAAGACAGATAGAGCCGATGTGTAGCACTGTTGATTCAAGTTAAAATATTAATAATCCTAATTTATTTGATTTATACTGCGGCTTCCAAGGCCAGCGCCAGATGAAGTACTCACTTTTGTTATAGATACAGAGGCAAAAAGTTACTCAAGGAAACGTGAAAAGATCACATGGACAAATCCACTTAAGTAAAACTCTTAAAAATGTAAAAGTGCACAGATTTTTGCATTTTCTTTAATTGATTGTGGTTAACAGCAACAATATAAATCAATTTCTTTCTTTCAGATGAATTTTGTGTATTTATTTGTGTTTGTTGAAAGCCGAAGCTTGAACTCAAAACATTTAAAAGGATAGTGCATTTTTTTTTTTTTTTTTTTTTTTATGTTAATCTGTATGGCTTCCCCTTCAACAGTGTCCTGGTCCCAGTTATCCTCCGTTAACGTAGCTCGTAAATGTAGTTCCGGTAAGTTCGCGGGTACATTTAATAAAGCTTGTTTTTCTTCTCAAAACAAAACATTTGTCCGAAAGGTGATATATTTGCGTCCCAGACAGTTGTCCACGAAAAATCCAGCAGCGTATTTCGCATTCGCATATTTTCTCTCTAGATTCGTATCAATGCGCCCACGTTAGCTCTATTAGCCTGTTCACTTGTAAATATTTGTTTATGGGGGATCAATCAATCAATCAATCAAACTTTATTTCTATAGCACCTTCCAACAGCCAGAGCCGACCAAAGTGCTGTACAACATTATAAACAAGATAAAAAACAATAAATATCATACAAAAAGGACAACAAAGCAGATTAAAATACCATTAAAATACCAATTAAGACCATTAAAATAAAGAAAGTGTCACAGGACCACTAAGTGTTAAAAGCCATTGTAAATAAATAGGTTTTAAGTTTGGCTTTGAACAGAGGCAGGTCAGTGATGGAGCGTAACTCAGGGGGCAGAGAGTTCCAGAGTTTTGGACCGGCCACTGCAAAAGAACGATCACCCCACTGTTTGCTCCGGGACCGGGGGACCTCCAGCAGATGTTGCCCAGCAGACCGTAGAGCTCTGCTGGGTTGGTGAGGGGTCAAAATCTCACACAGGTAGGAAGGTGCGAGATGCCTGACGGCATTAAAAACAAACATCAAAATTTTAAAATGGATTCTGAACTGGACAGTGCAGGGAGTACAGAACAGGGGTGATGTGATCGTTTTTCTGCGTGTTGGTGAGGAGGCGAGCTGCAGCATTTTGCACGAGCTGCAAATGGTGAAGACCATCTTGGTTAATCCCCACATAGAGTGCATTGCAGTAGTCCAGGGCTCTCAAGTTTTCAACCTGGGGCGGAGTGAGATTTTGTGAAAATTTTCTGAGGACCGGGGGGGGGGGGGTGCGAGATTTTCTGTATATGACACACTCACATTCTTATTTATTAACCTTTATTAATAATAAACATTTCTTTACAACTTTTTACATTTTTTATATCTTGCAAGGGCTAATCTAAGTGTCTATGAGTGATGTATGTTTATTCTTATTTATAAACCTTTATTAATAATAAACATTTCTTTACAACTTTTTACATTTTTTATATCTTGCAAGGGCTAATCTAAGTGTCTATGAGTGATGTTTTGTGTTGTAGGTGTTTGTGACAGATTTTGATGCCTTGACAATAGATGCTGGGGGCTCCCATTTAAAACAATGAGGCTCAATGCCAGCCATTTTCACAGTCATTATTGAAGCCTCGATGTCAAAGTCTTCTGTCACTGGAACCTCCATTAGTTGATAGTCCTGGAACTCGTCAGCTAGTTGGTTTTGTTCCTGGGGTCCATTATATGGCAGAAGTCTGGGAAAACTGGACAGGTGTAAATGTTTGTCTAAAGAGCAAACTTAAACTACAAAGCAACTAATGAGAGTTATAAAAATGAAGTTATTACCTGATGGTTCTCCGTTTGTTTTATCATGACTGTTTTGTCCTTCCTCGTCGTGTCCTTATGCAGTGCAGCGCGGACTAAGCAGCTAAAGCTACGCTCTATGGCCTGCCCGCTGTACTGTCTGCCCAACAACAGGACAATCTATTTTCTGATTGGCTGAAAAGGGCGCAGCGCTTGATAACTGAGATTTTTTTCCGGGGAGGAGGGGAGGAGTTTTTTCACTGAAAACACGTGGTGCCTGCATAAACTGAGCCACACAGACCGATTTTCTGGGCACAGGAAGAAAAAGGAAAAAAAAAAAAAATCAGCGTGAGAAATGCCATGTGTGGCGTGTGAGCGTGTGAACACGTCGAATTGCGTGTGTCACACTCTCAATGCGTGAGACTTGAGAGCCCTGCAGTAGTCTATGCGGGAACTGACAAAGGCATGGATCGCTTTCTCCAGGTCACCACGGCTCAAAAAGTGTTTAACCTTTGCCAGGAGGCGGAGCTGAAAGAAGCTTGCTCTAACCTATTTGTTTGTCAAATTTTAGACTGCTATCCAGTTTCAGTTTTTGACAGCGTGGTTAAAGTGGGGACGCAGAGCAACAAGACCAGGAGCTGAAACAAGATGTCGCCGTACCGCATCTGCCGTAACCTGGGAAATCCCAGGCTGCTTTCGTTCTTTCTGATCTGAAAGACAGCCTGGCAACTATGGCAAGCGAGCTCTCCCGATTCTGGGAGCCAATCAGAGAGCAGGGAAACTTGTAGTTTGAACTGACAACTGACATGATTGGCTATGGGCTACGTATACGCCAAATGATAGACATTCGTAACGCCCAATAAACGGCCATTGGCGATCGTAAACCACACCTCCACTACGAGATATTTCGAAGGTGGCTCCCAGACCATATCTCACTTGTGATATGGTCAGGTGTAAACCAGGCAACATCCGCTAATAGGCGTGCAGTGATACAAATCGAGACGAAATATGCCAATGCGAAATACGCTGCTGAATTTTCGTGGACAACTGTTTGGGACGCAAATATATCACCTTTTGGACAAATGTTTTGTTTCGAGAAGAAAAGCAAGCTTTCTTAAATGTACCCGCGAACTTACCGGAACTACATTTACGAGCTACACTGCCTGACAAAAGTATTAGGACGATTGTGTATTTCTGAACTTTCATAATGATAACAAGACATATTGGTAATGACCACAAATCAATTTATTGATATATTAAAGCAAATTTCATCATGTGTAAAGGCATATTATTGCAAAAATGTAACAATATCAAGTTAAATAGCTTTTTCATCAAAATAACCACCTTTGGCCTTAATCACAGCTTTACAAATTCGAGGAATTCTGTCCAACAATTTTTCAAGATATCCATCCTCTATAGTTTTCCACTCATCCTGAAGACATTTCCACAGGTGTTTAATGTTAGTTGGATTCCTGGAGCGCACTTTAATATCCAAGTAATCCCACACTTTTTCGATGGGTGACAGGTCAGGAGACTGGGGCGGCCATGTCATAACTTGCAGTTGATGACGCTGTTCACAAGTCTCCAAACGACCCTTACACAGTTTGGACGAGTGCTTTGGGTCATTATCTTGTTGGAACCAGAAGTTTCGTCCAGAGTTCAGAAATACACAATCGTCCTAATACTTTTGTCAGGCAGTGTACGTTACCGGAGGAGAACCGGGACCAGAGCATGCTGTCATGGGTTAACCAGTGTTAATCTCAGGACACTCTTGAAGGGGAAGCCATACAGATTCACATTTTTAAAAAAATGCACTATCCCTTTAATCAGGATGTTTCCGCAAACTTGGTCAAAATAATCCCTAAAATATGTGTATAACCCCTCAGTGGTCCAGGTAGAATCCGAAAAAGTTTCGCAGCTCATCCAAAATGCTGTGAAATGTTTTCGACCAAATAAACTTTTGTCCAGTTGACAAATTGAATTTCTCCTTTTGCCATCCCTAAAATCTTTTCAAATGCATAGAAAGGACAGATACCTGCCCTCAAATCCAGTGAAGTAAAAGTAAAATGTACCTGCTATAAAATGTACTTAAAGGTTCAGTGTGCAACTTTTCAGGTGTACTTGTTTCCATGGAGACATTGCTTTGCCTTGAATGTTCATTACGGGTATTTCTACTGCTAAAAAATACAATAATTCCTTCTACGAATAGGGGCGGCTCTCCGCAGATCTGAATTGTAATGTAGCGTAGTGCTGTAACCTGCTTGTCTCTCAGTGGCGGACCGTGCATTTCACACCTAGGCCTTCAGTAGCTCCATCTGAATCACTTATTAACCATTTTGTTATAAAAAAAACATTTTACTATGCAGAAATGAGCCTTGCGTTTCATATAGAACATTCCTGTAGCCACAATAAATGCCTCAACTGAATAAACAAACCAAGAGTGAACAAGTCTCGTTCTGCAACTACAGCCATCAAAAAACATTAATAATAACCTCATAAACTTGGAATCATAGCAACATTTCACTCACCAAAAAATTGGATTATATGAAGACAAAATCCATCATCCTCTCTTTCCTCAAAAACAGTTCAGTCACCCTGTCATGTAGATTACCGCGCTTCAGTTCGGTCAAGAAGTCCTTTTCTATTGCCATCGCCGGAGTTGTCCGACCTTTCTTGACAATGTTCAGCTTTTCTTGAAAAGTTCGTCTTGAAAATGGCCCTGACAGTAAATCTGCCACCAAATCTAATTCTTCTCCTCTTTCAGCCATTGTGGGCTGACTAAATATTTTTTTTAGGGTACTGTCAGTCATCAACAAAACGCGGCTAATGCAGTTTGCTAGCTTGCGTAGCTACGCTCTCCGATTATCCAATCAGCGGGTCTGAATATGGTGACGTTGCCTACGCCCGCTAGAGGCCCCTGGTGACACCAACTCAAAATCTGATTGGTTGAAGTATCGACATTGATTTGGCGTTTGAGGGCCTGCAGAACAGATAGTGAAGGCCTCTTTGACTTTGACCCTGCCTAGCAACAAAGGATAGCTGAAATGTGATTGGTTAAATGCTCCAATATGAAAATACATGTCTGGAAGCAGCATAACCATCGGAAACACAATAAAAGGAAATGGACAGACCATTTGGAATTATTTAATAAGCATACATGGACAAAATATAATTAGCATATGATTCAGATATTTTTTTAGGCCAGCAGAGAAGGCTTTGAAGGCCCTGACAGCCCACCACACAGACAATGTCGCTGTTGGGAAAGATAGGTTTAATCTTTACTGTGGAACATTCTGATTTTCAACATTAATCGTAGTACTTTCGTTTATTTTCCATTGTGGCCTTATATCTGTGTAATCCCTCACTGGTCCAGGAGGTTCCACAGTGGTCCATGGGCGTATACTTCAGCTCAAGATCATTCTAAAGTTATAGGAAAGGTTCATTCTGTCCTGTGAATGTGACTTTTTTAGTATCAATACCTGCTCATATGATTATCTATTTGATTTTCAATGCTTTTGACAACCCTAATCTGTATTTCTGTACGTAATTTGGTGTTACCACATTTGTTTTGGTTTGTCTGGGTGTTTTACCTTTGGCTTCCTCCCAAACCACAATGCTGCTCTGTGATTAGATTATCGGTGCTTTCAACATCCAAGGAATTAATTTTGTTGTGTGAAAATAATTTAAAAAAGCAGATTTTTTATGACGCCAAGGTTCAACTAATTTGTGCATTCCCCAATAGTGAATGGTAAATACTTGTGACCTAGAGCTGGAGTGTTCGTCCACTGATCCGAAGGTTGGTTCAAATTCTACTCTCGACATAAACATCATCGGTCAATCGGTAGAATCCATTGACCCACAGGTTGGTGGTGCGATTCCAGCTTCCACAGAGGAATGCTCGTGGTGTATCCTTGGGCAAAACACTTTACCCACCTTGCTCCTAGTGTCTGCTTACACCGGTGTATGAGTGTGTGAATGGGTGAGTGGTTCCTTGATGTAAAAGTGATTTGAGTGGCATGAAGCTGGAAAGGCGCTACATAAAAATTTCACCATTTTTACCATTCATCCTTTTCCTGCCTCATAGCAAGACAGTTCTAAGTTCGATTCCCAGACTGGATGTTACCGTTTTGTTTTGAGTTTGCATGTTCTCCCTGTATCTGATTGGATTTCCTCTGGGTGCCTTGGTTAACCTCACTGTCATAAAGATTCAACAATTTATTGCCATTGTCAGAGGTAATGATGGAATTACATTAGAGCGTTAATCAATCTTTGAAGCTCGTGTTATTGGTATTGTAAAGTGCAGATATGCAGAATCTTACATAATAAACTCATGTAATGCACACAGTAATAAACAACAATATGACAAGAGGCCTCTTCTTTTACTCCAACCAAGTTATGCCACACAACCGCAACTTTGCACTGGTGGTATGCTAGCAAATTATATTTGTTTTGATAATGTTTCACAATTCATCTAACTAAAGCACTTTACTACTAAAACTACCTCATGTAACTAAAAGTACTTTTGTATCAGATCTATTAACTCAAAATCCTTGTAAAACTGTTGTGTCCTGCTTTGATTCTGTTATGTTTTCATTGTTGGTCTTTACATGTTTTGTACCTTGTGTTTTATCGACTTTCGCCCCTGTTCTGTGGGACTACAGTTGGAAACTAGCCTTGAGATAAATCTGGTGTATTTACAACACTAACTGTTCATTAATACATGCTGTCCCATTTAAATAAATAAACTTAAACTTAAATGTAAACAATCAGGTTAAGAGTTTGTCCAACGAGGTTCATTTGATGTTCTGATCATTTATGTTAGATTTTTTTTTTTTTTTTTTTTTTTTTACAGTTTGTTTCTATACTTGACAGTTTCAACTGGTCACTAGCAGTCTTCCTCAGAGTGGTCTGGTCAGCTGATTTATACAGGTTTTGGCTTCCTCCTGGTGGAGGTAGGACAACAGCTCTATCTGCAGTCCGACTTCCTCACAACAGTATCCCTGGTGAGTGGGAGTAAAAAAGACCCTTTTTTAGGTTTAGAAACAGTTCATTTGGTTAGGTTAGGTTAGCTAAAAGAACTGTATTTGGGGAAAAAAAATTACACTGACAAGAAAGGCAGATTATGGCATGAGGTAGACATTAGGGGTGTGGAAAAATATCAATTACTGTGATACTAAATTTTGTGATAGTCATTACCGTGGGCTGCTGTATCAACCGACAGGTTGGCTGATGTGATTCCAGCTCCCAGATTAATTATGTTGTTGTGTCCTTAGGCAAGACACTTGACCCACCTCGCCCCCTAGTGTCTGTGGACACTGGTGTTTGAGTGTGTGTGTGTGAATGGATGAGTGGTTCCTTGATGTACTTTAAATGTATTGAAGGTGGAGGAGCTCTATATAAAAATGTGACCATTTTTACCATCCATCCTATTCCTGCCTCAAAAATAGGATGAGTTTGCTTCCCGGAGTGGATGTTACCTTTTTGCTTTTAGTTTGCATGTTCTCCCAAAGTCTGATAGGATTTCCTCTGGGTGCCTTAGTGAACCCCATCGTCATTAAGATTCAAGAATTTATTGCCATTGTCACAGGTAATGATGGAATTACATTAGAGCATTAATCAATGGCAATGAATGGCAATGGCAATCGTTAAAGGGATATGCCACCCCCAGGTCAAATTTGGGCATCTCCCCACAGTCCAGAGACTAAAATAAGTGGTGGAAAGCGTTTTCCTGGTCACCCAGCCATTGTCTGAGTCTGTCAGCACTGACCGCCGCGGTATCTGCAGCTACTCCGCGTTAGACTGGAGTCTAACGTCGCCAGAGAAAGATTTTGGCCAAAAGGAATTAATTTGCTCGATGCGTTTCCCAATTACTTTCTGTGTAGTGCGCATTCATATCAAGTGCAAATAAATGTACAAATCAACACGGAGAGCTTGACTTGGTCATTTTGGGTGGGAACTATTTTTCAGTGCAGAAAAAGAAAGCCGAAGCACGCACCACGCTGCCAGGGGAATTCCTGTTACGCACCAGGAAGGGAGTTCCCCTGTTGCGCAGCGTAAGTAATTGGGAAACGCATCGAGCAAATTAATTCCTTTTGGCCAAAATCTTTCTCTGGCGACGTTAGACTCCAGTCTAAGGCGGAGTAGCTGCAGATACCGCGGCGGTCAGTGCTGACAGACTCAGACAATGGCTGGGTGACCAGGAAAACGCTTTCCACCACTTATTTTAGTCTCTGGACTGTGGGGAGATGCCCAAATTTTACCTGGGGGTGGCATAACCCTTTAAGAGCAGATATGCAGAATCTTACATTATAAACTAATGTAACCCACTTAGAGCATGTACTAAAACAACATGACAAGAGGCCTCTTCTTTCCTCTAACCAAATTATGCCACACAACCGCAACTTTCCATTGGTGGCTATGCTAGCAAATAAATGTTGCTGACAAGAGAAGCGTAACAATAGCAGTGTGCAAAGATATTGATATATCATGATAGTAAATTTGGTGATATTGTATTGTCATCGTGTGCTGCTGTATCAATATATTGGCAAGTGTCTTTTTAGGTATCATTTAGCAAATTATCCCATTAGAAAGCAGAATAAGCTCCTCACGTTGGGCTGCCAGATCAAAATGATTTTGCACTAAGCCTAAAAGCTTAAAAGGGATCTGAATTCTATGCAGCAAACTTCCACATTTGGAATTCCAAGTGCACATCCAAGAGCCATTCAGGAGAAAGGATGTTGAAGATACTCAGCTTTTCTCGCTTATCAATGAGTGGTGACAGCTGTCAATCAAACCTGTTGCTATCGTTAGCAGGAGCAACCTCGGGGAATATTCATATTCACTGTTTCAGATGCATTTTATATTAACTGTGTACAAGTAATGGTTTAACAAACAAATACTGTTGCTAAAATTCAACTGGTTCTTATGAAACATCTATGCACATCAGAAAGTATCATGTGCAATAAATTGGTTATCTATGGTGATAACATCATATTGAATCATGAGAGGCCCTGTGATTTCCACCTCAGCAGACATGAGTAGCAGCAGGGTGGAGGATTATGGGGGTCTGAGGTGTAAGAAGGGGGAGAGAAGGACAGTGCTCATATAGACGCTCTGACGCATGAAGATGATTTTACTGTGGAAAGCACGGTTCTTCTTTTTGTACCGTGGAAGAAAGTCAGTCAGAAGCTCCACATACTTTACAGAGGTCATTTTCACACCTTCAGGGACCCTAAAGGCAACGACCAGATCTCTCCCCATGATTCTGGCCAAAAACATGACTCCGCCACCTTTGTATTTGTATTTGTATTTGTATTTATTTATTTGTAAAGGGACAGCACATATTAATGAACATTTAAAATGTAAATATGTAAAGATTATAGCCAACGTGGCTAATTTCCATCTTCAGCCCCTCGGCATGTTGATGTCAAATCAGGGACAAGGAAAAGTACAACAACAATCACACAAAAGTACATAAAACCAGCACTCACTGTACACACAATTCAGACAGTTCAAGAGTTAAACCAATAACCCCTTAATATATTTCAATTTTGTTAAATATGGTTACATATTTGACTAGTGGACAGCCACTGTTTTACAGCTTTAGAAAATGCTGCCAGTGTTGGAAGCTCTCGTATGTGAGCAGGCAGTGTGTTCCATGTTTGACTTGCTCGATAAGCAAAAGAGGACTGTCCAAAAGCGCTTTTCCTTAATGGCACAGAGCAGTCACCTCTAGAACCGGCTCTTGTTGTGCGATTTGTTGTGCGACCTTCTTACTGACGTTGCAGCCTTGTTGGGACATGGTGGCCGTCCACCAGCCATCCACCACTCCATCCATCTGGACGATGCATCCAGTGTTGTACGGCACTCATCAGTGAACAAGACTGTTTGAAAATTAGTCCTCATGTATTTCTGGGCCCACTGGAATTATTTCTGCTTGTGAGCTTTGTTTAAGAGTGGCTGAATAGAAGGTTTATGCAGAACTGCAAGCCTCTGGAGGATCCTACACCTTGATGTCCACGGGACTCCAGAGGCGTCAGCAGTTTCAATACCTGTTTGGTGCATTTTAGCAGCTGCTCTCTTAATCTGATCTATTTGTCTGGAAGAAACCTTCCTCATTGTGCCTTTATCTGCACAAATCCGTGTGTGCTCTGAATCAGCTACAAATCTCTTAATAGTACGCTTAAGTTTTCGGGAAATACCTAAAGTTTTCATATGTCCAAGATATTCAAATATTTCCTTTTTCTTTCCCATATTGCTTGAAAATGTTGCTCTGTTTAATAATGTGGAACGTCCTTCTTAAGTCATTTTTCTTTTTGGAAGCACCGGGCAAACTCATTGGCACAGGTGTGTGAGATGATTTTACTGAGACACAAAACCTTCCATGAGTTTCACTTGAAAACTAAAACATTTACTTTATGACACTTAAACACAATTTGCATAATAATTTGGAATGCGGTGTATATATAGATACATTTGTTCTGTCAAAAATATTGCGCTATTAATGAATTAATGCAAAACAAATTTAATGCTGATATTTTTTTTATTACAGGCTGCTCTACTGATACTGCAGCTCCAGCCCAGAAAGAATTCTCCCGAAGTGTTTTTTATTGAGCAGTTAGATATACAATTTCCATCAACCTCAGAACAAAATCACCCTGTTTGCACCATAAAAAATATATATATATACAAATAATATGACTCACTAAGGTTGTAATATTACTCCTGTGAAATAAGGGAGGGATCAGCATCTTTGCTCTTACTCAAAACAGGCTGCAAAGTGCTGTAAAACCTATTTGCACTTATTATAGAAAGTCAGATTTAGATGGTGTTGGATGTGTATAAGGTCAGCAAGGCACAGTCTAAAGGTTGGCGGTTGTTTGTCTTTCCCCTTGAGCAATATTAGTCTTCAAGTTAGGAGTGTGACAAAGGCTGTTATATTTGTATATTTCTTATGAGAATCCACAGATTTTAGTGATCTTGTGGCCTCAGGTTCAACATTAGCCCCTAATGCATTAAAAATGGACTGGCAAAAGTTTTTCAGCTTTGAGTAAAACCAAAACATAGGTGACAGTGTCAATAGCACAACAATAACAATTAGCATCAAGTTCCAATTTAAACTTGGCTAGTTTGATTTTGGATAGAGCACAATGTATATTTTGGAAAATCAAACTGTCAAGTCAAAAAAGCCCAGCCCCTCTGCTCATCGTCTTCTCTCTTCTCTTTCTCTCTTAATATTTTATTCCTAGTCTGGCCAGTAGATAGAGTCAAAAAATCCAGGTAAGCCATTAGTGTCGCTGCACCCATTTAATTAGGTCCAGGTGAACAGACGCACAAACCAAACCAGGAATGCAAAGGGGAAACACAGAGACACTACCGGTGAGTAAATTTACCTGTAAAATGAGTTTTTCAGAATGGCTAATTCATTCAAATGAACATTTTGTTTAATTTAAGTATAATTAAAAGCATAATGAGAAACCTTAGTTAAATTGTAAATGCAACTGGCTGATTTAATTTGGGAACTGTCCAAATTTGGGTTGACAGTGAGCTGATGAATTAAATTACTATTTTCTGAATTTAAGTTGACAAAATGTTAAAGGACATAATTAATAGTTTACTCTATTTAGTAATTGATTGGGTAAATATATTCCAATTTGGTGTAAAATGTAGCTGCGTAACCAAGTTAAAGGAGCACTAATTTAAAAAGTGTATGTCATTTAGCAATTAAGTTATTTGGTAATTCATGGAAGTACTGTATTATATAAAATATTAAATTTTGATCATATATCTAGTCATTTAAAAAAAA
This sequence comes from Paratrypauchen microcephalus, assembly GCA_036785185.1. NCBI lineage: Eukaryota > Metazoa > Chordata > Actinopteri > Gobiiformes > Gobiidae > Paratrypauchen > Paratrypauchen microcephalus. The sequence goes on along the minus strand of JAVJIX010000055.1, from coordinate 2,793,931 downwards.
TATTAACTGTTACTACTACTACTGCTACATACTGCTATAACTACTGCTACAACTATAACTACTGCTATGACTAAACCTAGCTCTACTACCACTACTACTAATACCCCTACCTTTACCACCGCACTACTACTGCAACTACTACAACTGCTAAAGAAGAAGTTGGAAAAATTCAATAACAGTCTTAAAGCTGAGTTGAGCCTTGTGTCTGTTTCCGTGAACCTGCATTCCTTGAGAAAAGACTTGACAAAACTGCTCCTGTTCGACTGACGGGGACCTACAGCTTTCACAGATTTTTCAGATTTTTCGAGATTCTACTGTCATTTCACAACATGAACATGAATTTTTAAATCCTCAAAAGGCCTAAAAGTTAGCTTTGTAAGAATTAGAGCTGATCACACTGTGCATTGTTCTGTCAGAAAAATCTTTTTGGCCATTGACACCTGCATGACGCCATCTTTCATCGTCCAGGTCGAGCCCTTCAGACTGGCATTGTGATTAAAGTCAGTGCCCTTTCAGTGGTACCATGTTTAATGTCATTATGTATCACTGTCAAAAACATTTTAAATAAATTGCTTCATTTACATAAGCACGTCTAGGGGCAATGGATAGAAATAAAACTTTCAGAATAGGTTGTACCGTAACATTATTCAAACCTCTGTGCGCCGTCTAGACATAGCTATCCATCTGACACTTGTTTGAATGAGCTCAGAAGGCCAGGATGTAGAAGTGTATCTCCTTGTTCATTTTTAATATTCGGCTCTTGTATTGAGTAGCAGTACCAGTCCTTTTATGGCACAGTTATTAATGTGAATGAGGTGTGAGTTATGGACTGCTGGTCTGGCTCCGGGCCATGGCTCTGTGATTGGCTGTAGCTCTACTGATCGCCCTGCACGGAGACATGGCCAATGGACTGTCCTTCTGTGCATTTTAATGTGGCTCTTGGACGATAATGACCTGAAAGCATTAGGGGATAATGGAAAGTGATGGCATAAACACAAGAGATTTTTTGAAGCATAATGTCATACCTGAATAAAGCTGAAACATGAATATGGAACGCTTTTGATGCTAAGTAGCTAAGTACATTTTCTTTCCTTTTTTATATCCCTTTTCTGGGTTACTCAATGAATAATAAAAAAAATGATGCAGGAAAACTTGCCTAGCAAATCCAGATTGATGTTTATTTGTTATATCTTGTTTTCTATAGAGTTCCTACAGTAGTCGTCTCACATTCACACCATGCACTTCCAAATCCGACACTCACAGTGGAGCGTAACAGCGTCGACCGTAATGAACAAATGCTACGTGAGTTTCAGAGAATGTGCATTATGGTGGCACAGATTATCAAAAATGGAAGAAAGCCTGCACCTTTTACGGAATTTACAAAGCTCCAGATTAATGGTAGAAGTGATTTTCTTTCTTTCTTTGTTTATTTCATTCATAAAGTATAAAAAGACATCATCGGTGTGATAGCAATACAAAATATTGAATGAAAGGGAGCAGAAAGAAGAGTAATCTTATGTTATCTGCCCCTCTTCCCTTTTCCAGACAATAACGCTGATAAGGACTATAAAACATTTCATCAATATGTTCCATTTCACAATTATTAATCAATTGTAAACAGAAAGCTTCCTTTTTAAGCACAACTTAGTTGTCTTTTTCATACCTACACATTACACTAGATTTTATGTATTTTTAAATGTCATTATTGTACTTGATTCTTTGATTTCTTTGTCAATATTATTCCATAAATGAACTCCTTTCACAGCGACGCTTTGCTCCATAATCTGAGTTTTTTTAAACATGTAGGTTCCTTTCAAATTGTAGTTCTTGTTCTCATCTCAAACAGTCTTTGAATATTTACAGGTAATACACTGCACTTTGCTTTATACATGAGTTTGAGGAGTCTTAATTCAACAATATCACACATTTTCAACACTTTAAGTTATGGTAAAGCGAGAAATTCAATTTGTCAACGGGACAAAGTTTATTTGGTCGAAGACGTTTCGCAGCTCATCCAAGCTACTTCGTCTGTTCTGGCTAGAGTGCTGGTAGACACTGCTTATATCTGCCTGAAGGGAGGCGCTAGCTATGTAACTAACTATAATGAATTACTATGAAACAATCCAACCTCTTTGTTTTCAGTTTCTGTCTTTTGTATTTGGCTATGTTCTCAATATGGTGCTCTGTGTTACCCACCAACGGAGCCAAGATGGTTTTTAGGTGTTTGGCCACATTGTATGTAATGGAGTCAACGCTACATACAATGGGTCTGGCCTTCCTTTCCTCTGGTGTTACGTAACACCAGAGGAAAGGATGGCCATCATTGCTCTAGAGAGGGACCAGAGCATCAACATCCTGCCTGCGGACAAAGGGAGATGCACAGTGATCCTGAAGTCAGCTGATTATGAGGCTAAGGTGAACAGCCTACTCAGTGACACGGCAACCTATGAATTACTGAAACAAGACCCCACCAATGGGTACAAAAAGAAAATAATTGATTGCTTGCAGAAGTTGGAGAAGGAAGAAGTCATTGATCCACAGCTGTATTACAGACTGTACCCTGGTGACGCCATCTCATGCATCTATGGCCTCCCTAAGATTCACAAACAAGGAGTACCACTCAGACCCATTGTATGTAGCATTGACTCCATCACATATAATGTGGCCAAACACCTTAAAACCATCTTGGCTCCGTTGGTGGGTAACACAGAGCACCATATTGAGAACACAGCCGAATTTGTACAAAAGACAGAAACTAAAAACAAAGAGGTTGGATAGTTTCATAGTAATTTCATTATAGTTAGCGCCTCCCTTCAGGCAGATATAAGCAGTGTCTACCAGCACTCTAGCCAGAACTGACGAAGTAGCTTGGATGAGCTGAGTCTTCGACCAAATAAACTTTGTCCAATTGACAAATTGAATTTCTCCCTTTACCATGGATTCTACCTGGACGACTGAGGGATTCTCCCAAATAATGGGTTGGATGGCTCTCTATAATGATTGTGATCATTCTCAAAGCCCTTTTCTGTAAAATAAATAATGGCTGTAGGTAAGTTTTACATGTTAAACCCCAAATTTCCACACAAAACCTCAGGTACGGTGCGATTATGGAGTTATACAAGGTTAATATTGTTGCACTGTTTAGTTGCAACTAAATGGGCTAGTAGGTAAACAGGCTATCAATCAGTCAAACTTTATTTATAAAGTGCTTTTTATCCCAAAAAAAAAGTGCTTTACAGTGATTAAAAACAATCCCACATTTTGTTCCACCCACCCAGCCGCCTGGCCCCACGCAGGCACACACACATGCACACATACTAACATGATAAAATGCATGTGACTAAGGCTAGTAGCTAATTAAACTGGACATTAATTAAGCTATGATTATATTTTAATATCAATATATTTTTCTTTATTTGATTTTATTTGAATGATTGAACTGTAGTCTCAAAATGATAAAAAAAATTGTAAGTTAGAGTATTGTCGATTAGCATTAGTCTATTAATGAGGCAGAGAGAGGAGTTTGAAGAGAAATGATCCAAAAATGCTTTTTGCTCAACACTGTTCATCTGCTCAATGTTAACTACTTACATTTATATGAGTGATTTCGCTGCTGTGTAGCTTCAACATCTGCACATTAGTCAGCAGTGTTGGGCAAGTTACTCAAAAACTGTAATGCACTACTTATTACTTGTTACTGTCATTTTAAAGCAATGCCTTACATTACAATATTACTCTAAATAAATAGTAAGGCATTACACTACTTTTGCATTACTTTAGTTACTCTCGCCAAAATGACTGGAAATAAGGATTTGGCGATCTACAGTGCAAATCTCTCATGTGTCATGACTTTCACCTGCCATCCAGGAGGTTTTGGGAGCCTGCAGACTGAAAACCAACATGTTCAGTAATTGCTTCTTACCCGCTTACAATACCAAAAGATAAATCGTCCTTTCCCTTCTTGCCACACCTTACCATGCACTCCAGCACCTGTTCACTGCCATCCTCTTCAGTTCTGTAGCAAATGGCATTTTCACATTTGGTATACACATCTGTGAATATAGCCCATATGTATAGCTCTTAAAGATTCCATGACATGGTACTTCTTGATGCTTTTATATGGCACCTTAATGGTTCCCTAATACTGTAAATGAATCCTCCTTCAAAATCAACACTCAGTGCATGAGAAACAGAGATAAGATGAGAAAGAGTCATAAATATCTCTCTCAAACTCTTTATTCTGGGCGTTGTTGTTTGAATGCAAATGAGGAGGAAAAAAGCTGGCCAATGTCAGCCCACAGCTGATCCATTTCCTTGTTTTTGCACGGGGGAGAGATTTGAAGCGTTCCATTGAAAAATAAACACATTTCCACATAGAATAAAATTAAACCACTGCTGTTCAAAGGTCCAGAGGCTCAGATAAAGGACTTCCGAGCCTAGAAACACTCGGACGTGCCTCCAGGCAAATAAAAAAATGCATTTCGCATTGCCTAGCGCATTCGCAGTCCAAACTCTCTGGGCGTGATTTACAGAGACACTGAGTTCAGACAGACGGGGGTGGAACTGCATTTGCATTTCTTTTTTTGATCTGACGTCAATAAGGTGCCTTGTTCAAACTCGCCCGTTTGAGCTCCGATTTTTTTGTAACGCAGAAAAGGATCGCAAATGCTCAGTTTAGACATTTCACAACTTTTAACCATGGGGGGGGGGCTAAACAGGGTAGGGGAGCTCACATTAACGTTCAAAAACCTCAGAAAGTGAAAATTTCATGCCATGGGACCTTTAAGATAGTTCCAGCTGTATTGCCCTCTAGGAGCTAGCACTATCCGATTCTTCTGGTTCTGTCATCCTTTGTCAGTCTGCCAGTTCGAGACTAAGGAAATGGAATGGTCTGCGCGGACTTTTATATCACTAGCTGATCTCGCGGAACTTTGTATAAAATGTAATGTTCTGCGCGGACTTATCAGATTCAGTAGCTGATCTCGCGGTGATCCGCGAACTTTGTATGAAGAAAACGCAAAACCCACAAAAACAAAGCACGCCACTCACCCCTGCCTTCCCCTCGCGTGTCTCATTCAACACAGCGGCGACACAACCCGCCCGGAGGACACAGAACTCCTCTCAGAAAAAAAGAACAACTGGCTTAGACACTTCGGATTTAAGGCATCGGACAAATAGCAGATGTCTACTGCCGTGAATGCCAAAAGTTTTTTTTTTTAATGGCTTTTATAGTTTATGCAAATGAGCCATGTGGTTTTTAAGTTTCATTTCTATAAAACGTAAGCAAATGTGCACAAAGCGGCATTAAACACATTATAATATAAATATATAATAATTAAAATAAGGAACCTCCCGAGCTTCCTCTGCTAAAGGAGCTCATGGTTATCCTATGGTTAACAAAGTTAAAGTTATGTATTATTTCTTCCTTTATTTTACAGTTAAATGATTATTTTTCTATACAGGGATTTTTTTTTAATCTCACTGAAGCACTTTGTTCCTACATGACCTGCACTTCAATAATAAATAAATAAATAAATACATTTAAAAAAATTGGCATATTTGTTTTGTTTGTTTTGGGGGGGTTAGTTTTCCTGTACAGATATTGAGATATATCGTATATCGAGATATAAGGAAATATATCGAGATATATTTTTTGCTCCATATCGCCCAGCTCTATTTAATCTGATTAGTTTTATGCTAAATCATTGTCTACAATTTCATTTAATGACCAAAAAACCCTCCAAAAGCAACTCAGTGCCATTGTTTACCACTAAATCACCACTGCCAACATTGCGTCCCTATCAGATTTTGTCATGTGGGTGTAGGAGTTCTCAACTTCCAATCAGATTTGTTTTTTCAGTGACACATGTGAAACGGAGGAGCTCATTTGTTCAGCTATCATTTACAAACAATAATGACATCTCATTTATCTCAGATGAACAGAGTTTTGTGCATCGCTCATTGATTCCGCAGACATTTCATTCAGACATTTGTTTTGATACAGATGGAGCATACATGTCACCGATTGGATAATCCACCTGTCAACTGTCAACAGCCGTCTGAACTCTGGGACACTCACAGGTGACCAGACTCACATTTTTGTGAAGTATTGAAGTTTGTATTCAGGATCCCAGACAACAGGAAAATCATTGCAAATCAACACTGATGTTTCATCAGGTTTTTTGGTGTTGAAATCTGACATTGAATCTGAATTGGTGCTCATGCTGATCTACACTGAACAAGAGTTGATATTTCATCTTTCTGCACATTGCAACATCTGCTCTAGAACAACATTGAAGCAACAATGAATTTTCAACTTCCAAATAGGAAGTTTGCATGCATCATTTTGGTCTTAAAATGTTCGTATTAACTCTATATGATACTGGTGTTTTTCTTTATATATATAGTACATCAAAAAATTCATAATACAAAGCATAATAAACATAATAAATTTGCTCCTGTAACTGCTAGATTCAGATTCAAAGCTTTTATTGTCATATGCACAATAAAGAAACACGTTTCCCTGTACAATGAAATTCTTACTTTGCTGCCCACACTGGATGCCAAGAGCAAGCAAAAAAATTAAAATAGATAAATAAGATAAAGAGAAGCATGTAACATCAAATAGAAACAATCTTTACAGAATATAAAAGCATTACAAGCTTCATTTGAGTGGAGCTGAACGCTATAAAAGACGTTACACTGGCTTAAATTTAATAGTTTAAAATGAAATGTAATTGATTGTATATTTAAGCAAGGTTAATTTTATAGATGTCACACAGTACTATTTACACAAGTTGTACACACAATCACTCAGAGTGCTTTAGAATAAGAATCACAATAAGGTTAAATACAAATAAACAAATACATTTAAATTACACTTAAAATAGGAAAGGGCAGATAAACCCTTTCAGTCATACGGACAGATAAACAGAATAATCTTGGATTCAAACATTGTCAGAGCAGAGACCTGTCTCACATCTTGGCTGAATACTATTGTTTGAGTAGTTGTTTACTCCGACTTGGCGTGATTTCTTTGACATCTATTTTTTTCCTTCACTTGAGTGATGTTGAACGGTTGCCAGGGACCCAGAATACACAGTTCGTCAATACTTCATGAAGATGTGAGTCTGGTCGCTGGTGAATCTCCCTGTTTTCAAATGTGCATGACTGACAGGATTAGCCCTGCAAACATAATCCATCCATATCTGTAAAAAAAAAATATATATATAATCTCACAGGGAAATTAAAAACATTAAAGATTTCTGCAGAATCAATGAGTGAAGCACTAAGCTCTGTTCATCTGAAATTAGATCAATTTGATATTTGTAAATGGTAGGTGATCATTGAGTTCAGAAATTTCACTTGTCACTATAAAAACAAAAAAAAAAACATCTGATTTCATGATCATGGTCATTTTTGATTTGCCAGACAACTTGAATGGTACTCTAAGGCTGCATCCCATGACTCTGTCCTTCCCCTTCCCCTTTATCTACGTCTTTGTCTTGCCCCTTGATACAGAGTTAAGAGGGCTCGGGGTACGAATGTTCCCCGAAGAAATGGGACGCCACTCGATTACCGTTTGCGTCATCATCCCTTGCCTCTACCTGGCTGCTACGTCTACAGAGGCGACAGCAATTGACACAAACAAACGTAAACAAATGTCAAGGATTATCGGGTACCTCAGCTCGACAAAAAAACTAGCTTGTTTATGCATGAAAGTTCGATGAAAATGATAACGTTGGCTAAGCAGACATCACTACAATTAAAACTGCAACAACAGTTCACTAAAAGTAACGTAGAACAGAAGCGTCATAATTGTAAACCTGCTAAACTGTTAATCAATAATTACAACTGCTGAAAATACATTTATGAGACTCCTTGGTTGGTCGATGTGACGCTGCCATCCTGATCCCAAAACCTGCCTGAGCTTGTAGGCGTACCCCTTCGTTTCAAGTCTGGTCAAGATCTTACTTCATTTCAAGGGGTATGTAGCCCTCGGCCGTGGCCCAAGCCCTTGATAAAATTAGAATCGGGACACATGAACATGCAAAAACAAGGGGTAGGGGTAAGATGAAGGGGTAAGACAGAGAAATGGGATGCAGCCTAAAATTTTTTGGTTACTCTACCCATCTCTGGGAATATTGCCTAGCAAATCCAGAATGATATCTCTGTATTATTTACTCACCTTATTCCGCCCTGCCCACTTTTGTCTCTAAACGCTCCTAAATTGCGCTTTTTTGTGGTGGCACTTCTGATTAAACAGGAATCCCATTCATGTCCATGGAGAATTTAATCTTAAATATGACTTAAAGTAGGTTAATTTGTGTAAAATGTTCATTGTTCAGGTGCACCAATAAGTCACACTGCACCGATTCTCTGGGAGGCTTTAAAACAGCTTTATAGTCCGTACTGAACTTATTTACTGTCAAGATCAGCAGCCCCATACAAAATAGTACAGCCTGAATAATGATGGCGGCACCCACAGCGACTTCTGGAATAAGGTGTTTCAGTCCGGTCACCATGCACTCCGTTATGTCTCAAATTTCTCTCACCTTAGATTTACAGTTTTAGTGCTTCACTCATTGATTCTGCAGAAATGCACAATGTTTTTCAGTCCCTTGTGGTATTTTTTCCTATTTGTTTTGATACAGATGGCCCATGGGTGTCCCTTTTTGGCTAATCCATCTGTCAGTCACTTCCATCTGAGATCGGGGGCCAAACTTACATGTTCATAGTCTGGATCCCAAGCAAGTAGCGTCCATAAAGTTTGCTCTGTCGTAAGTAGACGTTTTGTATTGCCACACCCTTTTTCTTGGTTAAGATGTATCAAATCGAGATTTACCTAAAGTCATAATAAAGTCATGAGGATGTCTGTAATTACATCACCATCTCTGCTGTTGGATAAACTGATGGAGGAAATTGGATGTGGAGGCAGATGTGTGCTTTACTTTGAACTAAAAGCTCTCAGGGCCTCCAGGAAATGAAAGAGAGCAGATAAGAAGACAGGCGACAGCTTACTTTATTTATGCCATTATTGCACATGAAAAACTAACTCAACCATTAAGATCCATTGTTTCTTGGACTTATAATGTTGGCTGGTAGACATAACTATTACTTTACACTTGGAATGGTTCTTTATGGATCTGTGGTGCTGTTATTGTCAGTATGCAGTGTTGCTGATGATTGTAAGACCTAAAGGTATCATAAGAATGCGAAAACAGACACTAATTGTAATGTGGGACAGTAATGCAGTTGGTAGAGTAGTGGTTTGAATCCCTGGTTGAGCCATCAGATCCAATGACCCGCAGGTTGGCGGTGCGATTCCAGGTCCCGCAGATGAATGCCGTTGGCAAGATACTTAACCCACCTCGCTCCCAGTGTCTGTGTACACTGATGTATGAATGTGTATGAATGGGTGAGTGGTTCCTTGATTTAAAGGTCCCATGGCATGAAATTTTCACTTTCTGAGTGGTTCCTGTTTAGGGCTCCCCCCATGGCTAAAAGTTGCAAAATGTTTAAACTGAGCAATTGCGATCCTTTTCCGCATTTGAAAAAAAGACAGCCCAAATGGGCAATTTTGGACAAGGTAATTTTCTGACGTCACACTCGGGAAAGGTTTCCACCCCCTCTGTCTGGATGTCCACCCCCTGTCTCTGGAAATCACGCCTAGAGAAGCGCAAATGCTACGAGCTATGAGCTGCGGTTTGTTTTTGCCTGGAGAGTCTCTCCAGGCTCGGATGTCCTTTATCCGAGCCTCCGAGCCTCTGAAACAGCAGTGGTTTAATTTTATTTTCAGTGGAAATTGGTCAGAAGGTCGGGAAAATATTAATTGACTGAGCAAAATCCCCCAAGTTCGAAGGGCCGAATTGCAAACATGTTGCAGCATAATTACCCACCAATCGCGCTCCCACCAATCATGACAATTAGCGCTGTTGTGTTTGCGCCTGTTCGCCGATCAGCTGTGAGCGAGCCTCGTGAATATGTACGCGGCATTTCATGAAACTGGAGAAAATCCTTAACTTGCTACGGTAGTCCCATGGATATACGCGACCCGCGCATGCACGTGAATACGCAAACACCGCAAACTGTTAAAACGGAGTGACCATGTTCTTATGGGGTGAGTCATATTATTGTATTATTTCTGCATCAAAGGGACATATTATCTGACAGCAGGGGCCTAAAACAGAACTAAACCAGGTCTAAACCGGGACTAAACCGCGACTAAACCGGGTCTAAACCAGGACTAAACCAAGACTAAACCAGGTCTAAACCAGGACTAAACCAGGACTAAACCGGGTCCGGGTAGGGTTAAGGTTAGGGTTAGCGCACCCTTCTCACCTTTTTCACCCCTGACCTGTTTTCATGCCTGATTTACCATTAGTATTAGTATCAAAACTCATTTGAAAAAGTGACACGACTAAAATAAACTATTTGTACTGTTAATGGGACTTTTAACATGTTTTGGAATACATTTTAGAACTTTAAATAATAATAATAATTAATTGCATTTATAGCACCTTTCATGACACCCAAAGCGCTTTACAGTTCATTGTTCATTCACTCCACACTTGGTGGTGGTAAGATACTTTTGTAGCCACAGCTGCCCAGACTAAAGGAAGCGAGGCTGCCAATTTGCACCATTGGCTCCTCCGACCACTTCCAACACTCACAAACACAACACTTTCATACTAGGCAATGTGGGTGAAGTGTCTTGCCTAATGACACAACAACAGTTTTTGCGATTGGCGGCCCTCTATACCACTGTAATATCTATATAAAATCAGATATTTTCCATCCTGAGTGCTTCCCTTCTAGTATTTAATGTATTCCAGTATTTTGCTGCCAGCAAAAGGCAGACCCTCCAGGAATTTGCGATGTTGCGATTTGCAACTTCAACGCAACTTCAGCCAATCCCCGTGAATTCACCGCAACTTTGCCGCAATTTTTATCAATTTTCACCAGTCATCGGCGACGTATTGAACTCACATCGACCAACTTCCTTCTGCCTTACTTCCGTGTGATGAAACGAAACTGCGGCCGTGTCCACAGTTCGGTGCGTGGTTTGAAGGGGGCTCAGACTGCAGTCAAGGCGGTGCACACTTGCTCAGCCCTGAGTGCAGTCTGCGGACCGCATGGCCGTCTGCGAAATGCGACAGGTCTCGCAACTACGGGAAGTAGCCGCCGACTCCATTTTCTCCCGTAGAAGAAGTAGCGCGCGGTGCATGCTGGGATATATGAGTGTGCGAAGCGTGCTTTTTCATGCGCTTGGTCCACGCCCCGATTTCCATGGAAACGACTGCGGTCTGCGAACGCGTGTTAACTGCGCATGGGACAAAAAAGAAATGACGCACATGCCCTACAAACCACGCTCCGAACTGTGCACTCTGGGAATTGGGACACGGCTTCTAATGGCAAAGAAACATGTCTGCGGCCAGCCATTTGCCCACAAAAATAACAGCAAAAGACAGCGCGAAACAGTTCCCCTTCTAGTAGTAATTTATTTTCGATATTGGTAAGGTTGTTTTAGGACCATATCTGTGATCTCAGTGTCTTTGTAATATTCTTTGTCAGTAATAACTCAGTATTCAAAATATTACTCAATTTTAATTACAAAAATGGAAAATCGCAACTATTTATCACAACTTTCACTTCCTCCCGCAACAAAATCGCAACAAAAACCTTAAAAGCACCGCAACTTTCATTGCAACTTTTTGGAAAAGCTCACCAAATTCAGGCATTTTAGCCCGCAACAATCACAAAAAATGCCCGCGAAATCCTGGGGGATCTGAAAATGAATTACTAATGAAAGCTAATTGTCACGATCCTCCAGTCGCTCCCTTTCCCCCTCCCTTCACCTTGGGAGGAGTCGCCTTCCAACAGCTGCAGCCTCCTGGTGATCATCACACCTGAGATCCATCTCCAATCTACTCCTGCCCATATCAGGCTGGTTCTCCCTCCACTCCCTGCCAGTTTGTCAGTTTACCGCATCGGTAACTAGCTCGTGGCTCACGCTTCTCTAGATCTTGTTTTTTGAGACAGTTTTGGGGTTGTTCCAGGACCTTTTGTAATTTTTTTGTTGTTTGTGCTCCTTGGATCTCCCCGCTCAGCTCCCCTGTTCATCTTGTGACTCGTTTTCCTCCAGACCCCCCTGTCTTGTGCCTGCCTACCTCCACCGGACCCTTTTGCCCATTTCCATATCCATCTGTATAATAAACCTGTTAACCTTACCTGAGTTCTGTTCTGCTTTTGCGTCCTACATCCGCGCTTTATAACATTAATGAAAGAACATGCCCTGAAATGTTCATTCACACACTAGTGAATGCAATTTGACAGCAGAAAGTCTTAAAACAATTCTGGTAATGAATTATGGACTTAAAAACTGGGCTGGATTTTTACCTGTGATGTAACAATACTGGGAAATTAAATTAAAATTTTGTGAAGGCTCAGGGGAAGTGCACTTACTGCACAAGATTCATCAAATAAGTTTCAGTGAAGGAAAATACAACTCCAAGTATGTTTTTGATGTATCAATTTGATAACATTTTTACAAGCTCAACAAAATCAAATTAGCATAATGTGTTTTTTAATGACATCTGTGGGTGCAGGTCTGTCAGCTTAATGTACCATATGTCGTTATAGACTTTGAACTCCTCATTTTCCGTAATAGAAAACGTGTTTCTTGTGATAAACCATGTCTGTGTTTCTGCAAATTCTTTCGTGTAGACGTTCGAGTGGTAATTAATGTCTACAGAAAAAAATCAAAACGCTTCTGTATTTCTTCTCATTATAGCAGGAGCACACCACCCACCGGGATCACAGCTCACACTGTAGAAGCCAGTTAACAAACTTTTCTTTAGATTATGATCTACAATACCACTGGAGATTGGCTCTTATTGAGGAGATACGAGAACATTTAGGATGTGCAGCATTTGTTTACATGTGTGCAGTGATACATACTTTAAAGAGGGGTATTTTAATTCTATGGGGTATAAAAGTCAACAGTCAACAGCTTTTACCTTTTTTAATTCAGTGAAAATGGGTAATTCCAGAGCTGAAATCATCCAAATGATTCTAATGGTGGTGTTTAAAAATACAGTGGAGTACTTACTGTATTACCACATCCAGGGTCTGTGTTTGAGGGAAAAACATGAGGAAACAACATTATCACATAGATCAGAAAATAGTGTAATATGGCCTCTTTAACTGCTAACATAACACATATAGATCAATATTGAAATGCAGTATTTTTTTTGGAAAACAACGTATTAAGATGGTTTTGTAGCTTTTACTTTGTGCATCCCATTAATGAAACTACTGCTCTGTTGATAGAGCGTTTGTCCACCGATCCAACGGTTGGCTCGACAAACATCGTTGGTTGATCCACAGATGATTGCTGCTGTTGTGTCCTTGGGCAAGACACTTAACCCCACCTCGCCGTCTGTATACTGGTAGCCCCCATGATAGGAGATACATCAAGACTGGGGGCTGTCCTCCCGTGGACACACCGCCCGCAGGAGGATCCACGGGGGCTGGTGTGTTGAGATCTGGGCAGCAGATCTGCTTGGCCATTGCCCCATTGACCCGAACTCAGATTAAAAATGAATGAATAGATAGAAAGAGAATGAATGAATGAATGAATGAATATATTTATGGAGGATTGTGATGTAGGCTTATGGGCAGAGCATTGGACAGATTGTTACTCCTAATTACTCATGCATGGATGACATATAAGATAATATAAGACTTTATTGGTCTCACACAGGAGAAATTCACTTGTCACATTAGCTCCAGGCAGGTTAGTGCAAAAGAAAGTTAGAACAGAAAGTCCATGCAGACAAATAGTAATAATAATAAAAATAAGTAAAAAGAGAGTATAGAAAATCTTGCACGTCTGGACTATACAGTGGAGTTCTACAGTCTGATGGTGGTGGGGATGAAGGATCTGCGGAAGCGCTTCTTCTTGCACTGGGGGTGCCTCAGTCGGCTGCTGAAGGAGCTGCTCAGCTCCTCTACAGTCCGGTACAAAGGGTGAGAGGTGTCGTCCATGATAAACGTAAGTTTGGCCAGCACCCTCCTCTCAGCCACCTCCTCTACAGAGTCTAGAGGACAGCCCAGGACAGAGCTGGCCCTCCTGACCAGCTTATTGAGTCTTTTTCTGTCCCGTTCTGTGCTGCTCGGGGCCCAGCAGACGACAGCGTAGAGGAGAGCATAGGCCAACACAGAGTCATAAAAAGTCTTGAGCAGAGGCCTGCACACTCCAAAGGACCTCAGTCTCCTCAGGAGGTGGAGGCGACTTTGGCCCTTCTTGTACAAGGCGTCGGTGTTGTGGGACCAGTCTAGTTTATTGTTGAGGTGAACACCCAGGTACTTGAAACTGTCCACAGTCTCTATGTCCTGCCCCTGGATGTTCTCCGGTGAGTGAGGTAGTGGTCTCCTCCTGAAGTCGATCACCAGCTCCTTTTTGTCTTACTGGTGTTCAGGCTCAGGTGGTTGCGCCCACACCAGTCCACAAAGTCACTGATGACCAAGCGGTACTCCAGCTTGTTCCCCTCAGACACACAGCCCACAGTGGCCGAGTCATCAGAGAACTTCTGGGTTGGGTCCATATGAAGGGGGAGGGGGATGTGGCCACTGGCCCTGGAAGGTGTGAAGAGGGGGGAGTCGGAAGAGGGGCAGTGGGGGTGGGGGGCGAATCAAACCTGTTAAAGTAACAGTTTAATTCATCCGCCCAGCGCTGATCACCATCAGCTGTCCCTCTGCCACTCTGTCCAAATCCAGACATGTTCCTCAGTCCTCTCCACACGGCCCCGTACGTTGTTCTGGGCTAGCTGCTCCTCCATCTTCCTCACTATATAAATCCAGAACCATTATTGCATTATTATCATCATCATAACCTAATAGAGCACTGGAACATCTGTGCAGAGTAGGAACTGGAAACCTCAAGGTCAAAATAGTAAACACGTCCAAAGGTAGTGGAGAATGACCGAGTCAAGGACCCTGTGGGAGTTCAGACACAGACTGAGTTAGTGTGACCTTCGTGACTGATTCAGATATTTTTGAATGGTTTCTTAATATGGACAGTTGGAACTGGATCTCTCTTTTTTCTTTTTAAAAAACAAATCTTTCTTTCTAGTTTGCATGCATTTTTATACTGATTAACCCTCAACCAACACAAAGATCAGCACAGAAGCAGAGGAGGCAACACTAGTGAGACCTTTGTGCACAAAAACATATTTGGCATCATAACAGTTACTGCCATAGTTTTAATAATGTAACTATTGTAGTGCAAATTATATTTAGATTATGCCTGACTTCAGTGGGTAAACTCCCACTCTCAAATTTTAAATGAGTTCTCACATTGACTTCCAAATACATACTCAAAGAGCCAGTCTTTTGAACGGCTCTTTGAAGTGAACGGATCTAAAAGATTTGCACCTGAAAGTCCGATCACTAGTGGACATTGCAGTACATGATGATGATGATGAAAGTAATAATATAATAATAGTAATAATTATTATAATGATTTATTATACAGTTTAATATTATACATTTAATTTTTTAGGCACCTTTCTGAACACTCAAGGTCACCTTATAATAAACATACACAAATCATAAACACCTCCCGTGGACCCACCACCCGCGGGATGATTCATGGGGGCTGGTGCATTGTGTACTGGGAGGCAGATCTGCTGCCCCCGTGACCCAGAAATGGAGAAGTGGAAGAAGATGGATCGATGGAAATCATAAAGTTAAATACAATTAAAACATACAGTTAATGATACGTTTTAAAATGATGGGAACATGAAGAAAAAGAAACTTTTACTTTTACCTTTGGCCTTGAACTGAAATGGAGGCCTCAGTGATCATCTGTCTCCCATCTACAACTCCATCCTCAAACCTAAACCAAAGAAAACGATAGCGAATATAAGGTCAGGGGCCTGATGAGTGCAGTTCAATAGGCCGAGCTAACAAACAAACTAAACAAGTAGTGTGTTAGTGTGTAGGTGTGTTTCAGAGTAGTTTCAGTGTAGTTAGCTCCTCCCTGCAGGCAGATATAGGCAGTGTCCACCAGCGTCTGACCAGAACTGAAGAAGCAGCTTGGATGAGCTGCGAAACGTTTTTGACCAAAATAAATGTTTCTCCAGTTGACAAATTGAATTTCTCTTTTGCCATGAATTCTACCTGGACGACTGAGGGATTCTACACACAACGAGGCGAGAGAGATGACGCTGAGAGACAGAAGGAGATGGAGAGGTGGAAAAAGAAAATACTGAAAGAGATGGACAGAAAGGGAGCGAGAGATGAGATGGTTATGGAGATGAGAGGAATCTGCACAAAGCGCCTGTAGCCTGCAGTGGCCAGTAAATAGAACTGAGAGAGGGATGACATGGAAAGAGAGGGGGAGGGAAAGAGATGGGGCCTGCAGTTGAGAGAGAGTGATACTGTAGATGCAGAGAGGAGAGACAAATGACATGGAAACAGAGTCAGAGAAGGAGAGAGATGGAAAAAAAGAGAGGGAGCGAGATACAGTATGAGATGCGTATGGAGATTAGAGGAGTCTTCACAAAGCGCCTGTAGAATGCAGTGGTCAGTGAATAGAGCTGAGATAGACTGCACCTCTATTGACCGAGTGTACGCCGCCGCCTTATCTGCTCCAGTCAAACGCACCGATAACAGGCCTGTGCATATTACAAAAGGGCCAGGCAGACCTTTCTGAACCACATCAATGAAGTTGGACCAAACGGGTATAAAAGAGGAGAGTGCCTTCAAAAAGCTTTTGAAGGAACATTTCGCAAGAGCCCAAAAATGTACTTTTAAATGTGGATGGCTTTGATCAATACTTTCTTTGTATTTTTCCAGAATTGTTGCAGAAGTGTCAGTGCACACGAAGTTCTGCATAGGTTTTAAAGATGTACCGTGTCACTTTTCTGGTAGAAAGTCTGTCACCTGCTTGACTCCATGTAGATGTCATTGGATTTTTTTTTTTTCCTGAAATGTTCCACAGTATTTCCATGGAGACAAGTCAGATGTGTGGAGAAGTTGACCCTCTGACAGAAATAATGCATGTTTTGTGGTACTTCTGTGAAATAAAAACACATGCACGCACATGGACAAAATTGTTGGTACCCTTCGGTTAACGAAAGACAAACTCACAATGGTCACAGAAACAACTTGAATCTGACAAAAGTAATAATAATAATTTTAAAAAATTAACTCATGAAATAGGCCTGGACAAAAATGATGGTACCCCTAGAAAAGACTGAAAGTAACGTAACTAATTTCATGACTTTATTTTTTTTTTTAAATAATTCTGTTGACGCATGGTTGAAAAGCAATGTCTGACTTTCATTGGTTCAATTTCATAGAATTTTTATTTATTATTACTTTTGTCAGATTCAAGTTATTTCTGTGACCATTGTGAGTTTTTCTTTCATTAACACTCATTCACTGCCGGCCTGTTTTCAGAATTCTAACCCCAGAGTGCCAGCGGTTTCAGTAGAATTTCACTGATTTTCCAAGACCCACAGAATACTGAGTTCTTTGACTATATAAACATGGGACACATCAAAATAAAGTGTCAACTCTCTTCTTTCACCTGGAAAAAAAAATATGTTTCTAACCTTTTCGGTTCTCAAATAACTGATAGTAGAACATAGGGAAGTTTCAGCAAAAACACTGTTTTTTGAGCAAGAAATGGAGAAAACGAGCGTTTAGTTCAGAGAAGGATTTCGAGCAGATCAGTGACTTTGACATCAATATTTATCGATTTAGTGACACCTCAAACATCTAAAATAACAGAGAAAGAGATTTTTGATGACAAAGTACATTTTTTATTTACAAATATAAGAATATAAGGCTCTGTGAATTGAAAATTCGTTCAAATCAATAGTGCCAAGAGATGTTTACAGGATATAATATCTTTTCCTATAAAATAGAACTTTGTTGAGGATTTGTCTGAGGCCCAGAGTACAGACCCATAATAAAAACTAATACACACACACACACACACACACACACACACACACACACACACATATATATATGTACATACACACAAGCCCATGCATAAACCTTTACACACACACAGCTACGCACACACACACACACACACACACACACTCACACTCACACAACTTCATTCATTACAATTACCATACAGCAGTATAACTGCTCCAAGTCAGTAAACTTCTTCTTTGGAGCTGTCGTAGTTCTGAAGAGACTCCCTGATCTGCGCAGCGCACACATGACACGCCCCCTCCTCGAGCACAGCAGATCTCTGCTCAGACCTCGCTGCTTGATCCGGCTTGTCTCTGCGATCCTCTGATCCAGGATCCTGGGTCCCAAGAGCGATCTGATCGCTCCATAGGCGCTGATCAACAGTTGTCTGCTTTTCCGGGTTCTCTGGCCTCGCCATCTTACTACTCTGGCCAATACACCATACACACGCTGCACTCCTCCTTTCTTCCCCGGCTCTGATCGGCTAATAATGATACAACATCGCCATCTACAGGTTGAGAGATGTGAATTACACCTCAAAAGTTGCTCCAGGCCGTAACCTAGCAACCCCCGCTGAAAAAAGCAATTGACGTCTATAGACGTCACGGCACTCAACGGTTGGATTCGAGGGGACGTCGATAGACGTCTCCGGCACTGAATGAGTTAACCGAAGGGTACCAACAATTTTGTCCACGCGTGTAATTGAAGAAATACTATAGAATGTCATACTGTGGGACATCCCAGGCAAAGCAATAAGATCACCATGGAGATAAGCTGATAGCGGACCCCCCAGAGGTTACACAATGCACCTTTTTAAGAAGCAGTATTTTACTTCTATAGTGCATTAACTGCTAACACATAACATTAAAGATCCCATGACATGGTACTTCTTGATGCTTTTATATGGTGCCTTAGTGGTTCCCTAATACTGTGAATGAATCCTTCTCCAAAATCAAGCCTTGGTGCATGAGAGAGCCTCTAGGAGTGAGGCCTATGGAGACTTGTGTCTTTTAGACAGTTCATTCTGGGCGTGTCGCTTCAATGCAAATGAGGACAGAGACAGGCCAGTGCAGGCGGGTGGGGGTGTGGCCAAATACGCCACTGTTTCCTGGTTTAGTGGTGCGATGTGCGCTGTGTGTGTATCGGAGGAAGAGGGGAGACGTGGATAAGCGATTTGCAAGTCCAGCTCTGTATTGTCCCATGAAAAAAAAAACACTCTTACGTGTAGGCAAATTTCCACAGAAAATAAAACTAAACCACTGCTGTTTCAGAGGCTCGGCGGCTCGGATGAAGGACATCCGCAGCTAGCAGCTTGTAGCTCGTAGCGTTTACGCAACGGCCGGTCCAAACACTCTGGGCGTGATTTCCAGAGACAAGGTGGACATCCAAACGGGGGGTGGAAACCTTTCCCGAGTGTGACGTCAGAAAATTCCCTTGTCCAAAATCGCCCATTTGGGCTGTCTTTTTTTCAAATGCGGAAAAGGATCGCCGTTGCTCAGTTTACACATTTTGCAACTTTTAGCCGGGGAGAGGGCCCTAAACAGGGTAGGGGATCTCACATTAACGTTCAAAATCCTCAGAAAGTGAAAATTTCATGCTATGGGACCTTTAAAATGCAAGAGCAGCCTCTTCCTGTTGTAGTACAATGTACAGTGGCATGAAAAAGTATCTGAAGCGTTTGGAATTTCTCACATTTCTGCATAAAATTTTTCAAAATCACACAGATGAAAAAACAATGTCTGCTTTAACTAAAACACCCAGACATTTATAGGTTTTCATAACAAAATACACGTTCTGGAGTCGCCAATCAAAGTCCTGGCTTGATTCATGCCAGACATCCCAGGAATCTGACTGAACTGCGGCAGTTTTGTAAAGAGGAATGGTCCAAGATCGATCCTGATCGATGTGACTGATCTGCAACTACAGGAAGTGTCTGGTTGAAGTTATTGCTCCCAAAGCGGGGGGGAGGGGATTTTTAAGACAGTAAAAAACTCTTTGGTAGCCCATATTTTCATGAGAAAGACAAAACAATGAAACACAAATGAGTTCAAGAGGCTCAAAAAATATTCACAGAAGCTATTAAATGTGATGGTTCAGGTACTTATTCCTCCCCCTTCTGTCATTGTTTGCATGTTATCCTCATTAAAAAAATGAAAACTTATAAATGTCTGGGTGTTTTTAGTTAAAGCAGACACTGTTTTTTCATCTGTGTGATTTTGAAAAAGATCAGATCACATTTGGTGGCAATTTTATGCAGAAATGTGAGAAATTCCAAAAGCTTCAGATACTTTTTCATGCCACTTTATGTCACACAGGGCAGAAATAGTGTCTGAACCACACTGATTACAAAAATAAAAGTCGTTTCATCAGCGCTTAAAAGAGATGAAGAGACAATGGGAGTTTTTATTAAAGATGTGATGCTAGAACACAATTTAATAAAAATTATATAGAAAAACATAGAAAATACATGAGATGGGCAACACATATGTCAAAGTTACTTGTGGTTATTAATATTTGATCATTTTCGCATAAACCACAACATACAGCACCATTACACACCACACAAAAACCTACTAATGCCTATTAAACCTGCATTGTGGAACTTTTCTGGTGGATGGTCCGTGAAATGCTTTTCCATGGAGATGTTAGTGCTTTTATTGGAATGTTTCACAGCATGGTATTAAACCTTTCTATCATTATGGATACCAAACCAGACCAAGTTACAGGTCAGATCTGTGGAGAGGCGACCCTGCTCATAGTCAGAATGGTAAGGCTGTTTAAAGCTATACTGTGGAACTTTCCAGGCAGAGTAAATTATAAAGTTGATATTTTTTACTTCACTACATTTGAGAGCACGTATCTGTACTTTCCACTACTTTTTTTAAACTGGACTAAAAAGTAAGTTATATTTATTATAGTTTTAGGACCTACTGAAAGGATGAGCGGGTTTATTTTTAATATGTTCATAATTTGCGCAAACAAAACTATACAAATAAAAACGGCTAAGAAAAACTATTGATTCAGTTCCTTCTGGTGAACAAAATTCAGCACGAATCTGTTTCAAAATCACTGCATCTGAAGCCTTACAAGATCTCAAAATCTGCAAAATACTTTTACTTTAAGTATATTTTTAAACAGATAATTTAAAACTTTTAGTTAAAGATGCATTGCGCAACTTTTCCGTCGCCTACTTGTTTTGATGGAGGTGTTATTGCTTTGTCTAGAATGTTCTTTCTCTTTATTTTTTTTAGCTATAAAACCACCTGTAATTGAATAAATGTAAAATAGAGCTGTTTAACACTGGAACCAAGTAGAGCAGTGGCATATCCATAGAAACAAGTAGGTGACGGACCCCCAACCAAAAAGTTACATAGTGCATCTTAACCCTAGATCAAAAGTGTTTACATGATTTTCAATATGTTGCATTGTTCTGAGTGTCATGGGTCCCTGGGGAGTTTCACCATTGTTTTTGACATCTTTGAAGGTGTAGGTGTTTCCCTACCCCCAAAGCCCACTTTTTCCTACAGGCTTTCGGGTGATTTTCACCCGGCAACAGTGAAAGAGGAATGTAAGAATGTAATGAATTTAATGTAAGAGGATGTAAGTAATAGGTAAGTAAGAGTGGTCCTGGAATGTGTACCTATCCTTATTTAGTGCAGCGGTTATGATAAATATCACAAAGTGGTGATTTCAAAGGGAATTCTTATGGTGAAAACAATATTTTAGTCAACTGGTCATTTTTACCCAATGAAAAAATACTATTTTTTGTTCCTCTCTCCTGCAACTGTTGGTGCCGTGTGTCGGAGTTTGTGCTTCACCAGGGAAGTCTCACATGTCCCAGGAATGGGTGGACCAAACACCAAGTTTACATTATTATTATTATTATTATTATTATTAATATTATTTTTATTTTTTTAAGGAATTTTTTGTTCTCAAATTCCTAATATTTCAGTAATTTTGGAGCATGTTTTTAGGGTCTTCCTACGTTTGTTTGTTTTCCATTTTGTTACACATGCCACAGTTGAAAATAAAAGAAAACCACTCTAAACCACTTTTTATTGGGTATATTATATCGGGTAAAAATTACCCGGCAAAAATGATGGCGTTACTTTTTATAGCGAAAGTGTTCTAGGGTTAAGCAAACAGGTAGAATAAGCTCACATAGCTCATTAGTTCATTACTAGGATTCATTGGACATCATTGAGCCCTGCATATTGCATGGCTTTCAAAGTGGATATCTGGAACGGTTCCCCAACTTTCTCACACGATCACCATTTCTTGTTTTTTTTAAATGACTTTGAAATAACCACTGCTTTTAGGTAATTCATTTTTGAGTGACCTGCCTGTGCAAAGTGTTGTGTTGTTGGATAGTTTGGGTTTCCGGTTTTGATAGCGTACTTGTGTAAAGAAAGTCTGTCCTTCAGTCTCCTTTTTGTCATTCATAGAAGCAATCACACGGACAGGACAATTTATAAATAACGCGAGTCGTGTTATAGTTAGCAAAGTTGTGGTATTTGAAGGTCCTGGATCCGGACGGGTGTTTGAAATATTTAGTTTTGAGAATATTAACACGATTACAAAAGGACAGTTGTCTTGGCTAACACATACCATATTTAGATCGCCATGTCACCTTTTATTGCAACATACTGACATGTTTTAGAAGATCCACTTTTGTTTTTGATGCGCTAAATCCCCCATCCCGTTGCTAACTCACTCCACCTTCAGAGTACTTATGAAGATGTTGTTCTGTGGCCTGGAATGTTCTACAATATGACTTTAAAGTGCAATGTCATTTATTCAATGACAGTTGTTTTTATTGTTAATACTACCTTTCTTACTATGAACGGGGTCACTGATCCATAGATCCAACTTGTAACTTTCTATCTATAGAGAAGACAGTTTTAATGCAATACTGTGGAACATTCCAGGCAATGCAATAACATAACATTCCCCTCCCCCCTTCCCCCCAGCAATGAGCAAGCCAGTGTGGGTCCTTGGGCAAGACCCTTCACGGTACTGCCCCCCGGGTGCCTGAAAGATGAGCTCTAAATAATACTGAACTCTCAATAATACTGCACAAAACTACTTTTCATTATGTATAATATGTTTACTGCTGCTGCTCTGTATGAATGTATCATGTTTGTCACTACCTCACTGTAAATGCTACTGTTACCTGTGCAATACTTATACTATATTATGTGCAATGCGAAATCCAATGCAACATTTATACTACACCATATTATGTGCAATCTATGAAATGCTCTACTCACATCTTATTTAATAATACTTGCATCTTTGTACATTGTACTTTGTATTTTTTATATTGTTTACTTTGCAACACTTTTTTTTACCATGTACTATTATTACATGTTATTAGTACTTCTGACTATCTTCTACTTCTTCTGATCCTAAGTAATGCACTTTTTAGAATGATGAATTTTAACTTTGTAATGTGATTTTTTTGTTATGTAGAAATTACACCTAACATCTGTCAAGGGACTACAGATGAAAATTAGCCGTTTGGCTAACTCTGGCATATTTACATGCAAATGTTGATTAATATGCACTGTCCCTGAAATAAATAAATAAATAAATAAGCATTTCATTGCATTGTTGACCTTCTGTTAATTCTGCATATGACAAATAAACAATCTTGAATCTTGCCCTCTGCTCCTTCCCTGAAGGATGGGTCAAATGCAGAGAAATAATTTCCCTAAGGGGATGAATAAAGGATATCAAAATCAAAAATCAATCAAATATTGTGACAATAGTCATTACGGATTTCATCTCAAGTCAAGAAGGTTGAAATTGTGTGTAGGATCCCTCAGTCGTCCAGGCAGAATCCATGGCAAAGGAGAAATTTAATTTGTCAACTGGACAAAAGGTTAATTGGTCGAATACCTTTCTCAGCTCATCCAAGCTGCTTTTTCAGTTCTGGTCATGTGCTGGTGGACAGGCAGATATAGGCAGTGTCCACCAGTGTCTGACCAGAACTGAGAAAGGTATTCAACCAATTAAACTTTTGTCCAGTTGACAAATTGAATTTCTCCTTTTGCCAAGGTTGAAGTTGTAAAGAAGCAGGGTGTGTTCTGTATCTCCCTGTTGTTACATGGCTCATTTTCACGTCACTCCTCCCTCTTCACCTCCAAATCACGCTGCTCACTGTCCTTTCCAATAAACCTCTTTTCCATTGGCACAGTTCAGTTTGGTGAGTTTTGTCTCTTTGCTCCAGCTCCAGGGGCAGGGCTCTGCTACGAGAACAGCTGACGTCATCCAAACATAACCATTTATTTCATAATAAATAAAATTTAAATAGTTTGAGCTTTCAGGCTGGTTTAAAGTTTATAGTCCAGCGTCAAATCAACATCACAGCTTCTTAACACCCCCGACAGCCAATCACAAATCTCCCTGATGCCCCTGACAGCCAAGCAAATAGCTTGCAGCCTTATATGGACATAACTAACGTGCTAGCTGCCAAACAGGGAGTGAGTATGGGCGGAAAGTGGTTCCTTCAAGCTCTGGTAGGGCTAGCAATTGACTTGTCAAGAAGTTGAAAAATCTGTCCCTCCTCTCTGTAACTGCTGCTGTCATACTCAACGTTTTTGTCTTATTAACCCGCTCAACATGATCCTGGTGTTTCTTATTTTCCCCAAACTAAGATATGCACATTTATAAGGGATAGGGCTGAACAATCTATTGTTTTAGATCGAAAATCTCAATCTCAGACAACGTGATTTTGGGATTATTAAAGTTGCTTAAAATCGTTAAAGATCGTTAAAGTTTTTTGCAGCGCTCCTAACTGACCCAGGTTTTGTTTCGTCAACTATTTCACACATGTATTCTGCCTGGCCTGCCTCCCTGCCACGCCGCTAAACCCACCAATCAGAAGCGGCGTGCTGCATGTGGACAGGATGTTGAGGCCGGTGTTAGTCGCTCCGCTTCGAGCGAGCCCTCAACTCAAATACGCCGTGTAGCCCCGTGCGGTCTGGGGAGTCGCGAGCTGGTGAAGCCGGTGTTAGCCCCAGTTTAATCAATGTCCGTAATCCGTCACTCAAGTGCATGGCGAGAAAGTCCGGAGAAACGTCTAGTAAAAGTGATACTCGGGCCAAACACACTATAGTTACAGCTTCTTTTGCCATTGTAACTCCGTATGACAGAAGCAGCCAACAACACCACGAGATAACCACTGCCGTAACACACAACATCGCCAAGGAAATGGTGCCTGTAAACATGGTGACCAAAAAGTCTCCTCCGCACGATGGATAAGAGGTATTCCCCTCTGTTGTTAGCTGACAAACTGTTAGCATAAGGCTAGTTTACATTACAAACGTTATAGAAAGGCTACCGCGATTAGCATTGCTATATTTAGCATCGCTATATTTGTTAAGTTTAAGTTGCGTTCTATTTTATAAGTTTGTTATAAAATACAAAAATCATGCTCAATTGAGCCATAACAGACTGACCTTGCACTACTTTAAGTTAAAAGACTTTTTTTGGCTCTACTTAAGACACAGATGCACTTTTAGTTCTTCAGGTGTAATAACTGTGGTTGCTCAAGCGCTCAATGTAGACGATGTACAGCATGTTTCGTTTTAATAAATAGGACTACATTTGAAATAAATTATTGACTTTAGTTTTCATTCTTGCATTACAGTTTAGTGGAATTTAGTGTTTGAATGGTATGATGTAAGTTTCTGTAATGTTTGCAAATGTTCATGTGCACTGAAACTTAATTTGAAAGAAATCGTGGATGAAATTGAAATCGCAATATCTGCCAGAAAAATTGCAGTTCAATTTTTTCTTAAAGGTCCCATGACATTGTACTTCTTGATGCTTTTATATGGCGCCTTAATGGTTCCCTAATACTGTAAATAAATCCTTCTTCAAAATCAACATTCAGTGCATGAGAAAGACACATTTACACAGTCAGAGTCATAATCTGTCTGTCTGAACGACTCATTCTGGGCCTTGTTGCTTGAATGCAAATGAGAAGGACAGAGATCGGGGTAGAGGAGCGGGTGGGACCCCCCCCACCCGCTCCTCTGCACCGCTGGGAGACAGCGCTGCGCTGTCTCCCCACTTCCGCGTTTTAAGCACTGAAGGCAGAAATGAGAGGCATTTCAATGAAAAAAACACATTTTCACAGAAAATAAAATTAAACCACTGCTGTTTCAGAGGTCCAGAGGGTCGGGTAAAGGATTTCCGAGGCTAGAAACATTTGCCTCCAGGCAAATAAAACGCATTTCGCATTGCGTAGCTCCTTCGCGGTCCAAACTCTCTGGGCGTGATTTCCAGAGACAGGGGGTGGACATCCAGACGGTGGTGGAACTGCATTTGCATTTCTTTTTTCGATGTTACGTAACAAAGGTGCCTTGTTCAAAATCACCCGTTTGAGCTGTGTTTTTTTCAAACGCAGAAAAGGATTGCAAATGCTCAGTTTAGACATTTCGCAACTTTTAGCCATTGGGGGGGCCTAAACAGGGTAGGGAAGCTCACATTAACGTTCAGAAAGTGAAAATTTCATGCCATGGGACCTTTAAAATCGTTCAGTCCTAATAACATACCAATACTGTATAAGCAACAGGTTGATTGAGTTGATTGATAGCCTTGTGGTGAAGCACCCACCCCCTGCCATGCGAGCAGGAGGGGGTATGTACCTTCAACAGCCTCACTCCTGGTTGGCTCTTTGTTTTTTTGTTTTTTTTACTATTTATGATACAGAATGTTTCAAGAAGAACAATATACCAGCATCATTTAAGCCATTCAGAATTTCCACATCCATACTACAGTATAAAATATGCTCTTTTCTATTCTTTCACAGCCTTAAGTCTCACATTTACCATCACAATTTATAAATCCAACATTCCTTCAGCCAATATGTGAACAGCCGCACGGCCGCCCACTCCTCTCACAGTTCAGCCCTCATAACTTAAACATTGAAAACAATATGTGCAGATTCACCCAGAGCCAAGAATCCTGCTCCTTCTTCAACTGACTGCTGCAATGTCATTCAATAGATCTCACCACACTCTTCTGAAGACATACCTGGGGTCACGGACTCAACTTGGTAAATGTTTTGGATGCTTGTCATTGGATAAGATGGCTGCCAGATCGCTTATAGCCTTCAGCCCGAGTGCAGCCGTATGCATAATTTATGGACACAAGGACAGAGTCAAAACTTGGAGGCGAGACTTCAATGTTTAATGCATTTTCAGTGGGCTTGAAGGGTGTTTTTTCATCTTAAACAGTCTTTCCGTGAGGTAAACATATACATTTTAAATATCCAAGGCCAATAGAAGATGAGAATATTTTGAAAATGTTGTCAAAAATGTTGTTGAAAGGAAATATACTGTACGTTTACCCACATGGTGAAGTCGTGCTTTGGCGAACGCTGCGTAATTCCATCTGTATGTTCTACACATTTTATTTAATTAACGGTTTATTGCAAAGTTTATTGCAAAATTTCATCATTTTGAGATCTTGTCCTCCTCCTCGGTTACCTCAATGGCCCTCATTTATCTACTTTGCAATAAAAATGGGTGTAAATGTTGTATGAGCTTTTGCCAACATTACGTATGGACATCAGAGCAGTCTGCGCCTTACTGGTTCAATCAAACTAATGGAAAGAAATCTCGAGACAGCCAGGGATAAGATATCGCCCAGTCATTCAAAAACATACCCAGAGTTGTGTTTTGTTTCATTTACTAATTCATTTAATAATTCTTTATTATTAGTCTGCCTACATCTCCGAAGCTCAAAATGCTCTGTTCCACCTTGTGATGTCATGTTTTGGTAGTTTTCAAGTTATCAGCATTGTTCAGAACTGTGTCTGAAATGATCGAAATGCCTCTAGTGAAGGTGTATGGAGTTTTCAAACACTATGGAGAACTTCCTGTATTGCCACGTGACATCACAAGATTAGACTTAGACAATCTTTATTGACGCACAAGGGAAACTGATTGGGTACAGTAGCTCACTCATCAAATATAATATATAACAGAGGGTAACAAAAATAGATTGAATAGCAAGAAAGATAGAATAGAATGCTTTTTGTCTGACCTCCTGACCTGCAGTGTGGGGGCCCCCCAGGGCACTGTCCTCACGCCCTTTCTTTTCACCCTCTACACTGCAGACTTCAGACACAACACGGACAGCTGTGTCCTGCAGAAGTTCTCTGATGACTCTGCCATCATTGGTCTCATCAAGGATGACGATGATGGGGAGTACAGAGGACTAATACAGGACTTTGTGGACTGGAGTCAGCGGAACCACCTCATCATCAATGCAGGGAAGACCAAGGAGATGGTGGTGGACTTCCGCAGACGCCACTCTACTGCCCCCTCAGTGAACATCCAGGGAAGGGACATTGAGAGAGTGGACTCTTACAAGTACCTGGGTGTTCATCTGAACAATAAACTGGACTGGACTCATAACACAGATGCACTGTACAGGAAGGGCCAGAGTCGGCTCTATCTCCTGAGGAGACTCAGGTCTTTTGGAGTGAGAGGGCCACTCCTGAAGACCTTCTATGACTCTGTGGTGGCATCAGCCATCCTGTACGGTGTGATCTGCTGGAGCAGCAGCATCACAGAGAGGGAGAAGAAGAGGCTGGACAAGGTCATCAGGAAGTCCAGCTCTGTCCTGGGCTGTCCTCTGGACTCAGTGCAGAAGGTGGGGACAAGAGGGTCCTGGCTAAGGTCACCTCTATGCGGGACCGTGAGTGTCACCCCCTACAGGACGCTCTGTCTGTTCTGGAGAGCAGCTTCAGTGACAGACTGATTCACCCCCGCTGTGTGAAGGAGAGGTTTCGCAGGTCTTTCCTTCCTGCTGCTGTCAGACTGTACAACGAACACTGTTAACATGTCATTCAACTTATTTGCACTACAATACTCAGCTATACACCAGAGTCTATTTTTTAGGTCTAGTTTTAAATTATCCTAGGCCATTATTTATTTATTTATTATATTGTTCTGTTGCATGCTACTTTTTCTTGCTGTTCTTGATCTGTGCGTTGCAACACTGGAATTTCCCCACTGTGGGACTAATAAAGGCATATCTTATCTTATCTTTTTATTGTCACTATTCATATGTACAATTTACATCAGACCCGGGCATTTCAAGCCCCGGGGTTCAAATACGACTCTGACCGGCCCGCGAAAGGTTCCTTAGAATTAAGAAAATAAAACCTACTTTCAAAATTGTACATAATGCATTTGTACTGATGATCATCTGTCGGACGTGCTTCACATCTCCACCTCAAACATGAACCTGACTTTGATGCACTTGTTAAAGCTCAACAGAGGTGAGATTTCTCTCACTGATCAAGAAAAAAAAAAAAAAGCGATGTTAACGTTGACTTTTTTTCTACACAGTTTGGCAGTTGGACAAAAACATTTTGTGAAATATATTATTTGGCAAACAAATACATTATGGTGTCTTAGAAAGGAATGTGGGGTTAATGTGACTGAAAAAGAGTTACAAATGTTTCACGTTTACCATTGTTTTGATTTATTTTACTGAATAAACCTCACTCTCTCATTACTTAATAATAACACAGAACTTACCAGCTTCTGTAAACAATGCCATTTACTGATTTAACCATATTAATAACCAGAGTCGACTTCAAACCTTTGACCCTCCACAATATTTTCTGCTCATTTGGCCCCTGGGGAAAAATAATTGCCCACCCCTGGTTTACAATCATACACACTCACAATAATAACAATAATAATAATAATGATAATAATAATAATAATAATACATTTTATTTATAAAGCGCTTTTCATGACACACAAAGACGCTGTACAGAAGGTAAAATCACAAATAAAACAAGTACTGTAATAAAACAATAAACAATCAGACAATGAGATCGAAAGCATCTCACTTCAGCACAGACATTTATGTACGATATATACAACACAGCAGGATATTTACAACACAGTATTGAAAAAAAATAGTGCAAAAAAATTAGTGCAAAAAAGCTAGTACTACACACCAGTCACCAGGTTATTGCAGGTCTTGCTCAGATATTGCAGTAGGGGTGACACATACAGCCATATAAACACACACTTGACAGACTGACAGCAAAGGACCAGTGCCAGCTGAGATATACTTATATAAAAATAATAAGTGTTTATGTACAAGCTGGAACAGTGTTTTCTGTTTGAGAGAAGAAAGCCTAAACATGCAGGGTTTGTGTGTTTAACATGTGAATGAAACAAAACACAACTCCAGGTCTGTTTTTGATGAGGAAACAACATTGTAACGTAGGTCAGAAAATAGGATAATTCTTCTTCAGGACTGTGTTAGTGACTGTGGTTCAAATCTTGAATCTTTTTTTTTTTATATATATATATATATATATATATATATATATATATATATATACAGGGGGTCCTCGGGTTACGACGGTCTCGGGTTACGACGTTTCGTGGTTACGAACGCGCCCCCATTAAAAAAAATATGTATATATTACGCGTCATTCCGTCTTACACGGTTTAGCGTGGTAAGAGATGTAAACAAACACGAACGGCGCGCGGCGCACGGCGCAAGAATACGCTCTGTTGTGGTTGTAGGGAGAAGAAGACAGCCTCGTGTGTGTGCCCAATGTGGGCGGAAGTACCTGATGTGGGCTCTGATCTGCTCCTATGAAAGCGGCAGTGATAACCAAGCAGCGTAGTGGTCTAATTATTGAGATGGAAAGGTTATTGGTGCTTTGGTTGGAAGATCAAAGGCAAAATCCGGTTTACGACGAAATTCGGGTTACGACGCGTCTTAAGAACGGATCAACGTCGTAACCCGAGGACTCCCTGTATATATATTATTGGTTTTATTGTTCTTGGCCTTGGCAGGTGACAGAAGGCAGAAGCATGGTGAACCCATCAGTCACGTACACATTTAGCAACAATACCTGGACATGCATTACGGCTCACAGCTCTAAATACAGAAGAACCACATAGACTGCCCCCTCCCTCACACCTCCACACCCACCCCATAACCAAATGTGGACTGTACAGCAGGGTTACGGGCAGCTGGAGGCAAATTAGGGATGCACTGATCCAGGTTTTTCAGTTCCAATATGATACTAGGCCTTGAAGTTCTGCCGATATCCGATATTAACTAGTGTAGAGATTGAAAAAGGCATTTATTTCTCTCAGTTAACTTATTACAAAATTGATGTGATTGTGTTACGTAACTGTTATGTATCCTGCAAGCAACTACTCAGCAGCTTTGTATGAATTAAAATTCAAACGACATCAAGTCCTGGGCCAGATACTGCAAATTTTACAAAGGAAAACTACACGTGGAAAACAAATAAAGGGTTAAGGCAGAGTTTTGACAGTGATTACTCGAGGATCTCTTGGAAGAACTTGCACAAAGCGGCATCGGAGAGGATACATGTGCTCCTGCAGTCCTGCCTACACTACTGAAGTCATGTTAGGGGGTGGAATGGAAGGAGTCTGCTTGAATCTTGAGTTTGGCAGTGATTGTCTCTTGATTGTGGGAGACAACGACCTGTGGTTTGGCCTCTGCAGCAGTGGGTTAACACCCGGTAGCCCCATCGTTACGTCCAGTGGAGCCACAGTTGCCAACACAAAGCCCTGATGGAGATACTTGGTTTGTAGCGAAACGTCGGTTGTTAAAGCTCAGAAAATGTTGCTTATCTTGGTAATAATGTTCCATCAAACTGTTTTATATACAGTATGCCCTTTCACACACATCAAAAGTGCATTATGTAACTTTTCTGGTCAAATGTTTGTCCGAACCTGGGGGGACAGAGCCTTCTCCATCGCTGCCCCCACCCTCTGGAACTCACTGCCCAAACCCCTCCGTGACTGCTCTGATCTCCCCACCTTCAAAAAAGAACTCAAAACCCACCTGTATAAAATTGCTTTTAATGTTTGATTTTATATTGTAAATTTTGTGATATTTTAAATGTCTGACTTTATGTTGTAAATTTTGTGATATTTTATTCTTTTTGATTTGTGAAGCGTCTTTGAGTGTCTTGAAAAGCGCTATATAAATAAAATGTATTATTATTTATTATTATTATTTCCTATGGAGATGTCATTGCTTTGCCTGAAAATTTTCACAGCATGGCATTAAACATTTATATCTCCATGGTGACCAGACCAGACCAAGTTACAGGTCAGATCTGTGGAGAGGCGAATGTTTTTGTAGGTATTTTTTAGCTATAAAAACACCTATAATTGAATAAATGTACACTAGAGCTGTTTAATGTCATACTGTGGAACATTCCAGGCAGACATTACACTTTGGACAGGAAGAGAGGGTTATTGATCTAACACGGGAATGCTGAAAATGAGCTAAAAACTGGTTTAATCCTGATGTTTGGGCAGTTAACCTTTGTATAGTATGTATGTTGGATGCTAATGTCATCAGTGGGTGTATTTAGAACCTCCAGGGCAGTTTGGTGCTTATTTAAAACCCTGCTGTACAATGTATACGCATCGTCCTCCTTAAAGGGATAGTGCGTTGTTTATATATATATATATATATATATATATATATATATATATATATATATATATATATATATATATATATATACACACAGGGGGTCCTGGGGTTACGACGTTGATCCGTTCTTAAGACGCGTCGTAACCCGAATTTCGTCGTAAGCCGGATTTTGCCTTTGATCTTCCAACCAAAGCACCAACAACCTTTCCATCTCAATAATTAGACCACTACGCTGCTTGGTTATCACTGTCGCTTTCATAGGAGCAGATCAGAGCCCACATCAGGTACTTCCGCCCACATTGGGCACGCACACGAGGCCGTCTTCTCCGCCCTACAACCACAACAGAGCGTATTCTTCCGCCGTGCGCCACGCGCCATTCGTGTTTGTTTACTTCGCTTACCACGCTAAACCGTGTAAGACGGAATGACGCGTAATATATATATATATTTTTTTTTAATGGGGGCGCGTTTGTAACCACGAAAGTCGTAAGTCGAGACCGTCGTAACCCGAGGACGCCCTGTATGTGTGTATATATATATATATATATATATATATATATATATATATATGAACCTGTATGGCGTCCCCTTCAACAGTGTCGTCCATTAACACCGGGTTACCGCGTGTCATCTGAGCCCATTTCTGCTCCAGTTCTGTAGCTCACGGAAGTAGGTTCGATAAGTTGGCGAGGACATTTAATAAAGCTTGTTTTTCTTCTCAAAACAATACAGGGTGTCCATAAAGTCTCTTTACAATTTAAACAATTTATTACAAAGGCAGTTGTTGAGATATATTAACTAGATTTATTTTTATTTGAATGAGTGTTTATTAAAGTTTTTTTCACTTCATTTAATAGACCTCTATATGGGCACCATTAGTTGCATGAAGCACATCAAGACGGTACTCAATTGTAGGATAGTCTCATTAATGGTGGCAATGGCTTCACAAATCCTTTGCTTCAAGTCAGCAATGTCCCGTACCTTTGTTTGATACACAATATCCTTTACATAACCCCATAAAAAGAAGTCCAAAGGAGTGATATCAGGTGAACGCGGTGGCCATGGAATTGGCCCATCCCTACCAATCCATCGGTCTGGAAATGTTTGATTGAGGATGTGACGAACATGCAGTCCCCAATGTGGTGGTGCACCATCTTGCTGGAAAACGATGGTTGGTTGTAAGTCAATCAGTTGTGGTGCCACATATTTGGTCAGAAGGTCGAGGTAAACATCTGCAGATATTGTTGCCTCGTGGAAGAAAAATGGACCATTTATTCGAAAATTTTAATGTGAATAAAAACTTTAATAAACACTGATTAAAATAACAAATCTGGTTAAGATATCTCATCAACTGCCTTTTCAATATTTTTTTTTATTGTAAAGGGACTTTATGGACACCCTGTATTTCTCCAAAAAGTGATATATTCGCATCACAATCAGTTGTCAGAAAAATTCAGCAGCCTAATTCGCTTGGTGCTATTTTCTCTCGAATTGTATCACTGCGTGCCTATTATTATTATTAGCCTGTTCACTTGTAAGCGGATGTTTACAATGAGCTGCGAAACGTATTTGACCAAATAAACTTTTGTCCAGTTGACAAATTGAAATTCTCCTTTTGCCATGGATTCTACCTGGACGACTGAAGGATTCTACACACGTCGTAGTGAAGTAAAAGTAAAGTTTTCTCTTTAAAATGTCCACTAGGCCAAACATAAGCGCAGATACCTAAAAAAAAAATTCTTTAATACTTCCACCGCTAGTGCTGGTCCTGTCCATACACTGAGAATGAGAAAAAAGAAGCTGGCATCTTGATGAAGTGCTTTGTAAAAACAGGCAACACAGCTTGTTCATTGTGGATAAATGATCAGGGCCTGGCACATATTCAAGCAACAAGCGCTACTTTACGAGGAGAGCTCATTTATTATTCATACGCGCGATGGAAGACGATCATAAAATCTCTGACTCCATCTGCCAACGCTAATGTATTGTAATTTATGCCCCAAAAACGGTTCTCGACTTTTTTTTCGCCACTCCTTCGTGACAACTCCTCACAGTCCTCCCTCTCATCGCTTGACGTCGGCTGTCTCCTGTATTCCTCCAGCTCCTTTTTCTTTTTCCGATGCTGATTTGCGAGATCGTCTTTTTTTTGCCATCAGCTCCTGCCTGGCCTGACATTGCCCGGCCCAAAAGCCCTTTGAAGTGTCAGTCCCATCTCGACCTCAAAGCTGAAGAATCTCAATTTTCTGATAAGCGCAACCTCAATTTGTCATGAGATACTATTTATAGATCAGACCGGAAGATAGAGGAGCGCCAAACTGCAGATGTTCGCGGAGAGTAGTGCTTATCAGGCAACGTGGTCCTCAAGTTTCAAATGGCTGTAACTCAAAACCGATTTTTTTCTTCTTTCTTCTCTATTTTTATGTAATTAATGCGGTTTTGACAAGCACAGTGAGGCAAATACTGCATAAAGTGGTGGAAGATAACAAAGTAAAAGTCGTAAAGTACTGTACATTGTGGTGCATTGTGTAACTTTTCTGGTGGAGGGTCCGTCAAATGCTTTTCTCCATGGAAATGTTATTGCTTTGTCTGGAATGTTTCACAGTATGGCATTAAACCTTTCTATTATCATGGAGACCAAACCAGACCAAATTACAGGTCAGATCTGTTTAGAGGCAACCCTGCTCATGGTCAGAATGGTAGGGCTGTTTAAAGCTATACTGCGGAACTTTCCAGGCATAGTAAATTATAAAGTCGATATTTTTTACTTCACTACATTTGCGAGCACGTATCTGTACTTTCTACTCCACTGCTTTTTTTAAACTGGACTGAAAAGTAAAAGTTATTTTTATTATAGTTTGAGACCTACTGAAAGGATGAGAGGGTTTATTTTAAGATTCAAGATTCAAAGCTTTTATTGTCATATGCACAGTAAAGAAACACATTTCCCTGTACAATAAAATTCTTACTTTGCTGCACATTGGAGGCCAAAGATAAATAAGATAAAGAGAAGCATGTAAAAAATATTATCAAATAAAACAATCTTTACAGAATATACACTATGAAAAAATATGCTATGTGCTTTGTACTTATTTTTATATTGTATTGCATTGTATTGTATTGCATTTTTTAATATGTTTATAATTTCAGCAAAGAAAATTATACAAATAAAACAAACAAAACAGCTAAGAAGAACTATCGATTCAGTTGTTCCTGTTGAACGAAATTCAGCACAGATCTGTTTCACAATTACTACATCTGAAGCCTTACAAGCAGTACTCGAGTTGAGGGGGGATGGGGGGGGTGGCATCCCCCCTGTGGGAAAAAATAGTCAAAATCATCCCTCTTCTAAAACGGGCACCCCTTCTTCCATCCCTTATGGCATTTTATCAATCAGGCATGAAAATCCCTAAACTTTTGGCAAATTTCGCCGTTTTTAAGTCAAAATGGCCAGTGCGCTCCAGCTTCCAATCATGTTGCAGCATAATTACGCACCGATACGCGCTCCCGCCAATCATGACGATTGCCCCTGTTGTGTTTGCGCCTGTTCGCCGATCAGCTGTGAGCCTGATATTTACGCGCCATTTCCAAGAGAAGAAGAATCCTTAACTTCCTACGTTAATGCTACGTAAGAAGGAACTCTCGCCTCGGGACACGGGATACGTTCGGGATTATGTCCTTTTCTCCGGAGCTCCGGATTATTAAAGACAACACGGCAAACTGTTAGAATGGATCTGACCGCATTCTTATAGGTGAGTCATATTATCAGATTATTTCTGCATCTATTTCGGCACTAAACCAGGACTAAACCAAGACTAAACCAGGTCTAAACCAGGACTAAACCAAGACTAAACCAGATCTAAACCAGGACTAAACCAAGACTAAACCAGGTTTAAACCAGGACTAAACCAAGACTAAAAAAGGTCTAAACCAGGACTAAACCAGGTCCAAACCAGGACTAAGCCAAGACTAAACCAGATCTAAACCGGGTCTAAACCAGGACTAAACCGGGACTAAACCAAAACTAAACCAGGTCCAAACCAAGACTAAGCCAGGACTAAAACAGGTCTAAACCAGGTCTAAACCAGGTCTAAACCAGGACTAAACCAGGACTAAACCAGGACTAAGCCAGGACTAAGCCAGGACTAAACCAGGACTAAACCAGGACTAAACCAAGACTAAACCAGGACTAAGGTGTGTGTGTGTGTGTGTGTGTGTGTGTGTGTGTGTACATGTGTGATAACATATATCCTGTATATTATTGAATTATTGAATGATTATATGGACTTTTTGTTATAAAAGCATTTCCATTTTAACAAAGTACCTTCTAATTCTGCCCTGCCCTGAAACACCACAGTGATGTCAGTGATGGGGGAGGGCTTAGCTTAATGCCTGGTTGGTGAAAAATTTCACCATCCCCCCTGGTTTCATTTTACAACTCCACTACTGCTTACAAGATCTCAAAATCTGTGCAAAGTACTTTTACTTTAAGTAAAAGTACTTAAAAGTACTGACGAAGCCTCTCGGATGAGCGGCGAAACGTTTTCAACCAAACAAACTTTGTCCAGTTGACAAATTGAACTTCTCATTTGATCATGGATTCTACCTGGACGACTGAGGGACTTTTCATACATTTTTTAACAGATAACACTGGTCTACAAATTTTTGGACTCGATCTGCTTCTAAGATAAAAGTGGCAAACTCTCATTTATATTGATAAGATGAACTAAAAATTAATTGATAACTGTGCTGTTAGCTAAAGTATTCAAGATATTTAATGATATTGTGTTACATCAAATTTGCATCTGTTTATACAATAGATTTAGGCATTTTTGCTTAAAAATAATATTTATATTTTGAAAATGTTTAACTTACAATTCTTTTTCCATCAAGAAATAAAGAAATATCTTAAGATATCAAGGGACTTTTCACGCATATCAGGTGTACACAATTTCGAGGCATCTCTCTTATGTGAAATCAAAAAATACTTTATGTTAAAACTAGACATTAAAATGAATGTATTGGAATGTGCAGGCAGTCTTTCAGATAGAACTGTTGCTTGTAGACACACTGTACCTTCTGATTAACTACTGTTTCTGCCTTATTTTGCATAAATTTCCTATTTTGACCCAATACTATACAGTCATACCTCACCTTACGAAAGACCCAACTAACGAATAATCCATGTTACGAAATGCGTTTACGTAACATTTTCGTCTCTGAATACGAAAGAAAATTCAAGTTACGAAAACGCAAAACCTCAAAAATTCAAATAATGCGCGCTCGGATGAGCACTCGGCTTTGTAGCAGCCTGAAACCCCCATTGCGACTCTCCTTTAAAAAAAAAATCACGTTACGAAACCACTTCTGGAACGAATTAATTTCGTAAGGTGTGGTATGACTGTATCTTGGAAACTATAGCCAATCAGCACTTCTGACTTACTTTTTCTTTATTAGTGACCTAAACCAAGAAAAATGTCACTACTTTTGTTCTGGAAGCATTTTGCTTGTAGACCAGTGTTATTTTATACTTTTACTTAAAGATGCATTGCGTAACATTTCTGGTGGAGGGTCCGTTGCCTGCTTGTTTTGATGGAGGTGTTATTGCTTTGTCTAGAATGCTCCACGATTGAGAACTTATCTATAACAAGTAATACAACTGTAGGCTACATTACCAGTCAGATCTGTGGAGCGGAAATCCTATTCAGTAAGAAAATTATTGTATTCGTATACCTTTGTATACCTTTGCTCAGAATACTCTCTCAATTACAGGATGCAATAACTGGAACACAATACTTCAATCAGAATTAGTCCAACTCTTGCTTCCTTTAAAACACACCTTAAAAATGGCTGAAAAGGAATCAAAACTGTAATCATATAATACAATAGCCATGACATACAAGAAGCACACACACACACTTACATGCACACACTACAAAAATCCACATTGTAAATAGAATAAGCACCTTAATAATAGGCACCTTATTACGCACACTGAGAAGCACCTTTTAATTCGCACTTTAGGCTAAGTCCATCAATTGTATTTTTATTGTAATTTACTGAATTATATGCTACTATTGTATAGATACTAAATTGTTTTTATGTTTGTGATCATAACACATGTACTAAATTGTCTAATGTCTGCAACTGCAACATATTTTCTGTTGTACGCTATATCTGTATGTCTGGGACTGCGGATGGAAATTAGCACTGTGCTAAATCCGGCATATTTACGTCGGTTTGTGTGATCTTATACAAATTGTGCGTTCATTAATATGCATTGTCCCTTCCAAATAAAATAATAAATACATATTTTTGAGCAACAGAAACACCTGTAATGAATAACTGCTACATAGATGTGTTTAAAGTCATATCATGGAACATTCAATGGAAAAACAACATCTCTGGAGACAAGCAGGTGACGAACCCTCAACCGGAAAAGTTGTGCAATGAACTTTAAAGTAGATTTTTCAAATATTTTTACTTTTATATATTACTATAAAATACATGAATACGTATTATGTGTAAAAATACTATATCACCAAATTTATTATCATGATTATAGCTTGTACAACGTATCTGTACTAGAACAAGACACATTTTGCTCAAAAACATCAAATATAAATTAAGTACAGGCCCTTTTAACACCTTTCCAATCTATCTGGATTGATTTACTTGATAAAAAACTAACTCAAACTAAGAGCTGAAATACGCTTCTTTCATTTAGCCAAAGTTTTAGGCGATGTCTACAGGGAGTTGGGGTCTCGTTTGAAGTAACCTCCGCAGGGCTGAAGCTCCTTAAATATCCAGTTTTAACCCACTTACACATACCAGAGTCCAGGGGAGGATCTGATCTGGCAGTGTGCGGAGAGCGAGCTGGACCAGATACAGAGGAGTTTGTGTAAAGGGGAGGAAAGGCCCCAACAAACTTTGATTAATTACTGGCAAGAGGATCTATAGGAAGTAGTTTGCGCGGAGGCTAATTAAGGAGTGCACACAAATCGCCCTTAATGTGGTCATTACTTTGAAAATTTAAAAAAAGAAAACAACATCTGAAGATTTATTCTGTGTTGTGTATGTATGTTTAGCTTTGTAGACTTTATTGGGAGCATTAAAGAGGTTGTATTACACTTCTATGGGATATTATGGGATATTGCCAACATATAAAATATTTAAAACAACATGTTACTTTTTGTTGTTTTGAAAATGCTTTATGACCTGCAAACAACATAGTAGAATATGTGTCCCACCACGGAAGCTGAGGGCGCATGTCGGCATTACAGATTCTCAGAAAATGCAGTTTTTGTGTTGTTGTTTTTTTTTTTCAAAATGTGTGATTTTCGTTTTTTTTGCAGAATGTGCTAGTTGAGATCATGAAGAACCCACTCCAAGTTTCAGATAACAGCATTGGCTGCTTAAAAAGCATACATTTAGCTTAATGTCATGCAAATTAGGCAAGGAGTGCTGAAGAGACCAAACTTCGAGAAGGATTTTCTGGGATTTAGAAAATCTGGTATGGGTGCTTTCAAATAGAGACAACTTTTTAAAATATTGTCAAATTTTCACATGTAAGACATCATTGGAAAACTTAGAACCTGTACTTTCAGAATCTGTGAATAACTCAAAACGCCTCTGAGACGACTTGGTATTGGTTTTCCTGCGGTTGGACACATATGCCTCCCCATGCTAACTCACTCCCCATTTAGAGCATGTATCCTGCAAATGAAACTACTGCACATCGCATCAGGTTTGTGAAGTTGTAGTGTATTGTTTTGTGTCATTCTTACAGACAGAATCATACTGCTAACTCTAAGGAGGGTTTGAATAGGGCTCGGGAGAGATCGCTACATGAACGAAACATGGATGACATCTGAAATGTCTTCAGGAATGTTTTTGATGAGAGAACAACTTTAGTAGTATAGCCCAGGGGTCGGCAATCCGCAGCTCCAGAGCCACATGCGGCTCTTTGATCCCTCTGATGCGGCTCAGTACAGTGGTCCCTCGTTTATCATGGGGGTTACGTTCTAAAAATAACCCACGATAAGCAAAATCCGCGAAGTCGTCAGCTTTATATTTTACAATTATTCTCCATGTTTTAAGGCTGTAAACGCGTCACCACACACATTCTACACTTTTCTCAGACTGGAATGAACGTTTTCTCACATTTCTCTCTTGTTTAAACACTCAAACCTTCGTAGATTTTCAACAAAAAAGCACAGTATTAGAGAACGAAACCAAAGTGTATTTCGTGTGTATTTCAGAGTTCTTATGACCGAGCCTCTTCGTCCTGGCACCGCTTCGCTGTGGCGGGTTTTGTTGGGGAGAAAACTTGCAAACATACAGCACTTCAGAGTCACACACTCACAGGAGACAGGGAGGAGAATGACGAATCGGCAAAGGTCTACAGTCCCTTAGCCAATCAGGACACAGAAATGCGTGTTGATACACTATTAAAAAAAAAAAAAGGGAATAAAAAACCCACGAAACAGCGAGGCCACGAAAAGTGAACCATGATATAGCGAGGGACCACTGTATTTAATTAAAATGAATTTTATTTTAGTTCAATCATTTTCAAAATGTAATTCTATGGCACAAAGGTAAAAAGCCGTTATATGCAGTGTTGTTTCATTTTAAATTTCAAAAGGGTTTTGTGACTCCCAGTGTTTTCTTTACTCTGTGAAATGGGTCCAAATGGCTCTTTGAGTGGTAAAGGTTGCCCACCCCTGGTATAGTATAATGCCGGCTCTTTATTGTGTTGTTTCTGTGATAGGCAATCCCAGGCTGGTTATTGTAGTTTATTAACCAATCAGAGAGACGCCTGCTCCATTTGCATCAAAAATATCATAACATCGCTGCTTACACACAGAAAATTAGAAAAAAACAACATAAAGGACTGAGAAATAGAGCAGATTTTTGCTAAATCAACAAACGCACCAAACTATTACTTATACATGGTAAAAAATATATACTTGTATATATTTGAATGATATGAACATTTTGGAGAGGACATGTTTTCTGCATTCGAAAGACACGTGTTTCAAATGAGCACCTGAGTTTGGACCATCTCAAGTTTGGAAGGAGGTTTTCCATGCTCTATTGTCCAGTTCCAGGCGGAATGTAGAAGGGACTGGTTGTTCAGATAAACAACCTGAAAATGCAGAGAGCACATTTCACAACAGGGTCAGTAGTGCTTATCTGAATCTCAGTGTGAGCGATTTGCTAGAGAAAATGTCTCTCCCATAAGAAAATGCCAATACATATTCAGTTCTAATTCTTGAGCTTGGTCTAAGGCCAGGTCACAGGGTCGCAGGTGAAGCAGAGACTTCGTTCCCCCCAGACACTTCTTCCTAAAGAATAACAATGTGCTCCTTGACCACTGTCCCCTCTGGGGTAAACAACAGAATGTGATTTTCATTTTAGGTCAAAAATAAATATGTTGAAATTCTTCAGCTGTTACTTTGCACCAGATTAGTTTTACCCAGGGTCCCCAGAAGTACAGCCCCGTTGTCATTCACGTTTTTTCTTCACATTTGTAAAGTGTTTAACACTTTGTCAGTGACATTCATCCACAGCTCTCTGTCCACTGCCTGTATGGATGTCAGGATTTATTGATTTTAAACTACCTTTCATTATGCATAACATGTTTACTGCTGCTGCTCTGTATGAGTGTATCATGTTTGTCACTACCTCACTGTAAACTACTGTTACCTGTGTAATAATCTGTGCAATAACCTATGTGCAATATTTATACCATACTATGTGCAATAAGAAATCCACATGCAACACTTATACTACACCATATTATGTGCAATATGTGAAACAGATGAAATAGAATACTACTTACACCTTATTTGGTCTTTGATTTAATCCTACCTGCACCTTTGTACATTGTACCTTGTATTTTTATTACATTTTATTACATATTTTATTATATTGTTTATTATATTGTTTACTTCTTCCCCTGCACTTTTGCAACACTTTTTTACCATGTACTATTATTGCATGTTATTAGTACTTCTATCTTAGCGAGTCAATGGTTCCTCTGATTCTAAGCATTTCATTGCATTGTTGACCCTGTGCTGATTCTGCATGACAAATAAACAATCTTGAATCTTGAATCTTTAATCTTGACTCTGCAAAAACCTCATAGACATTACACTACGCTGGAAATGGTCAAGCGCCTCAAGATTCAAGATTCAAGATTGTTTATTTGTCATATGCAGAATCAACACAAGGTCAACAATGCAATGAAATGCTTAGAATCAGAAGAATCGTTGATTTGCTAAGATAGTCAGAAGTACTAATAACATGTAATAATAGTACATGGTAAAAAAGTGTTGCAAAAAGTGCAGGGGAAGAAGTAAACAACATAATAAAAATATGTAATAAAAATACAAAGTACTATGTACAAAGGTGCAGGTAGGATTAAATAAGGTGTAAGTAGAGTATTTCACAGATTGTACATAATATAGTGTTGTATAAGTGTTGCATGTGGATTTCATCTCTGATTGGAACTAGTTGGCTACCAATGTGCAAAGAGACAATTTTCTTTGATGACATACTGTATATGTAGAGGTTTTTAGTCTTGGAATGCTCTAATTCCTTTATTTTTGTGCATTTCTTCTTAACTTTTCTTTTTTTCCACAGACTCACTTCATTGACAAGTCATGATAAAAATTGCCAGCTGAACCTTAAAAACGGTTTGCTATTGTCAAATGATTCTGCATATGTATCAGCAGAACCTATTTCCCTATTTCATAATGAATACTTTCAATGTGTCTATTTACATGATTTTAAAATTGTAATTTTGACTTTTTAATCCTGCTTATGCTCCACATTAGCAGGATGAGATGTGAGTGTGGGTGAGATGTACTTATGCAAATGACATTTACACTTCTCTTACTGCATGTGTCAGACTCTGTTAGAGATGAAAAGTGATATACACGTAATAATAACTGATTTTTCTTGACAACTTCATTAATGGCGCCATTTTCTTATTAACGTATAAGAGCACTTTCCTGACTCTTCAGTTCACTTTCTGACACTTTGACAGATGCTAAGACTTTGCTTTAACAAAACTCATTATTAGTTACCTGCTCTGTTGTGCACTCATTGATTGAAAGGCCATGACATAAAAATGAATGTACTGACAGATGTTCATTAAGAAAGAGCAGCTTCAGTTTGGTTGTTTTCTTGGAGTATGACATGTCAACAGCCACTCATATATCAAGAGGGTAAGGCACACTTCTGTCTGTCCTGGGGCAGTTATGGCTACAAAGGCATTTTATCACCAAAGAGAGTGAAGACCAAATGAAAAATGCCAATAAACTGACTATGATAATTACAATGATGAAATGCGTATGGTAAGTCAGACCCTCCAGGAATTTGCGATGTTGCGATTTGCAACGCAACTTCAGCCAATCCCCGCGAATTCAGGGCGGTGTTGCAATTTTGACAAATCACCGCAACTTTCCCGCAATTTTTACTAATTTTGACCAATCATCGGCGACGTATTGAACGCCGTCCAACTTCCTTCTGTGTAGGAGACATAACTGAGATGAGGTGTGTGTG
Organism: Paratrypauchen microcephalus; assembly: GCA_036785185.1. Lineage (NCBI taxonomy): Eukaryota > Metazoa > Chordata > Actinopteri > Gobiiformes > Gobiidae > Paratrypauchen > Paratrypauchen microcephalus. The sequence continues at coordinate 2,749,882 of JAVJIX010000055.1, read as the reverse complement.
TGTGTGTGTGTGCGGCAGAGGCGGTAGTTCACGTGAGTGTGTGCACGTACGGAAGTGTGTGCGTGTAAAAGCGCGCGCTCACCTGTCACACAGAGGAGAGAGTCAGGGTTGGGGTGTAGCCGTATTTTTTGTTGACCGCAAACCATTCATTCATCTTTCACGTTAATCTGTTCATCCTGCTGGTTTTCATGAGTTCCATTTCATCCTGCTGCGCTGTCATAGCTCTGTGCGCTCTTTTTGTAATAAATGCACAAAACATATCTGGATCTCAGCGTATCTGTCACCATAGCCTCCTCTTTGCGCGACACAAATCTGCGAGCCATAGGACCCAACCTCATATTCTCGGCGGCTAAAAGGTTTGAGTTTGGAAGCCGCAACATTCTGCCTTACTTCCGTGTGACGAAACAAAACTGCGGCCGTGTCCCAGTTCCCCGAGCGCACAGCTCGGAGCGCGGCCCGAAGGGGGCTCAGACTGCAGTCAAGGAGGTGCACACTTGCTCAGCCCCGACTGCAGTCCGCGGACCGCTTAACGACTGCGGTCTTCGGACCGCGTGTTAACTGCGCATGGGACAAAAAAGAAGTGGGACAGCAGTCGTCGCGCCAGTGTTCTGACGAAATGTGTGACGCACATGTCCTTCAGGCCACGCTCCGAGCCGCGCGCTCTGGGAACTGGGACACGGCTTCTAATGGCAAAGAAACATGTCTGCAGCCAGCCATTTGCCCACTAAAATAACAGCAAAAGACCGCGCCAAACAGTTCCCCTCCTAGTAGTAATTTATTTTCGATATTGGTAAGGTTGTTTTAGGACCATATCTGTGATCTGTGTCTTTGTATTATTCTTTGTCAGTAATAACTCAGTATTCAAAATATTACTCAATTTTAATTACAAAAAGCGAAAATCGCAACTATTTATCGCAACTTTCACTTCCTCCCGCAACAAAATCGCAACGAAAACCTTAAAAGCACCGCAACTTTCATCGCAACTTTTTGGAAAAGCTTCCGCAAATTCAGGCATTTTAGCCCGGAACAATCACAAAAAATGCCCGCGAAATCCTGGGGGGTCTGGTAAGTGAGGAACCACTGCAAACCATTTAAAATGACTAGTTGGGGCCAAGCAGCGCTAAGCTCCTATAGTGTTTCTACTGATTCTTCTTCTTATTATTATAAAATATTCTTCCGCCTCTGGGAGTCTATGGCAACCCCTAGAACCGTCTGGTAAAAAGTTGTGAAATTTTGCATGCACATTCCAGCCAGTCTCCTCATTACCCACAGCAATTTATAGGCCCCCCACCCCCAACCGTCCACCAGCAAAGTGCCACCAGCAGGTCAAAGTTGCAGGAATTTTCAGCATTGCCTAGGCAATGCAGGAATGTACCATTGATCTGTCTTTGATGTGTCTTTGATCGAGTCGAAGTGAGCTACATGTGCGAGCCACATCAGAAACATCGCTGGATTTTTGATATCTCTTATCGTTTTGTCGTGACGACTGTATGTCCAATTTCCCAAAACTTGGCCTCCCTGGACTCCTTGGGGCAAGACAAATCCAACGCATTCTGTGATGTCATTTTCCGCCATTTTGAATTTAATGAAAAACACTCAAAATGCTTCTCCTCACTCAATTTTGGACCAATTTTGCTCTAATTTGGTACATAGCATCTTTGGACTGAGCCTCATCAGAAACATTGCTGGATTTTTTATATCTCTTATCGTTTGGTCGTGACAGCCAATCAAACACGTCCTAAAAGTCGCCAAACAGGAAGTGAGTTCATATCTCGGGAACCCTTCATAGGATTATTTTTAAACTTTTCACACGTATTCTAGTCTGTCCCAGGATTCCCCACAAAAAAATACAGGGCCCCAGCTCAAACCCTCTAGCGCCACCAGCAGGTCAAAATTTGAGGGACATTTCTGCTTGTAACTTTTGAACCGTAAGTCAGATTTTCAAAAACTTGGTATCCCTGGAATCCTTGGGCGAAGACTGATCCAACGCACGTCATCAAATTAGGCTGGGTCACTGCTTTGCCCCACATTGCTGCTTGCAGCTATATTTCATAACTGTTTTTTTTAAACTTTATTGATCCACAAAGGAAATTATTTGGGTACAGTAGCTCACTCATCAAATATTATAAAAACAGAGGGTAACAAAAAAATAGATGGAATAGCAAAAAAAGAGCAATAGACCTTTGTCAAATGAGACATAATTTAAAAAAAATAATAATAATAATAATAATAATAATAATAATAATAATAATAATAATAATAATACATTTATATGTACAAATCAGAATAAAATAGAACAATAAAATGTCAAATAAAATACAGTTTTAAGGCACTAAAATCAGTGACAGTGCCTTTCAAAATCAAAAACTTTAACTTCCATTTCCACAGATGAATAAACACTTTATTGTCAATTTTTGGTTATAATTTTTATTTATTTATTTATTTATTTATTTATTTATTTATTTATTTATTTATTTATTTTGGGCAAACAACTTACATTCTTTTAAAAAGTGCAAAAACAGAAATAACAATAAACAGAAATACAGTCATACCTCACCTTACGAAAGACCCAACTAACGAATAATCCAAGTTACGAAACGCCTTCACTTAAAATTTTTGTCTCTAAATACGAAAGAAAATTCAAGTTACAAAACGCGAAATCTCAAAAATTTGCATAATTCGCGCTCGATTGCGCGCTCGGTTTCGCGGCAGCCCGAATCCCCCATTGCGACTCAACTTACGAAAACACAAACAAAACATTTGCCCAAAAAGGAGTGGGAAGAAGAAAACGTATTTAATCACACCCTCTCTTCTAATTCTTCGGACATTTTACATTATGCTTGAACTAGTTACAAAAAGAAACCAACAATGGAAACAGACGCAGATAAAAGTAATGTAATGAACAGAACAAACCAACAAAGGTGCGGAAACAACAAACATAAACCAGCTCTACAGAAGAAAGTTTGTTCTAATATTCAGACCCACTCTGTCATGGTTCGGTTTTTTTTTGGCTGTTATTTCATATTGTGTATTTTATTCCTTTGGTGTGTCCTCAGTGTTTTATTTTGACATTTCTGGTCAGCTTGTTACTTTTAGTTTTACTTCCTGTCTGTTGATTGTTTTCCCCGCCCTGATGTGCTACACCTGTGTCTGTCTGCATTTATACCCCATGTTCTCCTCTGCCCTTTGTTGGTCCATCGTCAATGTCTTGTCACGTTTCGTCATTAGTAGTCATGTCTTGCCTTTTTGGATTTTGGTCAGTTCTTTGTTTATTATTAAAGTACTTAAACAGTAGTCCTGCATTTTGGGTCATCCCTCCTGTTTCCTCGTGACACACTCTCTATAAACTGTGACCAGACCGTATGTTTATAGAACAACTTGAATCTATGGATATTAATTATTCAACCTTACATGTATGTGTTTGGTTAAAGAACACATATTATGCAAAATGTGCAAACCTGGAGTTATGTTTTTGCTTCATTCAAGTTTGTTTCATTAATCCATGAATCCAAACCTTAGACCGTTTAGATCACTCAAAAATACCTGCACATATTTGCATCACAGGTCATCTCCAGCCTTCTCCTGTGGCGTTTTAAGCCCATAAATCACCACCGGACTTGTGATAAAAGGTGTTCACCACAAACGCATGGCTCTAGGACAGGCATGTCCAAACTATGGCCTGTGGGCCAAATGTGGCCCTCAGACAAATTTTTCTTGGCCCTCAGGCTTCCAGGTGAATTGGCCCAAATTACCTTGAGCAGAACTTTTGACTGCAAGGTTTTTGAAAATCTACCTTGATAAGACAATATTTAATATTTACTCTGTGGTTTTGAGGATCTTAGCACGAATAAAGGACTGATTCATTCTAACGTATTAAACATGCAGATATTTCAATTACTGACTGTACTAAGCACCAGTCTATGGCCCTCTGCTTTGTCTGTGTTTAGATATGTGGCCCTTGATGAAAAAAGTTTGACACCCCTGATCTAGAATAACATCCAAGTCCAATAAAGACATTAGAACATGACATACTCATCCCAGTGAACAGGAGTTGTGTTTTATTCTCTTCAAAAGAAAACGCTCTGTTCCACCTTGTGATGTCATGTGGTAAGACAGGCGGCACGGTAGCAGAGTGGTTAGCGCTCTTGCTTCACAGCAAGAAGGTTCCGGGTTCGATCCCCGGGTCGCCCAGACCTTTCTGTGTGTGTTCTGTGTGGCGTTTGCATGCATGGTCTGGGTTCGATCCCCGGGTTGCCCGAGCCTTTCTGTGTGGAGTTTGCATGTTCTCCCCGTGTCTGGGTGGGTTTCCTCCGGGCACTCCGGTTTCCCCCACCAACCCAAAACATGCTGCGTAGGTACCTCCAGCTTAGGTCCTGACCAAGCCGAAGCAAGAAGATCATGGAGATGGTCCCCGGGCGCCCTAATGTGTGCTGCCCACTGCTCCTAATATATGTATATATATATAGGATGGGTTAAAATGCAGAGAAGAATTTCTCCAGTGTGAGATCAATAAAGTTCACTTCTTCTCCACTGTGTTTTTTAAACTCCATACACCTTCACTGCCATTATTTGAATTATTGCTGTCAGGCGATTAATTACAAATCCTGTAATTAATTAGATTAATTTTTTTAATCTGATTAATCACATTTTAATCTCGTGAGAGAGAACCAACTTTGCGACTGAGTTTCTGTGGTCGCTTTGTTCATTTGTTTCCCAAATTTTGCATGGTTTGCTGGTTTGCTAAACTTCGCTCACGCTCACTCTATCACCGGTAACAATGGACATGTTTATCATTCAAATGATCCGTCAGGCTGGAGCAGCTTCAGTGATCGGAAAATTATTTTTGACAAAAGCTCCAAACCACGGCGTTCTTGTCAATAGTCCCGTCTTCGTTCTTTTTATAAATAAACTTGCCGTTCAAAGGCCCTGGCAGCGATTTGCTCGCCGCATGCCAAATTTAAAATGCGCACATTGAATTGCAGCTAATAATTAAGTGTGTTAATTTTTATAACACGTTAATTTGCAGCGCAATTAATTAATCTAATTAACATGTTAAACTGACAGCCCTAATTTGAATGTTTTCAGCCCTGGAATTGCCAGTGCTGAACTACTGAAAATGTAGTTGTTAACTTGAAAACTACAGCTACATGACATCACAAGGTGGAACAGAGCATTTTGAGCTTTGGAGATGTAGACAGAGAAATAAAACAACATTATTCGTGTGTGAATGAAACAAAACACAACCTTGGGTATGTTTCTGATGAGGTAACAGCATTAAAACATGAAAATCTTGCATAATAATGGAGCTTTACAGAGTGGGTTTGTGAGTTTGTTTTTAATATACTGATATAAGAAAGAAAAAATATGTTAAAGCTCCATAGCTGTTCAAGCTAAACACTTTTTTGTCTTTTTTTTCTGTTTGTACCTTGAGCCCAGGTTAAGTCATTGTACAGTATTTAGTGCACAATGGCATTCAACCCACTGTAAAACCGATGAAAGCTACATTTTTCTTCCTGTTGTGAGAATAACGTAACATTGACCTTTTCCATGATCTTCACCTTCTCATTCTTCATTTGTTTTCTTTCATTATACCACATCGACAGTAGTAGTTCATGTATTTAAAAGGGAATCATTGAGATACTCTGGCAGTTTTTCAAAGCTTCAAGTTCACGTCCAACTTTTGAAACTTCTCGGTGGCAGTCATAAGCTGAATGCCGATGGAGTGTCCACGGTGTTGTAACCCTTGGCGATGACTGCCCCAGTTTGAAATGGTAATGTTCGTCTTTGAAGCTGGAACTCGTATAGAATTTGACGGTGAGCAGTGTCTATATGAAAGGTATGTGCAATTTTAACTGTGTGGCTGAGGCACTGTTTTAGAAAGAAAGTAACCAAACATTAAATACATCAATTAAAAAGTTCAAGACTCCATGCACAGCTTCCAGGTGCTGGTAACGGCAGGAACATTCAACAATTCCAAACAGAGAAGGTTTACCAGACACTTGCTTGACTTTATTCTTTATTTATTCTTTATTAGTCTAGAGTGAACAGTGCGTTTCGCCTCTACAGCGTCATCAGGTTCGCCCGAGTAGTGCCATCACCGTTCGCGTTTGTTTACGTCGCTTACCATGCTAAACTGCGTAAGACGGAATGACGCGTAATATTACCAAAAGTATTCGCTCACCTGCCTTGACTCATACTATGAACTGAAGTGCCATCCCATTCCTAACCCATAGAGTTCAATATGATGTCGGTCCACCTTTTGCAGCTATTACAGCTTCAACTCTTCTGGGAAGACTGTCCACAAGGTTGAGGAGAGTGTTTATAGGAATTTTTGACCTTCCAAAAGCGCATTGGTGAGGTCACACACTGATGTTGGTCGAGAAGGCCTGGCTCTCAGTCTCCGCTCTAATTCATCCCAAAGGTGTTCTATCGGGTTCAGGTCAGGACTCTGTGCAGGCCAGTCAAGTTCATCCACACCAGACTCCGTCATCCATGTCTTTATGGACCTTGCTTTGTGCACTGGTGCACAGTCATGTTGGAAGAGGAAGGGGCCCGCTCCAAACTGTTCCCACAAGGTTGGGAGCATGGAATTGTCCAAAATGTTTTGGTATCCTTAAGCATTCAAAGTTCCTTTCACTGGAACTAAGGGGCCAAGCCCAGCTCCTGAAAAACAACCCCACACCATAATTCCTCCTCCACCAATGAATGGGTGAGCGAATACTTTTGGTAATATAGTGTGTATATACAGTGCCGTGAAAAAGTATTTGCCCCCTTCCTGATTTCTGTGTTTTTTGCATATTTATCACTCAAAACATTGTCAGATCATCAAACCAATTTTAATATCACACAGAAACAACCCAAGGAAAGACAAAATTCAGTTTTTGAATGATGATTCCATTTATTAGTGCACAAAAAAAATCTAAACCTATCTGGCCCTATGTGAAAAAGTAATTGCCCCCCCTTGTTAAATCACAAACTAACTGTGACTAACCACAGTTTTGAGAAAACTTAGTTCAGTTCTACATGCCACACCCACACCTGATTGTCACCACCTGTGTTGAATCAAGAAATCACTTAAATAGTTCCTGTCAAACAAAGTGAAGTTGGCTACAACATCTCAAGAACAAACACATCATGCCACGATCCAAAGAAATTCAAGAACAAATGAGAAAAAAAGTGATAGAAGTCTATAATTCAGGAAAAGGTTACAAAGCCATTCCCAAAGCTCTGGGGCTCCAGCGAACCACTGTCAGAGCCATTATTCAAAAATGGAGGAAACTGGGAACAGTTGCAACCCTTCCCAGGAGTGGTCGACCAACTAAGATTACTCCAAGAGTGCGACGACGGCTCATTCAGGAAGTCACAAAAGAACCTAGACGCACATCGAAAGAACTACAGGCCTCGTTGGCCTCAGTTAAGGTCAGTGTTCATGACTCCACCATTAGAAAAACACTGGCCAAAAATGGCATCCATGGAAGAGTTCCCAGGAGAAAACCACTGCTTTCACAAAAGAACACAAAGGCTCGTCTCACCTTTGCCAAAAAGCACCTTGATGACCCTCAAGACTTTTGGAGAAACATTTTGTGGACCGATGAGTCTAAAATTGAACTTTTTGGAAGGTCTGCAGCCCGTTTCATCTGGCGTAAAAATGGCACAGCATTTGATAAAAAGAACATGGTGCCCACAGTAAAGCATGGTGGTGGCAGTGTGATGGTCTGGGCCTGCTTTGCTGCCTCAGGACCAGGACAACTTGCTGTGATTGACGGAAAAATGAATTCTGCTGTTTACCAGAAGATCCTGAAGGAGAATGTCCGGCCATCAGTTCGTGCCCTCAAACTCAAGCGCTCTTGGATCATGCAACAGGACAATGATCCAAAACACACCAGCAAGTCCACCTCTGAATGGCTCAAAGAAAACAAAATTAAGGTTTTGGAGTGGCCAAGTCAAAGTCCGGATTTAAATCCGATTGAGATGCTGTGGTGTGACCTTAAACGGGCAGTTCATACAAGAAAACCCTCCAATATGGCAGAATTGAAACAATTCTGCATAGAAGAGTGGGCCAAAATCCCTCCCCAGCGGTGTGAAAGACTCATCACCAATTATCGCAAACGTTTGGTTACAGTTATTGCTGTCAAAGGAGGCTCAACTGGCTATTAGATTAAGGGGGCAATTACTTTTTCACATAGGGCCAGATAGGTTTAGATTTTTTTTGTGCACTAATAAATGGAATCATCATTCAAAAACTGAATTTTGTCTTTCCTTGGGTTGTTTCTGTGTGATATTAAAATTGGTTTGATGATCTGACAATGTTTTGAGTGATAAATATGCAAAAAACACAGAAATCAGGAAGGGGGCAAATACTTTTTCACGGCACTGTATATATATACACACACAGTGGTCCCTCGCTCTATCGCGGTTCACTTTTCGCGGCCTCACTGTTTCGCAGATTTTTTTTTTTTTTCTAATAGTGTAACATTGTGTTCTGCGTCCTGATTGGCTAAGAGACTGTAGACCTTTGCCGATTGATAGATGGGGGATGCAGGGGGGACCGGGACTAGACCAGGACTAAACGTGGACTAAACCTGGACTGGTCCTGGACTAAACCAGGACTGGACCAGGTCTAGACCTGGACTAAACTGGGACTAGACCAGGTCTAAACCAGGATTAAATCACCCTGTGCGGCTCTTTGCTGGCTTCGTGCGGCTCTTGCGTTTGTTTGTGCGTATTCGGTTTGTGGATCGGGCTGCGAGGACGCGGTCCTGAGGGGGAGGCATGGTCCGGGCGCCGCGGTTCGATCTCGTGCTCGGAGCCCCGGTGTACGCGCGGCCTCGCGCTGGTCGTGCTGCTCTGTCATGGATTTGACCAAGATGAGCGGGTGCACGTGTCGCGCACTTCTCCAAGGGGTTGGTGCGCGTCGCGTCCTGGGATGTGGCAGTGCCGTTGGATGAGCGCGGTGCTTCCTGCGGATCCAGTGACTCATGTCTCCGCTCCCCTCGTGGGTCCGGCGGGGCTCCCGGCGGAGCCCCCACGCTTCACTATTAATACATTTTGTTGAAAATCTACGAAAGTTTGAGTGTTTAAACGAGAGAGAAATGTGAGAGAACGTTAATTCCAGTGTTTTAAGGCGTTTACAGCCTTAAAACATGTATAATAATTGTCAAATATAAAGTTGTCCTACTTCACGGATTTCACTCATTACGGGTTATTTCTGGAACCTAACCCCTGCGATAAACGAGGGACCACTGTATATATATAAAGCCTAGAGCCTGAACAGAACTCGGAGTGCAAGTATCTGCCGGTGCGGTAGGAGGCGCAGCCGCTCAACCTCACACACACTCTCACACACACCGACTGCCCTTAATGAACTTTGTTGTGGCATTACCAGGGACTGTCACCATGACGTAAGAATGCACAAGTGCTTTCCAAAAATGTGTAGTATATATAATAAAGGGGAACATTGTTTTCATGTAGAGCGGGTTAATACGAACATTTTAAGATGAAAATGACGAGGCTCTTTCCAGCAGTTACAGAGCGAGGGGTGACAATTTTTCAATGTAAAGTCTATTGGTGTGGAGTTGATGTTTACTTCCTATTTGGAACGCAACGACTCGCAGGTTAGCTATGTCCATTTATGTATATATACAGTCTATGGTCACTTGACATAACCATAACCTATTCAAGATAAAGCATGGCCTGTTGCTGAGCATGAGCTGTTTACTACGTACTTGTACTTTTATATTTGAATACGTTCTTTTATTTGCTTTTGTGCTATACAAATAAAGTTTAATTGAATCATCGCTAGCTTCCACAAGTCGACTGAGCTAAGGTCAAGTTAGTGACCCTCAGAAAAAAAAAGCTTTTACGACTGTTTCTGTAGTGTTTGGATTAGCGACGTGGAGGCAAAGGAGCATTTTGAACACAGATGACCTTTCTCTTCTTTTGCACTAGTTTCTCTAACGCTGTGGCAACGCTTGCACTTGAGTGCGGTTGAATAAACTGCAAAGTGAGAAAATTGTCTGTCGAGGTCTCTCTAAAATAAAGTACAAGGACTGATTCGAATCCTTGGTGCTGAAATGGAAAACTTTTGTGGTTAAAGTTTTACGATATTTACACAACTCTGAGACTACTACAGTATCACAAAGGTGTACAGTGTAACAGAGTCCAGTCACATTCACAGCTCCGCACAGCAAAATGTGAAGATATGATGGAATGGGAGACAATCATAATTTAAATAGGTTCATATGTTTAATGATAATAATTAATATATATTATAATTAGGGCTGTCAGGTTAACACGCTAATTAGATTAATTAATTACACTGCAAATTAACATGTTATTATACTGTATGTTAACATGTTATTTTATGTTAAGTTTATTTCTAAAACGAACGAAGACAGGACTATGGAGCTTTTGTCAAAAAGAATTTTCAATCACCTGAAGCTGCTCCAGCCTGATGGATCATTTGAACGATAAACACGTCCGAAGAAGTTCCATCGTTACCGGTGATAGAGCGCACCTCAACAAACCAACAAACCACGCTCACAGAATTTGGTAAACGACTGAGCAAAGCGACCGCAGAAAAACTGACAAACTCAATCGCAAAGTGGGTTCGCTCGCTCGTTCGATCGCTCGCTCACTCACAATCTCTCAATCTCTCTCCCTCTCAATCTCGCTTTCTCTCAAGCTCTTAAAATGTGATTAATTAGATTAATTAATAACAAATCCTGTAATTTGATTAATTTTTTTAATCGCCTGACAACACTAATTATAATTTAAATGATTCAATTTTTAACATGTAATAGTTTTGTATCAACTAAAAATGTCTATTTCATGAATAGTATTGAATGTATCTTCTTTAGCAGGTATACTGCCCTCTACAGGCATTTCTTAATATATTGCATTATTTAAACACATCTAAAGGTACATTATGTACCTTTCTGGAAGTGGGATGTCACCTACATGATTCCATGGGGGAAAAAAAAGTTAAACAATACTTTGGAACATTCTCCATGGAGATAGATACGATTTATGCCATACTGTGGAATATTATAGCCAAAGAAACAAACAGGAAGAGGGCCTTCTCCAGATGAGTCAGGAATGTGAAGATGTAAAGTTTCTCAGAGTAACAACATGTTTTTCAGTGCAATAAACACATCCACATTGAAAAACAACAACAAACAAACATGCTTTTATTGTGGTCTATTTTATGGTTAAACAGTTACATACTGTTGCTATAAATGATATAATACTTGGACCACTGCATAGTAGCAGCCACTAATAAATTGCTTTGCCTCGCTTTAGTACAGTATATCATAACTTATAAGCATTTAATGGAATGTTGAGTGTGCTCATTTCATTTTTAAGACTAATAAAAAATTATGGTTTTGTACTTTTTCAGATAATAAAAAAAACTGATCTAAAGTCAAACTATATTTCTAATGACGCTGTAGAGGCCAAACGCATTGTTCACTCTAGCCTAATAAAGAATAAAAAAGCATAAAGTCAAGCAAGTGTGCGGTAAACCTTCTCTTTTTTGGAATTGTTGAATGTTCCTGTTGTTACCAGCAACTGGAAGCTGTGCATGGAGTCTTGAACTTTTGAATTCAAACTATATTTCTGCTGGAGTTTGGCCAGAGAAGAATCTGTCCCATATCACCAAAAACACTGATACATGGCCCACAATGGTCTAGCTTCACAACAAGAAGGTCGCGGGTTAGACTCCCGGGCTGGATGAAGTCTTTCTTTACGCAAGTTTGCACGTTTCTCTCCATGTCTGCTTGGGATCCTCCATTTTCCCATATCAACCGTAAACATGTACACTATTTATTCCCTTCACTTGGAATTCATTATATCAATACAGTAATCCCTCGTTTATCGCGGGGGTTAGGTTCCAGAAATAACCCGCAATAAGAGAAATCCGCGAAGTAGGACAACTTTATATTTTACAATTATTCTACATGTTTTAAGGCTGTAAATGCCTCACCACACACATTATACCATTTTCTCAGACTGGAATTAACCTTTTCTCACATTTCTCTCTCGTTTAAACACTCAAACTTTCATCGATTTTCAACAAAATGTATTAATAGTGAAGTGTGGGGGAGACACGGCTCCGGGAGCAGAGACATGAGTCACTGGATCTGCAGGAAGCACCGCGCTCATCCAACGGCACTGCCACGTCCCGGGACGCGATGCGCACCAACCTCTTGGAGAAGTGCGCGACACGTGCACTCTTCATCGTGGTCAAATCCGTGACAGAGCAGCACGAGATCGAACCACGGCGCCCGGACCGCGTCCTCTCAGCCCAAGCCACAAACCAGCCGCACGAAACCAGCAAAGAGCGGCACGTGGTGGTTTAATCCTGGTTTAGACCTGGTCTAGCCCCGGTTTAGTCCAGGTCTAGACCTGGTCCAGTCCTGGTTTAGTCCAGGTCCAGTCCAGGCTTAGACCTGGTCTAGACCTGGTTTAGTTCTGGTCTAGGCCTGGTTTAGTCCACGTCTAGTCCTGGTCTAGTCCCGGTCTGGTCCTGGTCTAGTCCTGGTCTAGTCCTGTTCTAGTCCAGGTCTGGTCCTGATCTAGTCCCGGTCCCCCCCTCGTCTCCCATCTATCAATTGGCAAAGGTCTACAGTCTCTTAGCCAATCAGGATGCAGAACACAATGTTACATTATTTAAAAAAATGTTGAAATATAAAAAAAAAATTGAAAAAAACAAAACAAAACAAAAAAAAAACAGTGAGGCCGCGAACAGTGAACCGCGATAGAGCGAGGGACCACTGTACATCACTATGTTAGAGGTAATTTTTTGTTTACTTATGATTAACTGTTTTAAGTGGTATGGGTTTCAAGGTGCATTGTGTATCTTTTCTGGCGGAGGGTCCGTCACCTGCTTGTTTCTATGGATATGTCATTGCTCTGCCTGGAATGTTCCGCAGTATGACATTAAACAGCTCTACCTTACTTTTGTTCAATTACAGGGGGTTTTATAGCTCAAAAACGCCTAGAAAAGCAGACATTCTGATATTTCCACAGATCTGACCTGTAACTTGGTCTGGTTTATTCTCCATGAAGATAGAAAGGTTTAATACCGTACTATGAAATATTCCGGGCAAAGCAATAACCTCTCCATGAAGAAAAGCATTTGACGGACCCTCCACCTGAAAAGTTACACAATGCACCTTTTAACTGATGCAAATTTTGAAACATCCAGGGATAAGATATAATCAACGAGTTAAACTAAAACAACTGGACTTATTTCGCTGCCTGTCTCAAAGATCTTTCATACACCCCTCTTTCAAACCACAGAAGTTCTTGATCCAGGAAGGAAGGACAAGGTGAGCTGTTGTCAAAAGTGTGGCCATTCTCCTCAGCACCAGAAGATGTTTTGCGGAAACGTGTTGATAAAGGAGCTCCTCAAATGGCTGAGCTGCTTCATCAGTGTAAATGCTGTTACAACCATCTGTGCTGCACTTTATTGCAAAAACTACTGCTTTCCTCACTTTGGTACAGTAAAAAGTTAAATTTTTCCATTTTAGTTTGAGAGGAGAGATCAGAGGCAAAACTCATTTATTTTTAAAAATGTTTTGGTCAGTTTGGTCTTACCCCGGTGTACATTGACTGCAGTTGCGGTGCGGTTTTACTGTGACTTGTACACCCCACTAACTGCACTCTCTGCTGCTGTGCGACGGGCTGCGGGCAGGATGTGGGAACTGCTCCCGAGAAAACGTGTGCGTGGGTATTCACACTCTGGTCAGGAGTTCGCATGACAGATTAGCATCAATAGATCCATGCCTTGTTGGTAAATAACAGCGGCATTTGACACTACCACCACCTTCTTGTGCCTATGACTCACTGTCTCGTACTTTTGGATACCGTGGTACATTTGTGACCGACCGCAGCAAAACAGGACTCAAGTCATCCTGGGGACATTTTGAGTTATTCACAGATTCTGAAAGTGTAGATTCTAACTTTTCCAATGATGCCTTACACATGGAAATCTGACAACATTTGAAGAAGTTGTGGCCATTTCAAAGCATACACATTGAGTTTTGCTGAGCGGAGAAAACGGCTCGTAAAGTTTCCTCACTCTAGGCATTCTTGCCTCATTTGCATGACATTAAGCTAAGCCCTCCCCCATCACTGACATGACTGTGGTGTGGAGTTTCAGGGCAGGTTTAGTCTTGTTTTAGTCCTGTTTAAGACCTGGTTTAGTCCTGTTTAAGTCCTGGTTTAGTCCTGTTTAAGTCCTGGTTTAGTCCTGGTTTAGCCCTGGATTTAGCCCTGGTTTTGTCCTGGTCTAGTCCTATTTAAGTCCTGGTTTAGTTCTGGTTTAGCCCTGGGTTTAGCCCTGGATTTAGTCCTGGTTTAGTCCTGGTTTAGGGCCGGTTTAGTCCTGTATACACACACGCTAATGTTGACACAAGGCCACTGCTTTAACCTAATATCTCTATTTGATGCATAAATATGATAATAATATCACTCACCCCGTGTCGCCGTGTTGTCGGACAATTCACGTGTCTCCACATGTATTCGCGTATGCGCTTATATCCACGGACTTTCTGCTGCTAAAGTATCCAACCGCACTTTGTACATGAGCTCCGGAGAAACTGACCTGCCCCGAACCTGTCATGTGTCCAAGTAGAAGTTAAAAGTCAATTTTCATGTCCTTATTGTCTTGCAGTGCTGCGTACATATTCACGAGCTCCTCACAGCTGATCGGCGAACAGGGGAAACCCCTTCGGCACTTCTCGCAACTGGACTGGCGGGCGCGCGAGCGTGGCAAAATATGTTGATTTCACTAGCTAGGACCACGCCATCAACATAATGCAGTGAAGATATTTATTATTGAATGATAGTGGATGTCTGAGTGAATAGGCAGTAATGGCTGGGTTGAGACGATGGGTGGGGGCTCCGTCTCAATCTTCGATTGGCCCAGCGGAACGGGACCCCCCTTTTAGGAGATGTCTTGTGGCTGAAAGACAAACGAGATAGGGGTGGGAGGGAGGGGTTGAGTTAACCGAGACGAACTGGAATGAAGGGATGAGTGGCTATAAATAGCTCTGGGAAATTAGAGGTGTGGTTATGGTGAACTGTGATTCGCTGGTGAGGAGGAGAAGGTGGTTGAGGCGTGGTCCTGCTCCTGAATTTCAGTTAATCACATTAACTCCATTTCACTAGCTAGGACCACGCCATCAACATAATGCAGTGAAGATATTTATTATTGAATGATAGTGGATGTCTGAGTGAATAGGCAGTAATGGCTGGGTTGAGACGATGGGTGGGGGCTCCGTCTCAATCTTCAATTGGCCCAGCGGAACGGGACCCCCAAAAGTTTTGGAAAGAACATGGGTCTGGAGGAGATCGTTGAGGTCGTGACGAACGTACACAAGGTAGGTGCTGGAGACCCGACAACCAAGGGTTCGAATTTTTTTTCCCGGTCGGGTACATCTGCCCTGGCCGTGGACATAGTGGCGCCAGTGCGAAATAAATGAATGGAGAATGGATGGGGTGTTATGCCAGAAGAGGTCCGTGAAAGGCGAGAGGTCGCCGGAGCGCAGAGTGAGAGTGCAACGGTAGAAAAGGTCCGAAGTAAGTGGTAGGCGTTTCGGAGGAAGGCGAGGTTCAGTTTTTGCAGTCCTTTAATCAGCACGGGAACATAAAGATGAGACTGGCAGTCTTCGCCAAAAGTCAGCTTGTATATGAGATTTATCCCTGAGAGGTAAGCCTGGACCTACCCCTGCGGGAGGATTCATGGGGACCGGTGCATAGTGTTCTGGGCAGCAGATTTGCTGCCCCCGTGACCCCGGTGGATGGATGGATGGTAAGCCTGGACGGTGGAGACGCAGACATTCCTGGAGTGGCGTGAGAGAGTGATGAAATTGCAGATGATGGTGACGTCAGATGAGCAGAGGGGAAGCTGATGAAGGTGGTGTTGACTGATCTATTATTGTTAGAATGAATGGGAATGCCTGGATTAATCAGACCCCCAAAGAATGGTGGAAAAGTAGGACGAAGTTCCGATGAAGTTGAAGGCTAATTGTGCGATTCGAGGGCTCTGGAAGCAATGCAGAATCCGACTACTGCCAAAGATTCGGATTGAACACTGGAGAAACTGGAGCTGCGTCGTGAAGGTGCCGTATGGCGAATGAGTCAGGAGTGATGTAGAGAAACCGTGACGTGGAGGGTCTTCTCCCCTGACAGAGGAGCTGGACCTTTGCTGGAGTGGGGTCACACGCACTAGCGCAGATGGTTGACGGACGTGACCATGATAATGCTGATGTGCGTCCTTCAGCATGGGTGCGGATGGCAAGCGTAGGAACCTGTAGGTGAAGGAAGCAAGGCTCGAATGTTGAGGGTTGGAAGGATGAGGGTCGGAGGGATGGGGGTCGGGGGGATGAGGGTCGGGGGGATGAGGGTCGGAGGGATGAGGGTCGGAGGGATGAGGGTCGGGGGGGTGAGGGTCGGGGGGGGGGGGGGCTGTTGGGAGGGAGACCTGTCGGGAGGGATACCTGACGGGAGGAAGATCTCCCGTCGTGGGTCGAGAGAGAGGCAGAGAAAGACCCGTCGTGGGTCGGGAGGGAGGGAGACCCGTCATGGGTCAGGAGAGAGCGAGGCAGAGAAAGACCCGTTGTGGGTCGGAAAGGAGTGAGACCCGTCGTGGGTCAGGAGAGAGGGAGACCCGTCATGGGTTGGGAGGGAGGGAGACCCGTCGTGGGTCATGAGAGAGGCGGAGAAAGACCCGTCGTGGGTCGGGAGACCCGTCGTGGGTCGAGAGAGAGACCCGTCGTGGGTCGAGAGAGAGACCCGTTGTGGGTCAGGAGACCCGACGTGAGAGCTGGGCGAGCCGTCGTGAGACCCAGGTGAGCTGTCATGCGGTCGTGAGAGCCGAGTGAGCCGTCGTGAGACTCAGGCGTGTTGTCGTGCCGTCATGAGAGCCGGGCGAGCTGTCGTGCCGTCGTCCTGACGGGAGGAAGACCTGTTGTGGGTCAGGAGAGAGGTGGAGAGAAGACCTGTCGTGGGTCGGGAGAGAGGCAGAGAAAGACCCGTCGTGGGTTGGGAGGGAGGGAGACCCATCATGGGTCAGGAGAGAGCGAGGCAGAGAAAGACCCGTTGTGGGTTGGAAGGGAGTGAGACCCACCGTGGGTCCGGAGAGAGGGAGACCCGTCGTGGGTCAGGAGAGAGGCAGAGAAAGACCCGTTGTGGGTCGGGAGGGAGGGAGACCTGACGGGAGGAAGATCGGATGGGAGGAAAGAAAGCTATGATTTTATTAGTCCCACAGTGGGGAAATTCGAGTTCTGCATTCAACCCATCCTGTTATTAGGAGCAGTGGGCAGCACATTACTGCACCCAGGGACCATCTCCATGATCTTCTTGCTTCGGCTTGGTCAGGACCTAAGCTGGAGGATTTACCTATGGAGCATGTTTGGGTTGGTGGGGGAAACCGGAGTGCCCGGAGGAAACCCACCCAGACACGGGGAGAACAGGCAAACTCCACACAGAAAGGCCCAGGCGACCCGGGGATTGGACCCAGACCATGCATGCAAACTCCACACAGAACACACACCTGAAGACCTGTTGTGGGTCAGGACAGAGGTGGAGGAGAAGAAGACCCGTTGTGGGTCGGAAGACTCGACGTGAGAGCCGTCCTGAGAGCCGTCCTGAGAGCCAAGCGAGCAGTCATGAGAGCCGTCGTTAGAGCCAGGCGAGCCATTGTGAGAGCCGTCGAGAGAGCCAAGCGAGCTGTCGTGCCGTTGTGAGAGCCAGGCGAGTTGTCGAGCCGTCGTGAGAGCCAGGCGAGTTGTCGAGCCGTCGTGAGAGCCAGGCGAGCTGTCGAGCCGTCGTGGGAGCCAGGTGAGCTGTCGAGCCATCGTGGGAGCCAGGCGAGCCATCGTGGGAGCCAGGCGAGCCATCGTGGGAGCCAGGCGAGCCGTCGTGAGACCCAGGCGAGCTGTCATGCGGTCGTGAGAGCTGGGTGAGCAAAAGCATTGGTATGACGTTTCGGAGTGCAAACGAAAATAGTGTGAGTGGGCGTGGTGACTTGTGTAGGCTGCAACAACAGAGAAAAAACATTTGGGTGTTGGGGAAGGGGGGGGCCGTAGGGTGGGGGGAAGGGATAGAGCAGAAGACGGGAAATGGATTAGAGGCTCTGCCTAATGTGGGTAGGACGCGAGAAGCCATCTAGCTCATGATGACTGAAAAGAGAGAAATGAGAGATGGGGAGAAGATGCATGTGCATGGGGAATTGTGCAGCCTGCGAGACGGGGACAAGAATGAGACACGAAGGGTGCAGGCACAGGGGGAAATGACCTGCTGAAAGCAGGCTGAGATGATACAAGAGAATTCAAATGAAACTGCACAGTAGACAGAATACGTTTACTGGCAACTGGTGGTGATGCTACTTAGCCCCCAGCAGGGGGAGCTATGAGACTGTAGTGGAGGAGAGGGGGGAGTGGCGACGTTTGCAGCTGCACGCTTGAAACTTTATGGGAACCCGGAAGCTCGTTCGTCTCGTTCCAGGGCGCCGGGGTTACATTCTTGATCTAAACTGTTGAAGGTCCTGTCTTGATGTGTCAGCCTGAAGGAGAACGGCGGGTGCTGGGTGGCACCGAACGCTGTGGTCGCTGGAGGCCGGGCCGCACTGTGCCGAAAGCCGTGTTTGCCAAAGCCGGTGTACTGTCGCCTAGAGCCGGGCTGCGCCAGGCTGCGCGCTCGCCTACACGAAGAGGAGGAGGCGACGAGAGGGACAATGTGGATATCCCGTCTATACCGCCAGCACAGAGATATGACGGTCGGTGCTCCTTCGAGGTGGAGGTCCGCTGCGTGAGCGCGCACCTGGAGCGTTCGCTGGGCGGCGCGGGCCGTCGGCTGGACGCCGCGGATATGCGGTGGAAGATCTTTCGGCTGCGGATTCCTGAATAGAAATCCGTCGCCTATAAGGAATTGTGAACTGGAAGGAACAAGGAAACGTGAGGCAGGTCGGTGTTTGAATGTGACAGGTTGTTAGCACAGCTCGAGCGAGCTGACGCAGTCGAGAGCTGTCGAGTTAACCGAGACAAACTGGAATAAAGGGATGAGTGGCTATAAATAGCTCCGGGAAATTAGAGGTGTGGTTATGGTGAACTGTGATTCGCTGGTGAGGAGGAGAAGGTGGTTGAGGCGTGGTCCTGCTCCTGAATTTCAGTTAATCACATTAACTCCATTTATACACGTCCGTTTCTTTCCAAAAAACAAGCCAATTTGAAATTAAAAATGTATGTTTTTAATGTCACTAATGCTGTTATCTAAAACATGGAGTGGCTTCTTCATGATCTCACACACACAAAAATCACATATTTTGAAAAAAAACAAAAACAACTTGCAATGCAAACATCTCTGTTTCACTAATGCCGACATGCGGCCAGTTTTAGTGTGGTGGGACACATTTGCGAAGTACCAGGAGTATGCAGGTATATTTTATTTTGAAAATACACCGGATCTGTCAGTTCTGTGCATCTTATTTCCTGATTTGCTCATCTGGTTTTGTCAGCATGACGTCAGAGATGGCTGTGGTGTCCAGCAAAAGTAGACTTCTTTCGAAATAGCAAATTCTTTCCACAGGTCTGTGCCCAACCTGCACACACACCCGCACCACACCAAGGTCAGTGTGGCAACTGATTTTAATGACTTTCTAAGTCTTGCCCGAACCGCATCTACAGCCAGTGTACACGAGGCGTTAGAATATGTTTACACGTAGAAACAACAAAACTCTCCACTCTGCACCAAAATATGTCTAAATATTTCATTCAATCCATCTGCAGCCACAGAGTTATATGGGACATTGTAACTTCACAGGTCGTTTTATCAAAATGCATTTTCCTTGTTAAGAAGCACCTACATTTTTGATATCTAAATCCTCCAATGTATTAGTTTTAACACCAAAATGAGGCAAAATTTCAAATTTTCTGTCAGATTTAGTTTACTCAAATACTAATTATATCCAAAGATATCCAAAATCCCCTTGATATATGTTTTTGTGTTTAATATCACTACTGTAAGAAGCTACAAAATGTAACAAAATTGTCCATTTCGTCAATTTTTACACTCTTTTTTTTAATATGAAAACATATGATGAAAAACTTTAGCATTTTCTTACATTAAGGTCAGTAAATTACACAAGAAGTTTCAAACTGACATCTCTTGCAACAAAAAGTGCACACCACAGACAAGAGGAGAATCTTCCGAGACTTTAAATGTCCTACTGTTGCGGGAAATGGCTGCGCACCACAGGCTACAAAGTTGTGAACAAAATTACATCAGCTATTTCCTATGTAGAGAAAAATGACTCATGTTAAGACACTTAAGTATTTAAAAGATCAGACCACTGCACTTCTAGGTTAGATGCAAGTCAAAACTGTGTTATTATTTGTGAGATGTGGTGCAATACTTCAGATACATGATTTTTAATGCACAGAAGGTTGGTGATAAAGTTCACAGGAAGTAAAAAGAACGCCTCAAACTGGATTAATAGTGCAGTTTTGTGTACTGGGTGTCATTATTTGTGCAGGACAAATTCTGTGGATAATGTGTATGAGATGTCGCAGTTTAAATTTACAACTTTACGAGATGTGAGTAATGATTATTTTTATTGTTTACTGAGTTTGTATTTTGTGTCTCTGTGTCTGTTTCTCTGTCTGCCCCTGATGCTCTGTTTTTTTTGGCTGTTACTGTGGTGCACTTAAAGGTCCCATGGCATGAAATTTTCACTTTCTGAGGTTTCTGAACGTTAATGTGAGCTTCCCTACCCTGTTTAGGCCCCCCCCCCCCCCCCCCCCCATGGCTAAAAGTTGTGAAATTTGCGGTCCTTTTCTGCGTTTGAAAAAAAGACAGCTCAAACGGACGATTCTGAACAAGAAAATTATGTGACATCACATTGAAGAAAAAATGCAAATGCAGTTCCATCGCCCGTCTGTGTTTCTACCCACACTCTCTGTAAATCACGCCCAGAGAGTTTGGACTGCGAACGAGCTACGCAAAGCGAGATGTGGTTTTTTATTTGCCTGGAGGCACATGAGTGTTTCCAGGCTCAGATGTCCTTTATCCGACCCTCCGAACCTCTGAAACAGCAGTGGTTTAATTTTATTTTCTGTGGAAATGTGTTTATTTTTCAATGGAATGCTTCTCATCTCTTCCTCCGTGCAAAAACACGGAAGTGGGGCCAGCGCACAGCGCAGCGCTAAAGAGGAAAGCCCCCTAACCCTAACCCAAAGTAATGCCGAGTTTATATTTGCACATACTAACGTGTCATTATAAGTACTTTCCTGTTTTTAGTGAGGGATTTAATGTTATTTAATGGTAACGGGAACCTTTGTGCTGGAGGTCTTTCCCCAGGTTGGGTTTTACAGCGTAATTTCCTGTTTAGCCAAACGCAATCTGGACGTGAAAGGCAACGCTCCGTGTCTTCTTTTCTCTCATTAATATTTTGGTAGAAAAATCACCTATATACTACACGGCAAAGGTCATTACTTAATGTTTTATCAGTTTGTGGTACTGTTGATGTGTTTACTGGTAATTGTCGTGGAGTTCCCCGTGTCTGTAAACGCGCACGGTCTGAAGCATCGCAATAAGATGCGGTGTTACAGGTTTATTTCAGTTTTATAAGCATTTGTATGCATTTTATTTTATTAGTGTATGTATGTAATGTACCAGTAATGTATGTAATGTACCAGGAAAGTCCAATAGTTCACTTGCTTTGGGTCGGACCAAATTAAAAAAAATATATATATATTTTACACTGCACTTTTTTTCTAACTGGACCAACATCTGTAAACAAAACTACGTGTGCTGAGGTCACTCAGCCATTGGACAGAAATGAGCAGTGTCAAAACGCCGTGTCCAAACACGTGAAGGAGGAGAATCATGGCGTTGCTGTTTTCAATGTAGTCATAGCGATATGGTTTGCTCAGTTGCACAAAATGTTTGAGCAGCATTGTGATGTTTACACTATTGTACAATCAATTTCCAAATGACGAAGACACAGGGCAAAACGGCTACGGAGGACAGCACTCATGTGCGCACATCAAATTGTGACTCTTGCTCTTCACGCAAAACGTAAGAAAGCCTCGTAAGTTTCGTTTCGTTTCGTCAGCCTCGGTTTCCCATAATGCTCGACATATGACGGGAGATCGTTAAGTACAAAAAGCCAACTTGTGTCGGATCGAATCCGGTCTGCATTCTCACCTCAAACGAACTGCACCAGGATTCGAATGGTACCGTGCCGAAACCGAGCTTTTTAGGTGATCTCAGTTTGCTTGTTTGCTCCGGATCGAGATTTTGGTTTTTATTCACACCAGCCCAAAAGGTCCGAATCAAAGGAGCAAACGAACTCTGGTTCATTTGAAACGAACCAAACAAGGCAGGTGTGAATGCACCCTCAAACTTAGTACTTGTGGGTAATGTATTTAGGTTTGAGACAGCTATGTTAGCATTTGTAAGCAAGTTAAATAAACAGTACAATGTTATTGTATTTGGACAATGTTGTTTATTGTTCTAAGGTTTATATAAGTATTTAAAAAAATGCAATCTGGATGTGAAAGGCAGGGCTCTGCGTCTTCTTTTCTCTCATGAATATATTTTTCAGATTGCAACATCACTGCTATGGTAGCCCCGGTGCTTGGGGCCCGTAACATTACCGTAGCGTTGCTGATGTTTTCTGGTTACAATATGACAGAGCAGCTCAGAGTCACAGTGACTGCGTGCACATGGACGAGTGTAATCCGATTGCAAACAGATTGGGATCATATTGAATTCATGTGCACAGGCTAAGTATTGTATAGGGATTGGTTTCCTGAATCCGATTGGAACCCCTGGCTTAGGCCGATAGTAACCCGCTTGGTGCCGCCTTGTGCACGATATCTGATCGGATTGGCGTACTGCACATTTTTCGCCAGGGATTTCACCCGGAAGTGGCAGGAGGTGCCGACGCCGTCATAAGTAGCGATTGTTGCCGGAAAAGTCAGACGAAATCATGGCTGCGAAGAAAGAATGCACAACATGTACATCAATGCTGCTCCGTCAAACTCCTCGAGCGCCATCTTTGTATACCGCCACATAGTTTGTTGTGTTTTTATTGAGTAGCCATCACCCGGAAGGAGTTGGACTACAGCGCCACATAGCGTAGCGGAGCCGGCCAGGTCGCTGACCATTATCCGATTGCACGAGTTTCATGTGCACTTGGATCTAAGGACAGACCACCCGCCGAGTAACGGGGTCAGATTGGGCGAAAACCAATTTGATCCTACCATGTGCATGCAGTGACTGACACCACACACACATAAGGAGTGCAGCGGTTTCAAAATTGCATACGAAGACACAAAGTCGGGGAAAAGCAAATTGTAGTCTAAATTGGGCAAATTCTCCTGTAGTGTGTGTAGTGTGGTGGCCTTTAGTTAGATTTTTTTCTATTCATCTGCATTGTCTCACCCTAACATGCCGATAATATGGTATGATTTTATTTGTTGTTGTTTCCAAAATATATTGTGGAAAATCTAGCAACTCTAGCATAAGCATCTGTCACTTATGGCATAACTGGGCCTCAAATACACCCTTAAGCTCTTAAGTGCCCTGACGTCTCCAAAACGCGCACAAAGGACCTCTAAATGAAGCCGTCAAAGTCATGTTAACATTACAAATTACCACAAATAAACCACTCCATTTTGAGCGTCAAAGTACCTCACGCCTTTTTATGTATTCCTCAAAATAATGGACCCAAGGACAGCCGCACAAAGGATTCTCCAGTGACAGCGCCCCCGGGCCATCGCTGTACCACCTCCTCTCGATGTAAATTCAAAACCCTTCCATTATTACGTCACAAATAGAAAACATGTTTCAATTTAGCCCTGAACCCGAAAAATGCCTTAGCAGCACAGACTGACCCAGAAATGTCAGGCAGCTCCAACACACTGTCCTCGAAAAGAGAAGGGGAAGAAGAAGAAAAAAAGACGAATGAAATTATGCAGAGAACAAACCCGCTGCCGGCGTATGTGATCACCCGCAAATGATTCTTTTTACATTCTCAAAGCGCTGGGTAATTTGAGCGAGTGACACCAATTTCCCATAGGGCAACTTGGCTTTTTTTTTCTCCCCCTCCTATTTACCATTAAGCACTGCGGAAGGGCGCGCGGAGAGGAGCGAGATGGAGGTTTAAAGCGATGCACTGTAAAAATAAACAGTGATGCAATGATAGTTTTCTCATGATTCAATACAGGGTCAGCTCTATGTTGCCACAGCCCCTATACTCTAACATTTAATTAGAAAATTCAGAAGAAGGTTCCTATGTTCTGGCTTTTTTAGGGATTTTTGTCGGGTTTTGTTAAAGAGGTTATGTCTATGGGGTATTAACGGCTAACAAATAACACATTTAGATCACCATGTGACTTTTATTGTTTTGATAATACTATATTCACCGAAAACTATGGATTAAAGGAGTTTTTACAACCTTATTTCGGTAATAAAATAAGTTGTTTTACTCCCCCATAGCACTTTGGTGTCATTTGGAGCACTTCCGGAGATGTTTTAGATTAGCGATATCTGTAATGTGAGTTCTCGGGGCACATGTTTGCGGTCTCCAAATAACACAAACTTTAGCACTTTTCAAATCATAGAAGCTCAATGTCTTAGTCTACACTTTCGTTTGAGTCAAAAGTGGCCTGTAATCCGAGATTTAGCCATAGTTTTGAGTAGATGAGGACGCCAGTGTGCACAACGTATTTCGCTCTCAGCTCTCGGGACCCAAACATGAAACGCAAAGCTGTAAATTATGGCTAAATCTCGGATTACAGGCCACTTTTGACTCAAACGAAAGTCTAGACCAAGACATTGAGCTTCTATGATTTGAAAAGTGCTAAAGTTTGTATTATTTGGAGACGGCAAACGTATGCCCCGAGAACTCACGTTTCAGATAACGCTAATCTAAAACATCTCCGGAAATGCTCCAAATAACACCAAAGTGCTATGGGTGAGTAAAACAAAATAAGGCTCAGATTGTAAAAAATGTTAATTCTCCTTTAACGTGATCAAAGGAGAAGTTCAATTTGTCAACTGGACAAAGTTTGTTTGGTTGAAAACGTTTCGCCGCTCATCCGAGAGGCTTCGTCAGCTCTGGTTATTGTACTGGTTAGACCCTGCTTATATCTAGCTGCCGGGAGGCGCGTATAAGCAGGGTCTAACCAGTACAATAACCAGAGCTGACGAAGCCTCTCGGATGAGCGGCGAAACGTTTTCAACCAAACAAACTTTGTCCAGTTGACAAATTGAACTTCTCCTTTGATCATGGATTCTACCTGGACGACTGAGGGACTTTTCACGCATCTCCTTTAACGTGTTTAATAAGTTTCGCTTTTGTTATTGATGCTCCGAGTTCCGCTTCGCTTCGGTCTCCATTCTAAATCACTCTCCCTCGTAGACTGTGTAATAGGGATGGGACAAGATCTCACAAGACAAAATTGCCACAAGAAAAGGAAAATTACCTTTTTTTCCCTATTTTTCATTTGCATTGGATAAAAAGTAGGGCTGTCAGTTTAACATGTTAATTAGATGAATTAATTACACTGCAAATTAATGCGTTATAAAAAATTAATGCAACTAATTATGAGCGGCAATTCAATGTGCGCATTTTAAATTTGTCCTACTGAAGGACCTGTAGGCGACTTGGCAGTGGCGTCACTTCCACCAGCGTCGCTAAACAAACAAATAAAGCCTGGAGGAAACTGACATGTAATAAAATGTAATAAAAATACAAAGTACAGTCTACCTGCACCTTTGTACATTGTACTTTGTATTTTTATTACATATTTTTATTATATTGTTTACTTCTTCCCCTGCACTTTTGCAACACTTTTTACCATGTACTATTATTGCTGCTATTAGTACTTCTTGACTATCTTAGTGAGTCAACGGTTCTTCTGATCCTAAGCATTTCATTGCATTGTTGACCTTGTGTTGATTCTGCATATGACAAATAAACAATCTTGAATCTTGAATCTTGGACTCGACTCAGGGGGCAAGGCGAGCGAATCACTGCCAGGGCCTTTGAACGGCAAGTTTATTTATAAAAAGAATGAAGACGGGACTATCAACAAGAATGTGGTGATTTGTTTGCCTGGAAGAATCCATGACTCATCGCTGTACCAGCGGCGAGTCTGGTAACGCTTGGTCCAGAATGCGCTGCCGTTGCGCTTAGACAGACAGCTAAGTGAACCAATCAGAGAACAGTTAACAGACAGCGACATGAACCAAGCCGGTAGGAAGCAATGCAAAAACATCTTTTTTGAAAAGAAAGGCCTCTAGAGCTGTCAGCTGCTGTGGTTTTAAGGAATCGATGTGTTTTAGGTCATTTAAGACCAATTTTACAGCTGAATGGAAGGGACGTTGCGGGCAAAGGTGGGTGCACTGACGTCACCATCTTTGAACGAATCAGAATCACGGAGTCCGTTATTAACCGGGTGGAGCGAGGGTGTCCAAATGGTATCTCGCTGTATAGCAAATACAGAGAGATATCATTTGGCTGGCCAGGTAAGTGATTTGTAGCTTTTGTAAAAAAAATAAAAATTCCAATCACCGAAGCTGCTCCAGCCTGACAGATCATTTGAACGATAAACACGTCCAGACAAGTTCCACTGTTGCGGTGATAGAGCGAGCGTGAGCGCACTTCAACAAACCAACAAACCATGGTAAAAGGAGAAATTCAATTTGTCAACTGGACAAAGTTTATTTTATCGAAAACGTTTCGTGGCTCATCCAAACTGCTTCGTCAGTTCGGATGAGCTGCGAAACGTTTTCGACCAAATAAACTTTGTCCAGTTGACAAATTGAATTTCTCTTTTACCATGGATTCTACCTGGACGACTGAGGGATTCTTCACACAAACGAACAAACCAGCAAACCACGCTTGCAGAATTTTGGAAACAATCACAAAGTGTGTTGCCTCTCCCTCCGTCTCTCTCTCTCTCTCTCAAAATGCGATTAATTAGATTAATTAATTACAAATCCTGTAATTAATTAGATTAATTTTTTAATGGCCTGGCAGCACTAATAAAAAGGGTAACTTTGCTGACTAACTCCTCTTGAGAAGCTGTAATACCAAAAAGCTGTGTTACACGGACACCAAAACGTTAAAATTAAATTTAATACATTTAACAATTGTGAAGTCAAAATTGTGAACCGAATTGCACACTTGAGTCATTAAAAATTTATCAAAATTTCCTCCTGCCTCATTCTCATGGGCCGAATCTCCTGACATGTCTCGTCTCATAGAATTTGTGTCTCGTCCCATCCCGACTGTATAAAGAAGTGGACTAAGGGATTGTGACGTCACCCACAGCGTTCAGCTCCAGTTAAACGAAGCTCACGATGCTAGTGGATATGGGGTGAATTTGGAGCCGAGTTTCATATTAGGAATAGGAATTTATTAACAGACAAAATGGTGAACTAAAAAAAACAAAACAACACAATGTAGAGTGGGTTAATACGGACATTTTAAGACCAAAATGATGACAATTTTCCAACATAAAGACAACTGGAAACAGTTATTGCTCACAACTCACTTTTTATTTGGAACGCGGGTTAGCTATTTCCATTTCTATATACAGCCTGTGCTCCCCCTTCAGAGCGCTTTCACAACACAATCAGCATCCATCCCACTAATGAAACTACTGCATCGATTAGGTTTAGAAAGTTGCTGTGTACAGTTCTGTTTTAGGATTTGATATATTTATGGAGATTTGTCATGTAGGAGCAGGTAACCGTAAGGAGGGTTCGAATAGTGCCCGGAAGAGATCTCCATATTACTGAAACATGCCTGGATGACATCTAAAACCTCTAAAATTGATAAGGGCCTGGTTTGGGGATTATAGTTAAGGTTATGGCCAGAGTGAAGGTTGGGGTTATTGATTTACTTTGAGAAATCAGTTTATCTGACAAAACAGGGCTGTGGGAATACAGGTACTCCCTTCAGTGCAGATCGCGGTACGTTAGTTACAATATCAACACGATTTCAACCTGTTTTAAGCCTCAGAAGAACAAAAAACACAAGCCTTACAGCAGAGACAGGCCTTTATGGAACTGTTTTCTTGTGTCAAAGTAAAGCCAAAGTAGGGCATTGTGAGTACTGAGCAGTGGTGGAAGGTAATGAAGTACAAAAGTAAGTAAAATTTTTCTGTACTTAACCTAAGTATAGAGTGTTTTCACGAACCCGGAAAAACAGGATGATTACCCGTATGTGCGGCCATCTTGGATGCATTACGCGCTCAACATTACATGTGTTTATATAGCAACCATGCAGAAAAAAAATCTAAATTTCGCGAGAAACCTTCCACATCGGAATCCAAACGTTCTGACACAGTTGACCAGCTGTATAGGGATAAGTTGGATGCCAAAGAAAAGGATCATTATATGAAAAAACTCGAATTAATTGAGCAAGAAGATCCGTATGAGATGAATTTAAGTTTGTTCAATGACAGTGGCGATTTGTTGATTCTGCTGCTGTAAGCGATCCCGATATTGTGAACTACCTGGTCTTCTCCCCAAGCCCTGATACAGCACAAGACCTTCAGAGCTCTAAAGCTCTAGAGGCAACAATCAGTTTGTTTTTGGCTGGTACGACAGCGCAAAGTGCGGAAAGTGTATTGTGATGGCAAAGGTCGGCATACTTATATCTAGTAGACCCACATGTGTAACGTGTTTAAGTACTAGTATATTGCTTTTTATTATTCACATTTTGCAAAGATATGGCTAAGATATGCTACCGGCTGCGAAATGAGCTGAATTTCTCCCATCCAAGTTCTGTTTGAGACTGGTGATCCACAATCTCCTTTCCTTTGATAATTGCTGTCTGTTCACCCTGGTTTAGTCCTGGTTTAGTCCTGGTTTAGTCCTGGTTGGTCAAACGATAGAACTGCAGGTGTTTTTCTCTGTCCGGTCTATTCTGACAGCCTAGGACCCGACAATAGTTGACCATTTTTTTCTTAACTCTTAAATTGTTGAACAAAATTCAGTGCAAATCTTTAAAAATCAGTACATCTGAAGCTGGATTAGATCTCAAAATCTGCGCAAAATCTTTTTCCTTTTTCCTCTTTAAGTACTTTTTAAAAGGATATTTTAATACCTTTACTAAAGTAGATTTCTTCATGTGATACTTTTACTTTTTGCTCCTGTATCTGTGCTTTTAACAAACAAAATGTAATACTTCTTCCACCACTGGTCCCTTCACCAGCCTTCACCCATGCCTCACTCATTCGCAGCCGTCCTGATTAGACAAGGTGAGTAAACTGTCTTGCCCAAGGACACAAGACCAGGACATTCCAGGTATAATTTTTGCAGTGTATCAATTTAAAACAACCCCCCAGTCCACCCCACTCATGCACTGTTACTGACACCAATTTCCCAAAGGGCATCTGGGCTTTTTTTCCCCGACTGACTGTTCTGGCGTTTTCAGTGTTTAGCACAAAGAAACATGCTTTATACAATGGGCTGTAAAATGAATGGAATTATATTTTATTTCAGGTATTTTAATATAAAAAAAATTAACTAATATAATTCATTTACTCATTAGACCTGTAAAAATTTAACTGTTTTTCAGATTTATTTATTTTTTAACTTGAAATGTGACTTTTGCACATTATAAAACCCCGGCTATATAATATGATGGTGCGACTGTATATCATGTATATCACTGTTAACATGCATTCACCAATGTCCCTGCCAATTAAAGCAACACTGCATAACTTTTCTGATGCAGCTCCTCATCTGCATGACTCCATGAAAATAGAAAGTTCAAACTGTATTTAGTAAGGCTTTAGTAACATTTTTACATCAGCAAATCTTTAGTAACAACAGCAAATTTCCATAGCGACAAGTAGCAGACCATGCTTAAAATGTGAAACTTCTTAAAGATTTACTTCAAAATTAAAAAGTAAAAGTGTTTTGCGCAGATTCTGAGATCTAATAAAACTTCAAATGAATTCATTTTGAAAGATTTGTGCTGAAATTTGTTCAAGAGGAACAACTTCATTACTTTTCCTTTTTTCTCTACCTGACCTTGATAAAATAAACCCCTCAGCCTTTTCAGCAGGTCTCATACAATAATATTAAAACTTTTTCATTCCTGTTCAAAAAGACTTTCTTTCTAATGCAGTAAAGTAAAAGTAAAAAAAATGAAATAGTGTTGTAATAATCTATCATAACATACGATTATTGGTGTGCATATTGTATCTCACTAACTTCTAGTCATTTACACCTGCACCAGGTTGCACGCAATACACCCTGACAGGTACGGCTGTGACTGTCCGGTATGTGGTGAGGCACCTGAAGACCTCCTCCATCTGGCCACCCGGTGTCCTGTCATGCGGCAGTTCTGGACCCGACTACTGGACCTTCTCGCTCGGAGGCTGGCGTTGAGGCTCCCGCCGCCGGCAGCCCATGGAATCGATGACCCCGGACTCTGGTTCTGCCTCTTCGGACCTGTCCGGCAGCGAACTCGGGGGCTGGATGCTGGGACGCCGCCCGCCTCGTCCTGTCCATGGCCAGATATTCTATCTTCGTGGCACGACACCACCACCTCAGAGCAGCAGAGCACTGGCCCCTCTTCACGGCGCTCCTTTGCGCCCACGTTCACCACCTCCACTCCGCAAGAGAAACTGAGTTTTGCGACACCTTCACCCCAGACAATACGCTTTTCTCCATCTCCCGAACCGGTTCCCCTCAGCTGGTCTTCTGACCCCTGCCCCCCTCCGCTGTCCCCCCTGGACCCTGTTGTCTAGACCTTCCCTGGACACTACTTCGCCCTTGCTCCCCCCCAGACCCCCTTTCTGCACCTGGAACGAGCCCTTTGGTCCTCTACACTCCCCATCCCCCAATGTGTCTTCTGAGTGTTTTGCGAATGTTATTGTGATGTTAAAGGAAAAGTAACGTTATTTTACAATCTGAGCCTTCTTTCGGTAATAAAACAAGTCGTTTGACTCACCCATATCACGTTCGTGTCATTTGGAGCTGTTTGAAGAAAGTTATGTTGTAGCGTATCCGTTAGCATTTGTATTCGGGGCATTACTTTGCGGTCTCCAAATAACACAAACTTTAGCACTTTTCAAATCATAGAAGCCCGATGTCTTAATGTAAGATTTCGTTTGAAGCAAAAGTGGCCTGTAATCCGAGATTTATCCATAGTTTTCAGCTTTGCGTTTCATGTTTGGGTCCCGGGAGCTGAGAGCACAGTCCGCGCATGCGCACTGGCGTCCTCATCAACTCGAAACTATGGCTAAATCTCGGATTACAGGCCACTTTTGCTTCAAATGAAATCTTACATTAAGACATCGGGCTTCTATGATTTGAAAAGTGCTAAAGTTTGTGTTATTTGGACACCGCAAAGTAATGCCCCGAGCAAATGATACAGCACCATGTTAACGGATACGGGATCATTACTAGAACAGAACGGCTCAACATAAGTTCTGCGATACTGCTCCAATTGACAGAAAAATGCTATGGGTGAGTAAAACTACTTGTTTTATTGCCGAAAGAAGGCTCAGATTGTAAAAAAAAACGTTAATTTGCCTTTAAGTGTTTTGTGAATGTTATTGTGATGTCAGAATATGTACCTTGTAATAATAAAAGATAAAAAAAAAACAAAAAAAAAAACAGTCTTAACCCTTTCTTGCATAGAAAAAAGTTTTTATTTTTATTTATTTATTTATTTATTTTTTATTTTTTTACCAGAGCTGCCAAATTCCAATCAGGCATGTATTTTTACATTATTAGACATACCCCATACTGCTTTTTCAAATAAAGCTCCTAAATTGGGGGTTTGAGGGGCGTTACATATGTTGCATGCATATACATGCATACATGCAGCTAATGCATGGTGTCACAATGTCAAAAATGTCAAACAATGCAAAATATTTATTGTTCCCTGAAGTAACACTGACATTCTGTAAACTTCACCAACAATGTTGTCAACTTTCAGCAGTGTTTGGTTGTTTAGCCAATGCAAACAGATAGAGATTGCACTAAATATTATATATAATATAATAACATATATAACATAAAATATATATAATATATAATAATATATTGCAATAAAATATACAATATATAAACTCCTCACTGAGAACAATAAAGTTTAATTCTTTTATCTGATGCCTGCCTCCTGAAGCCTTCCTCAGGTTGACTCCTTTCTTCCGTGGTCTTCTTTGGGACACCACTTCATGTGACACATTTGAGTGGCAGATGAAAAATGGAGGAATGAGGAGAGGAATCAAGGAGAATTAAGACATGATCTCTGTCTGCCAGCTGACCTTGGAGTGCCAGAAGAGCTGAAGGAAGTGTCTGGGGTGAGGGAAGTCTGGGAGTCCCTGCTCAGACTGCTGCCTCCGTGACGTACTGGTCAAAGCCAGGCCTGGACTGGTAATCGGGCATACCGGGCATTTTCCCACTGGGCCGACAGTCCTAGGGGTCGATGCTGTTTTTTTGTTTTGTTTTTTCTTACTCAGAGACCGGCCCAGAATTTAGAGGAGGCGTCCCATTGTTCCATCTTCAATATAGACAGTGGACTAAACCAATCAGGATATAGAAGCTTACGAGTGCGGTCCCACCCCTTTCTCTGCACTGATCCCCACCAGGTTCAGTGTTGAGCGTGGGAACATGGCGAAGCGGAAGAAAGGGGGTTTGGAGAAATTGCGGGCTAAAAGATTAAAAACTCTCACTATAGACACTGCAAAATGTTCTAAAATAACAGACATACAGTGGTCCCTCGTTTATCATGGTGGTTACATTTCTAAAAATAACCCGCGATAAGCGAAATCTGCGAAGTAGGACAACTTTATATTTTACAATTATTCTACATGTTTTAAGGCTGTAAACGCCTCACCACACACATTATACTCTTTTCTCAGACTGGAATGAACATTTTCTCACATTTCTCTCTTGTGTAAACACTCTTTCGTAGATTTTCAACCAAATTAATTAATAGTGACGCGTGTATTTCACAGTTCCTCTGACCGGGCCTCTTCTTCCTGGCGCCGCTCCGCCTCGGTGTCAGGCGTCTTTTCCCGAGTGCGCTCTTTTTTCTTTTGGGCGAGAAGATTCTTATAAACAGACATGCCACCTTCGATTATATTTGAAAACGTTTCGTCGACATTGTGCGTTTTGTCGGGGAGAAAACTTGCAAACATACAGCACTCCAGAGTCACAGCGATCGAACATTTATATAAATCTGGCATTCTGTACTGTACAGGAGACACGGCACGGAGGAGAATGACGGACAAATCGGCAAAGGTCTACAGTCCCTTAGCCAATTGGGACGCAGAACACAATGCACGTTGATACACTATTAAAAAATTTGAATAAAAAAAATCCGCAAAGCATCGAGGCCGCGAAAAGTGAGCCGCGATATAGCGAGGGACCACTGTATATAGACCAGGACTTTTAGGTGATGGACAGGCATGAAAATCACCTTTCAGAGAAATTTGCCGTTTTGAAGCCAAAACAGGTGACCTACGTGAATCGTGTAGATTTGATGAGAAACATTTGTGTGTGTGTGTATAAGATGCATTTGAAATAAACCATTGAATGTGTAGTTACTGCAAGTTTGCTGGTGCTTTTTGGGAGCTGGGATTTTTCCTTTAAATTGCGCCCTGGTTTCCCCCCGGCCAAGACTTAAAGGGATAGTGCGTTTTTTGTTGTTGTTTTTTTTTATGTGAATCTGTATGGCTTCCCCTTCAACAGTGTCGTGAGTTTAACACTGACTTACCCATGACAGTGTGATCTAGTACCGGTTCTCCTCCGGTAACGTAGCTCGTAAACGTAGTTCCGGTAAGTTCACGGGGACTTCTAATAAAGCTAGTTTTTCTTCTCAAAACAACATTTGTCCGAAAAATGATATATTTGTGTCCCAAACAGTTGTCCGCGCAAAAATTCAGCAGCGTATTTCGCATTTGCATATTACTCTCTTGATTCGTATCACTGCGCGCATATTAGCTGTATTAGCCTGTTAACTTTTAGCAGATGTTTACGGCGGATGCGGTAGGGCGACATCCCCCGTAAGCGGATGTTTACGAGTGAACAGGCTATTAGAGCTAACGTGGGCGCATTGATACGAATCTAGAGAGAAAATATGCAAATGCGAAGTACGCTGCTGGATTTTTAGCGGACAACTGTTTGTGACGCAAATATATCACTATATCACAAGTGTTAATCTCATGACACTGTTGAAGGGGAAGCCATACAGATTCACATAAAAAACAAACAAAAAAAACCCCGCACTATCCCTTTAAGTCTTGGTCGAGGGTAAACCAGGGCGCAACATTTAAAGGATGTTGTGCCCAAATACTTTGCTTCGGAGAACTCAAACATAAATTAGTCTGTTGTGCTCTGCTAATTATGAGTGGCCGGTCTAAGCCAAAAATGCCAGGGCCGTTTTTTTGTCCCAGTCCAGCCCTGGTCAAAGCTGTTTTCCGATGACAACTGCTTATTTTTACAGTGCACCGACTAGGCCCAATCTACCCCAAACAGGCATTAAATAGCCAATGTTTCCTAGTACTTGTACTTTGACCCAAATCTCCTAGCAACTGGAGATGTGCTATAGAGTAATCACAGTAATCTGCACAGCGATGATGGCCAAGTGTGTACAAGGCTGAAAAGGCACGGCCAATTACTTTGCCCAAAGAAGCTAATATTCTGACAAATAGCAAAAAGTGTTGAACGCAATTATCTTTCCCATCTGATCCTGCGGCACTCGGGGAGCGGTGTTTTTAATGGTAAAGAGTCAACTGTCCGAGCATTAAAATGATTCAAATGAAGCCGTTTTGTGTTCTGAACGGCCTTCGTTATCATTAAAAGTCAGGACGATGACGCATGAGAAGGTATTGGTGATTTGAAAGACAGAATCAGACCAGTGTGGATTTTAGAAGAATAAAAAAAGGTTTCATAAAAGTGTATATGACAGGTTTTCATGTTTTTTATTTAAATTATTCTCTTTGGTAGGATTGTACATGTGGTAAATACCCAAATGATCCTCAGAGCCTCAGAGCTGACCAACCAGAACTACACGCTTTGACTTTACAAAGACGAGTTTGGATGATTTGGAGCTGTATCCTGTCTCCCTTTCAGAGGGTGTGATTGACAGGTGGATTAACTATTCAGAGAGAAAAAAAGGGGGAAAAACACAACAAAGACGACTGGGAAATAGCGGGGATTTCTACAAAGTCAAAAACTGAAGCACGACACTATGACTTAACTTAGATAAAAGAAGTTATATATTTTGTTCTAAATGTCTTTTGCATTTGAGAAACACGTGATACAAATTAGCAGCTGTGGTTGGACCTTCTCAAGTTTGGACGGAAAAGACCCTTCTGGATTCGAACTGCAGAAGGGACTGGCTGGTCAGGGAAGTTGTCGGGGTCTTCATGGTCTTCAGTAGGGACAGAATAATCAGAATAAGAATGCTCTATTGACCCTCAAAGGAACTTTTTTTTGTTACTGCAGCTCCAGTAAATATCAGAAATACAATAAAAACAACAAGACACAGTATCACTCATCTATAAAAAATCTGTAATAAAATAGAGTCAAAGGTAAAAATTTACAAAATGTAGATGTTTTCAGTTAAAACCCAAGGCATACAGGTTGTCAATGGCCAGTCAGGCTAAGGCCTCACTTCAAGTATGCAATTAAGTAAGTAAGCAATTTACATTCTTTTAAAGATCCCATGACATGGTACTTCTTGATGCTTTTATATGGCTCCTTAATGGTTCCCTAATACTGTAAATGAATCCTTCTTCAAAATCAACACTCAGTGCATGAGAAAGAGAGATAAATGTCACTCTGGAACACTCCATTATAGGCGTTGTTGCTTGAATGCAAATGAGGAGGACAGAGCTGGCCTATAGTAGGGGGTGGGGGCGTGGCCAAGCTCTCCGCTCCGCTCTGTGACCCACTTCCGTGTTTTTGCATGGGGGGAGAGATGAGAAGCCTTCCATTGAAAAATAAACACATTTCCACAGAAAATAAAATTAATCCACTGCTGTTTCAGATATCCACAGGCTCAGATAAAGGACTTCCGAGCCTAGAAACACTCGCAAGTTCCTCCAGGCAAATAAAAAACGTATTTCGCATTGCGTAGCTCCTCCGCAGTCCAAACTCTCTGGGCGTGATTTACAGAGACGCTGAGTACAGACAGACGGGGGTGGAACTGCATTTGCATTTCTTTTTTCGAGCTGACGTCAATAAGTTTCCTTGTTCAAAATCGCCCGTTTGAGCTCTGATTTTTTCTAACGCAGAAAAGGATCGCAAATGCTCAGTTTAGACATTTCGCAACTTTTAACCATGGGGGGGGGGGGCTAAATAGGGTAGGGGAGCTCACATTAACGTTCAAAAACCTCAGAAAGTGAAAATTTCATGCCATGGGACCTTTAAAAGTGCAGTAAGAGAAATAACAATAAAAAAACAAAACATTTGCCCAAAATGGAGTGGGAAGAAGAAAAGTTATTTAATCCCACCCCCTCTCCTAATTTAACATAATGAGGCTTTTTTTTTTTTTTTTTTGCATTCTTCAGACATTTTACATTATGCTTGAACTATTTACAAAAGAAAACCAACAATGGAAACAGAAGTAGATACAAGTAATGTAATGAACAGAACAAACCAACAATAGTGCGGAAACAACAAACATAAACCAGCTCTACAGAAGGCAGTTTGTTCTAATATTCAGACCCACTCTCTATAAACTGTGACCAGACCGTATGTTTATAGAACAACTTGAATTTATGGATATGGATATTCTTCTCCAATGCGAGAGTGTGTAAGGAGCGTGGTCTTCTGTAGTACATTTTAAAGATAAATGAAGCCGAGAAATGAGGCGAGAAAATGTATGATCTGAAAATCACCACAAAAAACTTTATGACAGCTATAGGTGTCCTGTCAGCCGGACACAAGCTGTTTGTGCTTACTTACCGCTCTATGGGAAATATGCTTTCTGGGCAGAAGGATATTTTTTCATTGCAGGACCTGTGAGTGGCCACTAAACCAACTCGAGACAAGTCAAAGCTAGCACATACTCTATCCAGTTATTTTAATAGCTCCATGGCTGGAATCCAGTTGGTTTCTGGTCTAAATGGTCACTACCTAAACTCCAGCACCTGCAGCCGAGCTCAGTGATTGAATTCTGGAGGTTCTGAGCTTTCACATGAGGCATGGCCAGTCCGTATACTGAGAATGAGTACTGTACTGTACTGTACAAAAGCATTTTTTCAAGTTGATAGCTTTACTGTGACTGCAAAATGCTGCTTTGGTCAGTGAGAGGTGTCAAAAGCACTTATAACATCATAGTGAATAGATACAATGTTCAAAATGCATATTTTAAGTGAGGCAACAAAACACAAACAAACCACAAAAACACCATAAATAAAGGATAAAGGATATCAAAAGACTGCCAGGGCATTTGTAAATGAGAAGTAGGCTACGTTCAGACTGCAGCCTGAAATGACCCAAATCCCATTTTTTCACCTTTATGCGACCTGTATCTGATCTTCTAATGACAGTCTGAACAACACAGATCCGATTTTTTCAAATGCGATCCAAGCCACTTGGATATGTGAACCTAATTCCAAAACATATCCGATCTTTTGGCATGTGACTTCAGTCTGAACGGCCAGGTCGCATTCATCCGACCCGGGCGTGTTTCCCCCATCGAGAGTGGTACAAGCAAATGTACACAAAACGTTCTTCTCGTCATGCGAAAATAGTATAGTATATAAATGCCGTATCAGTGCAAGCTCATAGCAATCCCACCACTCTTGTCTGCGACTCCACACCCACACGTTCATTTCTACGGACGTTGCTGCCACTGCCCCGCAAAACGCGGTGGCCAAAAACCTTCTTCTTTTTCTCTGTCTCTCCCTTTAAACAAATGTACATGTTCTGGCTCCGGTACGCAGCAACTTTAGGCTACTTCCGTAAACATTGAGCACGTTTGCTGCGTGTGACGTCAATGTGTCCTCCAATGCGCATGCGGGACACTTTTGGGGCGTTTAACGTTCACACTGGAGATCACATAGAAATCGCATTTAATTGGAAATGTGAACGACCTCGCAAAAAAATTGGATTTTACAAAAAAATCGGAATTAAGTATTAAGCCCTGCAGTGTGAACGTAGTCTTAGTTGTCAAACATTTTACCTGGTTAAAAAAAGGTTAAATTAAAAGTAAAATAAATATATGAACTTGCTGCTTTTCCGTGTTTTTAAGTCAGTAAAAATCAGGTACAGCAACTTCAACAACCCCATAGACCATTACTGTGACATCCTCATATGGTCTAATGTTTTTTCTAATCTACCCACCATTATCATCTTGGACCCTGAAAGACGCAATTAGCCTGACAAATCACATCTCCCAAAATGAACTTCTTGTTTCCGTCCAGTACGTGACTTCTAATGCTTCCAACTTTCGTAAATATCTTATACCGTTCTCATATTACGATCCATTCCACGGCTCGCTGACTCCTCTCATGTTGGACTCTGGTGAAATGAAAATTTAGCGTCCTCTTTAAGTGCTCCCATTGCTCACAGGGCCTTGTACTAATCCGGACACGGCAGGATTTTGGTTCCCTGGAGGAGAGTGTCATCGAACGCATTTGAATAATATTAAGATGGCCAAAGAGCTCCCTAATGGGACTGAAATCCAATCTCAGAAATAAAAGGGAGAAATGTGACGGAAACAAATCTGGGAAGCCTTTTAAGTGCTTCTGAATTTTAACCATTTTGGGCCATGTTTGTGGGAATCTTAAACCGAATGACAGTAATATGTCATTTTTCAGTAACGCAGTAAAATCTAACACATTACCAAGATGAAAATGATCAGTATTACTCGTTACAATCTCAGAAATACAAGTTAGCTTCTCCATGCTAACTGCTTCGGCATGTGCCATCAGAGTAGACATTGTGTAGGGTGACCAGATTTTCCCAAAATTCAAAACTGGGACAAAACTGGGATGGTTGGTATAAATAAAATTGTAAAAAGCCCATTCTTGACCCACTGTGGTTCAGTATAATCTGAGGGACATTTGTCTGAGGTGCATTTGGTCTTATGGTCATTTGTAAGCACTGTTTTCTGTAGTTTAGTTAAACAACAATATATTACCCACTTTACTGTTGGCAGAGATCAGATTGGTCCAGTAAAGGTACACCTAGGACAGGGGTCGGCAACCTTTACCACTCAAAGAGCCATTTGGACCCGTTTCACACAGTAAAGAAAACACTGGGAGCCACAAAACCCTTTTGAAATTGAAAATGAAATAACACTGCATATAACGGCTTTTTTGCCTTTGTGCCATAGAATTACATTTTGAAAATGAATGAACTAAAAAAAAAACAACATTTTAATGAAAAACAGTGGTCCCTCGCTATATCATAGTTCACTTTTCGTGGCCTCGCTGTTTCGCAGATTTTTGTATTCCAATTTTTTTTATAGTGTATCAACATGCATTTCTGCGTCCTGATTGGCTAAGGGACTGTAGACCTTTGCTGATTCGTCCGTCATTCTCCTCCGTGTCTAATGTACACAATGCGTTCAGTTTGCCAGATTTATATAAATGTTCGATCGCAGTGTGACTCTGAAGTGCTGTATGTTTGCAAGTTTTCTCCGCGACAAAACCCGCCACAGCGAAGCGGTGCCAGGACGAAGAGGCTCGATCATAAGAACTGTAAAATACACACGAAATACACTTTGGTTTCATTCTATAATACTGTGCTTTTTTGTTGAAAATCTACAAAAGTGTTTAAACAAGAGAGAAATGTGAGAAAACGTTAATTCCAGTCTGAGAAAAGTGTAGAATGTGTGTGGTGAGGCGTTTACAGCCTTAAAACATGGAGAATAATTGTAAAATATAAACCTGACGACTTCGCAGATTTCGCTTGTCATGGGTTATTTTTAGAACGTAGCCCCCGTAATAAACGAGGGACCGCTATACTGATCCGCATCAGAGGGATCAAAGAGCCGCATGTGGCTCCGGAGCCGCAGGTTGCTGACCCCGACCTAGGACATGTCATGTATAGAAGTGGGACAAATCACTGTTTTTGCATAAATCGACTGGGACAGGTGACACGGGGCTCAAAACTAGGACCTTCCCGGGTAAAGAGGGACGTCTGGTCACCCTAATATTGTGTCTGTGTGCTATCATTATGTTATACTTTGCACATTTTAAACTGAAAAAGACTTAATAAAAGAAACAAGACTAGTTAGAAAACTGTCGTGCTCGGTGGAAGCAGACGTCGCCGTAAACGTCATCACAACAAAGAGTGACACCTCTGATGGATAGCTGCACTTTAACCACCAGATTATTATTTTTTTTATTTACCAAAACGACTGTGCGACAATGCCAAACCCTGTCACTGATTAACAAAATAAAATTGAAGGACAAAATAAGTCCAGAGAAAAGGGCGTGTACTGAGGACAATGAAAAGGTTGATCAGCAATATGGCGTCTTCAAATGAAGTAATTAAAGATTGCTCAAACACGCACAAATTACAAATACAAGTCTAAGTGTAAATGTAAGAAGAAACAATTATAACATGGTGAAAAACTCCAAAAAGTTGACTTTGGATAAGAAATCTGCTTTACAGGTGTATTGTGTAACTTTTCTGGTGTTATTGTTTTGTCTGGAATGTTTCACAGTATGGCCTTAAGACTTTCTATATTCATGGAGACCAAACCAGACCAAGTTACAGGTCAGATCTGTCAAAAGGCGATCCCACTCATGGTCAGAATGCCTGTTTTCAAGGTATTTTTGAGCTACAAAATCACCTGTAACTTAAGAAAATGCTGTTTAATGTTGTACTGTGGAACATTTCAGGCAAAGGACTGACATTCATCCATCCACAGAAACAGAAGTGATGGATCCCCAACCAAAATGTTACACGGTGTTCAAATTTGTATAATATGGCCCTGTTAACTTATTTAAAGTATAATGTTAACATGGTTTTTAGCTTTCCCATACAGTTAAATAGCAGTTCTCCCATGAGCTCCACTGGTTCCATTTGCAGTTGTGGTTCCATTTGGTTCCATGTCCAGTTGGGGTTCCATGTGGTTCCATTTAGGAATGGAGCCGATCCGATCCAGTATCGGGTTCCGATATCAACATAATTCACGGATCAGAAATTCCGATCCAACCTGCGAAAATTTCTGATCCATGAGTCATGTTGAAACGATTCCCTGTCGCCTGCTCTGCTCCTGCTGCGAAATGTGGAATGGATTTCATGAAAGGAGGAGGATCTCAATGAGACACAGAGTAATGATGAGACACGCCTCCATTCAGGTAATCCATTCCACAGTTTGTAGCCAGCTAGCGAACTAGCAGTGCGAACACTAAGCTAGTCTAGTCCTGAGCAGCACAAGGCAATTAACCAACTTTTCATCACAACATGCCCACTGTGTGGAAATACTTTTTACTAGACACACCTCAAAGCAAGACAGCAACGTGCGATGTTTGTAAAGCCGTTGAGAGGAGGAAGGTATTTATCAGAGACCCGATCAGCGCTACCAGAACTCTACAACCGAATGTCAACAAGTTAGCTGAGAAGCTAAAAAGAGTTTCAGATCTGAGCCTTACTACAGATATTTGGACATCGGATGTAAGCCCAATGTCACTGATAAGCCTCACTGTGCACTGGATTGACCGCGATTCACACGGGCTCTGTTGTGCGGCGCTCCAGGTAAAAAAAGTGTAGATGTTAAACCACGGGGAGATCCCGCTCGAAAAAGTGCATGTACACTGCCTGACAAAAGTGCTAGGACGATAGTCCTAGTCTAGTCCTGGTTTAGACCTGAGTTAGACCTACACTGCGATGAGTCCCCATTTTTGCAATAATATGCCTTTACACATGATGAAATTTGCTTTAATATATCAATAAATTGATTTGTTGTCATTACCAATACGTCTTGTTATCATTATTTTTGAAAGTTCAGAAATACACAATCGTCCAAATACTTTTGTCAGGCAGTGTAATTCTACGGGACAATGCAGGACCTATACTTACCTCAAGTTGCCTTTTGGGAAACACATGCAAACATTTGTTCATATAATAGGCCTACTTGCCTGTAGAGATGAGTTCATTTGTAGGTTAACAATAATGATGATAATATTGAAAACAAACAGTTTTGGTATCGGAATAGTATCGGCATCGGCCAATATCCAAATTCAGGTATAGGGATCGGATCGGAAGTGAAAAAATGTGGATCGGTGCATTCCTAGTTCCATTTGGTTCCATTCCCCATTGTGTGCAGACGAAATGTGCACGCTGGAGTCTGGTATGGAGCTGTGTGTTGGCCTAATGAAGGTGTATGAATGTAAACAGCCTGAGTGCAATTACAAGCTATTAACATTGTTATCTCGAGCACTGCGACTAACAGCCTTCTTTGTTTGGAGCTTATGTTCTGGGGGGATTAGAATATGGCGACTTGGAAATATGTGGAGAAATACTGTGAATAAAAGAGGAGAATGAAATGAAAATGTTACATAAGCAAGAAAAGAGAAATGCAACTTATGTAATGTAACCTAAGAACTAATGGTAACTTTTATCTGACTGATCTTTCTAGTTAAGTTGCCCTTTACACAATGAAGAGTGTTGTAAAGG
Organism: Paratrypauchen microcephalus; assembly: GCA_036785185.1. Taxonomy (NCBI): domain Eukaryota; kingdom Metazoa; phylum Chordata; class Actinopteri; order Gobiiformes; family Gobiidae; genus Paratrypauchen; species Paratrypauchen microcephalus. The sequence continues at coordinate 2,707,243 of JAVJIX010000055.1, read as the reverse complement.
CAGCCGTTGGGGACAATAGAAGAAGAAGGAGAAGAATTGACAGATTAGACAAAAATAAAACAGTTATGATCATTATATTTCAGATTTAAAGGTGCATTGTGTAACTATTTTCATGGAGGGTACGTCAAATGCTTTTCTTCATAGATGTTATGGCTTTGTCTGGAATGTTTCACAGTCTTTCTTTTTTTAGGTATTTTTAATCTATAAAACCACCTGTAATTTAATAAATGTAAGGTAGATCTGTTTAATGTCAGTTGGCAGACCAAAAAAGTTACCCAGTGCACCTTTAAAATAAAAATACACTATTTTGTCCCAGTATGGCCAGTCTGTAGGTTTTAAATCATACCTTTTGGTTGGAAATCATGAAATCAAGCTAGAACATTCCATTACTGTGCAATCATGATGTATTCTGGGCCAAAACTACTTCAATGTACACAGATATTCAGAATCACCTTCAGTTTGTTGAATTAATGTTCAAAGTGTCAGAGAAATGTGTTTCTTACGTGTCTTACGTGTAAATTGTGACAAACGTTTTCGACAGAACTCTCCCAGGTGTAAAATAGAACTCTTTACTTCCTGTGATTTTCCACATATTTTTCTACTTTTCTTCACAAATCTTTTCTTGATTGGTGTAAATTGTTTCTCGATTGGTGTAAAATTGGTGTAAAATATAATTTATGTTTACAATAGTTATTATCCCACCAGATAATATCCCAGAATTAGATAATCATAAAAACCTTGTCCCATGTAATCATTAAAGGACTTTTATTCTACCTGATGTGATAAACAGAACTGGCTCCTTTTAAACTGTTTGCAGTGTTCCAAAGTTATTCCAACTAGCATGCTAATGTGCACTACCTGATAATCAGACAATAAAAAAGCTGAATTCCTACATGCAAAAAGAAGCAGACTCACAGCAAAGCCGCGTTTTCTCCACAGGGTTATGGAAGGCCCGAGTAGAACTAATTATACTTTTATATCTTCTGCGAATAGACTCTTGAACTCTGTCTGGAGTTCCTGGGGTTTATTCATTTCAAATCGTGTGAACTTTCATGGCGTGTACTTCTGTAACTTTTGTACTTACCTTTTGTTATGTCTGAGTGTGCTTGACCAGGCGGCTGCAATGAATTGGTCTTCAAAGGAGTAATAACGTTTTCAGATTTCATATTTTGACCTTAAGAGCAGCTTATACAATATACCTGAACTGGGCCACGGCAAGTTTTTTTTTTCTTCATTTTTATTTTATTGTATTTTTTATTACTAGTGCTGTCAGGTGATTAAAACAATTAATCTAATTAATTACAGGATTTGTAATTAATCTAATTAATTGCATTTTAAGGATGGATAGATAGATAGAGATAGATAGCGGGTTTTCTGTCGTCCAATCCGAGTGCACATGAAAGTCGTGTAATCGGATAGTCTGATGGTCAGCGACATGGCCGGCTCCGCTACACTATGTGGCGCTGTAGTCCAACTACTTCCGGGTGATGGCTATCAATAAAAACAAAACTATGTTTGATGGAGCAGCATTGGTGTACGTGTTGTGCATTCTTTCTTCGCAGCCATGATTTCGTCTGACTTTTCCGGGAACAATCTCTACTTATGACGGCTTCGGCACCTCCTGCCACTTCCGGGTGAAATCACTGGCGAAAATTCCCACACATGCGCAGTACGCCAATCCGAGCCGATATCATGCACAAGGCAGCACCAAGAGGATTACTATCCGTCTAGGCCAGGGGTTCTAATCGGTTTGGGGAAACCAATCCCTATACGATCCTTAGCTTGTGCACATGAACCCGATACGATCCCAATCCATTTGCAGTCGAATTACACTTGTCCATGTGCACGCAGGGAATATGGAACTTACCCGGACGCATTCAGCGCTCAAATGATCCGTCACGCTGGAGCAACTTTGGTGATCGGAAAATAATTTTTTACAAAAGCTCTAAATCACAGCATTCTTGTTGATCGTCCTGTCTTCGTTCTTTTTATAAATAAACTTGCCGTTCAAAGGCCCTGACAGCGATTCACTTGCCTCGCCCCCTGAGTCGAGTCCATGTCAGTTTCCTCCAGGCTTTATTTGTTTCATTAGCGATGCAGGTGGAAGTGACGCCACTGCCAAGTCACCTACAGGTCCTTCAATGGGATAAAATGCGCGCGCATTGAATTACCGCTGATAATTAATTGCTAATTAAAATCAAGCTCTTTAACTCTGCTTTTTGTTTATCATAACCTCTCCCTCCTGTTCAAACCCCCTTGTTGCCTTGCTCCAGTCTGCAGTGGAGTTCGCAGTAGCAGTAGAAGTAGTAGCAGTATAGTAACAGGGCCTGTATAATTAGCGTCAGTCTCTGGCCCACATAGAACCTCCAGTGGCTCCATTGTTTGCGCAGGCCTCTTGGATCCTTGACATTTTCACTTTCTTCCTGGCGTCTCTCCTCGGCTCGGTCCCTGTCCCCGCTCGGCATGCACAAGTGTGACAGCACTTTGGGGATTATTTTACACCAATTTAACATGTCAAATGCGAGGATATTCAAAGCGAGCCGGAGAAGCAAGGTTTTCTCAGCCTTGGAACGGGAAGAGGAAAGTATGGTGCAATTTCAACTTAAACGTGATAAAAAATATATTAAGTTTTATGTTCTGCAGAGTCTGTTGGGAAATCGGAATGCAATGTTAACTCAAAAGGTAATGGCATGTACAGTGAACCCTCGCTGTATCGCGGTTCACTGTTCGCGGCCTCGCTGTTTCGCGGATATTTTTTTCCATTTTTTTTTTTTTTTTTCCCAATTTTTTTTATAGTGTAACTTTTTTTTTACAGTGTAACATTCTGTCCTGCGCCCTGATTAGCTAAGAGACTAGACCAGGACTAAACCAGGTCTAAAGCAGGTCTAAACCAGGACTAAACCAGGTCTAAACCAGGACTAAACCAGGTCTAGACCAGGGATGGTAGGGACAGAGTCTCTGATTTCCTTCACGAGAGCGCCTGGGTGACAGGAGGTGTGGCCTTTGTTTACTTGCACGAGCCATGGAAGAGAGTGCGAGCCGGACCATGGAAGAGCCAAGAATCAACATGGACGGGCCGGGGGAGCCGCAGCGGGGAGAGCCGCATTCGAGGGAGCCGCAGCGGGGGGAGGACACTCGCGCTCACAGAGGAGACAGTGGCTCTTCCCCGTCATGCCGAGAGGACGAACCCGACCCCGTCCTAGAGAGCTGTGGAGTATTGGCGACGCATTGATAGCGGTCTGATTTTGGACCCGGGGTGAAATGCAACCAACTCTTGTGAGCGCAGGTTGGTCTTACCTGGTCTTGTGGTGAGGACTGGTGCTCAGAGGCGTCTGTTAGCGGTTTGGCACTGTTAGCATTGGCTTGAGTCTTGCCCAAAATGATATCCAGTTCGCTTTCCACTCGACTTTCGCACATGGCATGGATATGTGGTACCAAAACAAACGCACGTGTCCGCGCGCACGTGTCCGCGCGCACGTGTCCGCGCGCACGTGTCCGCGTGTCACGTGCCCCCCCCCCCACTATTAATATATTTTAATGAAAATCTACAAAAGTTTGAGTGTTTAAACAAGAGAAAAACGTGAGAAAATGTTAATACCAGTCTCAGAAAGGTGTATAATGTGTCTGGTGAAGCGTTTTCAGCCTTAAAACATGTAGAATAATTGTAAAATATAAAATTGTCCTACTTCGCTGATTTCACTGAATGCGGGCTATTTCTGGAACCTAACCCCCGCAATAAACGAGGGTTCACTGTATATCAGAACTGGGATACTCTACAATAACACATGTACTTCCGTTTTTTTCCCCTTTACATTGTTAATTTGGTTAATGGACTAACAACAGTGGCACAAACGTTAAAGGTCATATATTACGCAAAATCACTTGTGAGTTGTATGCCATGTTAGAATGTTTTTACCTCTTCAAAAGCATACCTGGAGTTGTGTTTTGCTTAATTCACACATTTGAGCAATCCTGCTTTATAAGTTTGACTACCTCTCCATAGCTGTAAATGCTCTGTTCCACGTTGTGATGTCATAGAGCGGGTGTCCTTAAGTTATCATTTACCTTTAGTTGAGCAGAGGTTGGCAATTCTAGGAATGAAATTATCCCTTTGATTCTAGTGTATGGAGTTCAAGGTCGTGTTAATACGTTTTCCGATAGTTCACTTGCTTTGGTCCGGACCAAATTTAAAAAAAAAAAATTATTTTGGTGTGGTTCGCATTCACACTGCACTTTTTTTTATAAGTGGACCAACATCTGTAAACAAAACCACGTGTGCTGAGGTTGTTCAATCATTGGACAGAAATGAGCCGTGTCAAAGCGCCGTGTCCAAATACGTGAAGGAGGAGAATCATGGCATTGCTGTTTTCAGTGTCGTCATAGCGATATGGTTTGCTCAGTTTTCACAGTTCGCACAAATGTTTGAGCAGCATCGTGAGGTTTACACTATTTTACAATCAATTTCCAAATGACGAAGACACAGGACACAGGGCAAGACGGCTATGGAGGACAGCGCTCATGTGCGCGCATCAAGTTCTGACTCTTGCTCTTCACGCAGAACGTAAGTAAGCCTCGATTAGTTTCGTTTCGTTTCCTATCGTCAGCCTTGGTTTCCCATAATGCTCGATATACGACAGGAGCTCGTTAAGTACAAAAAGCCAACTTGTGTCGGATCGAGTCCGGTCTGCATTCTCACCTCAAACGAACCGCACCAGGATTCGAATGGTACCGAGCCGAGACCCAGCTTTTTGATCTGGCTCTGTTCGCTTGTTTGCTCCGGATCAAGATTTTTGTTTTTTATTCACACCAGTCCAAAAGGTCCGATTCAAAGGAGCAAACGAACTCTAGTTCGTTTTAAACGAACCAAACAAGGCAGGTGTGAAAACGACCTAAAAACGCACTGCAGCACTTTCTGTATTACCACATGACATCACACGATGGAGCAGAGTGTTTTCTGTTTCTGATGAGGAAACAACATTATAACATAGATCAGAAAATAGCGGAATATAGACCCATTAAAGTGAAAGTTACACTCTAAGAAAAACATCTTATCCAGTGTTCCCATCTCTGGCCCTAAATGGAACCATTATCATAGAAAACCTTATAACTGTGTTCTTAACCTTAACCTTCTTAACCTTGTTATATGCAACAGAGTGCTAAAATATCCCTAAAACCTTGGAACATGGAGCTGTGGGAATAAACAGTCCCAGACGAACAGTTTATTATAAAGTAGTTCAATTGAGACTTAAAATAGCCACTTTAAAATAGTTAATGATATCACAAGGTGAAACAGAGCATTTTGAACTTTGGCGATGTAGAAAGCCACATGCAGGATTATATAAAAACATGTGTGAATAAAACAAAACTCAGCTCCAGGTATGTTTTTGAGGAGGTAACAACATTATATCATGGCTAAAAGTTCATGGGTGTCACTGTTGCTTTGTATAGTGCACTTCTCGTGTACAAAAACATTAAAAATCTCCAAAACCCATACGGAAAACTCAAGCTAAGTACCCTTCTCCCATGCATTTCCTCTCATTATTATTGGCCATGCAGCGTGTCCGTGTGTTTTGTGCCCTGACCGACTATTACTGAATGTTCTCAAATCAATGCAGCGCCCTGTACCCTGCGTATCCCGGGGTTACATGTTGTTGATGCTCACAGTTTTGCTTGACCGACTCTATGTTCAAATAATGTCTTTCTGATTTCAAAATGTCTGCCTGGCGTTCCACCGGGAAATGGCCAGTGGTAAGAAATGCCCCAGCCGATCGATAGCAATAGATTATGAATTGATTTAAACCACTCCGCGTCTCTCTTGGCGACTAGAGAAGGTGTAAAATGTGAAAATAAAACCATGAATTTGAGCAACCAGTCTTTCCACATGAATGAATAGAGTTGCGGTTATATTAAGGATTGTGTTTTCGGAGGAAGAAATGCAGCGGACATGCTCAAGGGACGAGACCGAGCGCGCCACATTTCTCAAACTATTGATTTCTTTTTGTCTGTTTGTCTTAAATATTGATATTAGTGAGGTTATGTTTGCATTTGAGCATCGATTTTCAAGTCATTGCAGAAGAAAGCATATTTAGTTTTATTGTGCACGGAATAAACACAAAGCAGACGAAGACGTGTTGTGCTTCGGTCAGAGTTGCACCTCAAATATTTCATGTATTTTCCGTTTGTTTATCTTTTACTCAAAGGTTTCAAGAGCCCAAGATGTTCCCAGGCCAACTGACCAACACATAGTCCCTCCTGGTGCCTCCTCCCTGTGGAACATTTCTCCATGGGGAAACGTAACTGGCCCTTGTCATAAAGGGCTCTTAGGCTACACGCTCCTAGATTTTTTTTATGTGGGTTGAAAAAAATTCGCGTCCACACACGTGTCGGATCAGTAAATATTTGTGTCCAGATGAAAATAGAGCTCTGAGTGAAAACGTAGTACATTTCCCACACCGATATGTCGTGCTGTAAACAGGAAACAGCCAGAGCCACCGGAAACGCAATACAGTCATACCTCACCTTACGAAAGACCCAAATAACGAATAATCCAAGTTACGAAACGCCTTACGTAAAAGTCTCTGAATACAAAAGAAAATTCAAGTTACGAAACGCGAAATCTCAAAAATTCAAATAATGCGCACTCGGCTTCGCAGCCGCCCGAATCCCCCGAAATTTAAATACACTTGTAAATACACTCTCCAACAGGGTTTGGGGGGGTATTGGGGGCCTTGGAACGAATCAGGTCTTTTACATTGCGACTCTACTTATGAAAAAATCATGTTACGAAACCACTTCTAGAATGAATTCATTTCGTAAGGTGAGGTATGACTGTACTACAAAGAGCGCATGTCAGGAATCAGGAATCAGGAATCAGGAAGGTTTTTATTGCCATATGAGTGAACAGGTTCACAACATTAGGAACTTGCTTCGATACCTAGAGCGGACAGACACTCCGAGCACCAGGGCGGCCATTCGCGGCGCCAACTTGGTTGCAGAGTAGAAAAAGATGCAATACAATCAGTGACAATTTAACAACATGTAATGACAGAAAAACAATTGGAGATATAACATAAGGTGATCTTTTTTGTTGGTAACATAAGGAAGGATGTGGGGGGGGGGGTCAGATTGGAAATCGATGAAGTTGATTGAACCGAGAGCAGAGGTTCAATCAACCTGACAGCATAAAGTAGTGCTGTCAGGTGATTTAAAAAAATAATCTAATCAATTATAGGATTTGTAATTAATTAATGAAATTAATCGCATTTTAAGGATGGATAGATCGATCGTTCCAAATTCGGTAAGCGTGGTTTAGCGATCACCGGGAACAATATGGAACTTACCCGGACGTATTCAGCGCTCAAATGATCCGTCAGGCTGGAGCAGCTTCGGTGATCGGAAAATAATTTTTTACAAAAGCTCTAAATCACAGCGTTCTTGTTGATAGTCCTGTCTTCGTTCTTTTGATAAATAAACTTGCCGTTCAAAGGCCCTGGCAGCGATTCGCTCGCCTCGCCCCCTGAGTCGAGTCCATGTCAGTTTCCTCCAGGATTTATTTGTTTGATTAGCGACGCAGGTGGAAGTGACGCCGCTGCCAAGTCGCCTACAGGTCCTTCAATGGGATAAAATTGAATTGCTGCTCATAATTAATTGCGTTAATTTTTATAATGGATTAATTTGCAGTGTAATTAATTAATCTAATTAACGCATTAAACTGACAGCCCTAGCATAAAGTCCTTTCTCTTCCGCAAACAAGCATCGTGACATCATTGTTTTCCAGAAGCTGCGTTTTGCTCGTCCACATGACAACGCGACCCCCGGTGTTCTCAGATTTCTCCACTCTGGAACCTGGTTTCAAAAAACACCATTTTCACCCCCCAAAACGCTGGCGCCGTGTGGATGAAAGGCCAAAACAAATACAAACCTCCACCAAAAAATGTTGTCGTGTGGACGGGCCCTTAATAATAATAATGGATCAATTTTATACAGCACTATTTTGGAAACTCAAAGACGCTTTATGGAGCATTATTCATTCACTCCAAACTCAGTGGTAGTAAACTAGTACTGTAGCCACAGCTGCTCTAGTATTAGTATTAGTACTAGTACTTTGAGTCAGTATTAAAACAATGCCACAATCTGAAGTATTTTACATAAAAACAACTGGGTAAGCTTTACTTTAATAATTTGAATTATAATAGGTTGTAAAAGTGCTTTGAGACACCCTAAGCCTATTGCTACCAGTTTACCGCTATATTTCATTTGATAAACTTGTATCTGGGAACACAAATTTAAAAAAAATCTCACAATCTCTTTAATTCAACATCCAATGAGGGAAAAAAAATCCCAAATGAGCTCCTTATCACTTTAATAGGGTCCAAAACACATAGTTAGTGTCAAATCACTCCTCTGACACTTTTGCATTAGCGCACTTGTCCAGAGCATAACACAGTCCCCAAATCCACCGCGGACCAATGTGGCGTTTAATTTACTCCGGTCTTTAGACTGTCATTGTTCGACAACTTCCCACTGCCAGCTTAGTCTTTGGGCTGAACCAAAGCAAGAGTGGCAGGGTAATTATAAGATGTGCACAACATGGGGCCACATCAAGAGAACTTAGAAGAATAAAAAGCACAGCACGGTGACATTAACGATAAATTTATAATTCACTGTAATTTGTTACAATGCGAGAATGTCAGCTTAGATGCCAAATCATAAAAATGTGTGTTAGGAAAGTTCATTAATCAAAGCTTTTGACATGTCCTCAAAATATACTCAATGTCATCAAGAACATCAGTTTGGAGCGTGACGTTGAAGTACAGTTAAGGGCCCATATTACACTGTTTTCTGATGGAAAAAAAACAAGAGACCACTGCAAAATGATCAGTTTTTCTGATTTTACTACTTATAGGTATGTGTTTGGGCAAAAGGAACATTTGTTTGAGTCTATAAACTACTGACAACATTTCCCCCAAATTCCAAATAAAAATATTATCGTTTAGAGCATTTATTTGCAGAAATTGACAAATAGTCAAAATAACAAAAAAGATACATGTTTTCAGACCTCAAACAATGCAAAGAAACAAGATCAAATTAATTTTAAAACAACATAATACTAATGTTTACACTTAAGAAGAGTTCAGAAATCAATATTTGGTGCAATAACCCTTATTTTTAATCACAGCTTTCATGCGTCTTGGCATGCTCTCCACAAGTCTTTCACATTGTTCTTGGGTGACTTTATTCCACTCCTGGCGCAAGAACTGAAGTACCTCAGCTTTGTGTTTGTGTTGGAATTCAACAAACGCTGGAATGGAATAGCTGTATTACATGTAGAGATGCTGATTTCATAAAAAAAATGCAGTGGTCTCTAATTTTTTTCCAGAGCTGCATGTTTGTGTATAATGTTGTTTCTTTACCAAAAACATACCTGGAGTTGTGTGTTTTGTTTCACTCACACAAACCCTGCATATTTAGATCTTCTCTCAAACTGAAAACACAGCGGTGCACTGCGTAACATTACAGTGGAGGGTCTGTCCCCTTGCTTGTCTCCATGGAAATGATATTGGGAAATGATATTTATCTGAAATGTCCCAGTATGGCATAAAATGTGTCCAACTTGCCAAATAGTCAATAACATGTTGTGGTGAAGAGGGAGCTGAGCCGAAAAGCGAAGCTCTCAATTTACCGGTCAATCTACGTTCCTCCCCTCACCTATGGTCATGAGCTCTGGGTAATGACCTAAAGGACAAGATCGTGGATACAAGCGGCCGTAATGAGTTTCTTCCGCAGAGTGGCTGGGCGCTCCTTTAGAGATAGGGTGAGGAGCTCAGTCACACGGGAGGAGCTTGGAGTAGAGCCGCTGCTTCTCCACGTCGAGAGGAGCAGCTGAGGTGGCTCGGGCATCTGTTCTGGATGCCTCCTGGACACCTCCCTCGGGAGGTTTTCCGGGCATGTCCCACTGGGAGGGGGCCCCGGGGAAGACCCAGGACACGCTGGAGGGACTATGTCTCCCGGCTGGCCTGGGAACGCCATGTGGTCCCCCTGGAGGAGCTGGAGGAAGTGTCCGGGGTGAAGGAAGTCTGGGAGTCCCTGCTGAGACTCTTGCCCCCGTGTCCCGGCCCCGGATAAGCAGAAGAAAATGGATGGATGGATGGATTTTTTTTTATTGACCTAAAACGTGCATTCTTACTGTGAGCTCACCTCTTTGCAGATCTGACATGTAACTTGGCACTGCGCTGTCACCTGCTGTCCCCATAGAGATAAATACGTGTAATGCCATACTGTGGAACATTTCTATGGAGAGGAGCAAGTAACGGACCCTCCACTTGAAAAGTTAGCCCTGGAATCGCCATTGTCTCCTGAACTAAAGGTAAAAAGTAGCTGTTAACTTGAAAACTCCCGCTTTATGACATCACAAGGTGGAACTGAGTATTTTGAGCTTTGGAGATGTAGACAGACTAATAAAAATGCTACTCAATCATGCGTGAATGAAAGAAACACAAATTGGGGTATGTTTCTGAGGACATAATATAGGATGTTTAAAATGGACCCTTTTTAAAAACTTTTTTAAAACCGTAAAAATCAGACAGAACTTCTTTAATTTCAACCGAAACTGCAATAGGGACATGACATTTTAATATCGTCTAAGATAATTTCCGCACAGTTGGACGTTCCGAAATTCTGATTACTGCGAACCAACACAGTCTGTCAAGGGCTTTGGAGACGAGAATTACAAATGGCTGAATCAACACGACAAGCCTGGATTTCAGACACCGAGTCGACAGCGTGGGTGACGGGGTTGATGCCGGTCAGAGAGGTCCCCTTACCCCACCTGCTTCGCCTTCTGTCCCGCTCACCGCACACAAATGCTGCGCCGTCCGGGACCTCACATCCTAGAATGCAGCGCTCCGACAGCCGTTGCTCCGTGTGTCAAGAGATCATCTACTCTGCATAAAGGTTAGAGGCAAGGACGAAGTAGTTTGTCGTGTCCCTCATTAAAAAGCGGCGATCGGACCAGGCCTCTGGGGGAATGGTTGGTTTAATAATTGAATCTTTTAGCCACACGCAGCTGGTTGGCGCAAAACTCCAGGATCTCAATCAGGAGCAGGTGAAACGAGCTCTGCCAATCAAGCTGACAGCGCCTGGGTGGAACTGGCTACCGAACCTGCTACTGATGCAGAGCTGAGCCAAAAATATAAGGGTGAGAGAAGAGAGATGCAAAGTGAACCCAAAATGGAATTTAAAGTAGGGCTGTCAGTTTAATGCGTTAGATTCATTAATTACACTGCAAATTAAGGCATTATAGAAATTAACGCAATTAATTATGAGTGGCAATTCAATGCACACGCATTTTAAATTTGGTGTGCGGTGAGCAAATCGCTGCCAGGGCCTTTGAACGGCAAGTGTATTTATAAAAAAGAACGAAGACGAGACGATCAACAAGAACACGCTGATTTGGAGCTTTTGTAAAAAAGAATTTTCCGATCACCGAATCTGCTCCAGCCTGACGGATCATTTGAACGATAAACATGTCCGGACAAGTTCCTTTGTTACCGGAGACAGTGTGCTCTTCACCAAACCACCAAACCAACAAACCACCAAACCACACTCGCAGAATTTGGGAAACGAATGAGCAAAGCGACCGCAGAAAAACTGATCAGATCGCAAAGTGGGTTGCCTCTCTCTCTCAATCTCTCTTGAGATTAAAATGTGATTAATTAGATTAATTAATTACAAATCCTGTAATTAATTATATTATTTTTAATTGCCTGACAGCACTCATTTAAAGTATTGATTTTTTTTTCTTTTTTAGAGTTGGAATTTTGGGGTTGGACCACAGACTCTATAAAGAAGTGGACAAAGCGAGTCTAATGTCACCAGTATCCTCCAGTTTCACTCAAACGAACCTCGCGATGGTAGAGGTTATAGGAGACAGGAATAGGATGTTTTTAACAGACAATGAAAGCGAAATACAAACACCAGGATCATGTAGAGCGGGTGAATATGAACATTTTAAGACCAAAATAATGAGCCGCATTGCAGCAGTTACAGACAGAGGTGACAATATTCCAAAGAAAGTCAAGGGGAGCCAGGTAACCTGAGAAATCCCAGGCTGCTTTGCACAATCGTTCCGATCTGAAAGACAGCCTGGCAACGAGGCTAAGCGAGGGATCCTGAACCGGGGAGCCAATCAGAGAGCGGGAGGGGTGGAAAGACAGTGACGCATACTACGCGACAAACGGAACCTTCTCTCATATTTATCTTACACAAATGGCAGTAACCGTTCTGTGCCATTGTTTAATCGTATTTTTATTTTGCCTTCTGTTTTCGAGATTGGGGAAAATGGTGGCGTTTCCTTCTCTTCTCCTCGGTCGTCGCTCTAACTACATCATCGAGTACAACTGACATGATTGGCTATGGGCTACGTATACGCCAAGTGATAGACATTTGTAACGCCCAATAAATGGCCATTGGCAATCCTAAACCACACCTCCGCTACGAGATATTCAGTAGGTGGCTCCCAGACCATATCTCACTTGTGATATGGTCTGGTGTAAACCAGGCAAGGAGCCAGGGTCAGTCGGAGCCAGAAGAGCCCGCAGGCGAACTTCTTATTTGGAACGTGGTGACTAGCACGTTAGTTATTTCCATTTATATATACAGTCTATAGGTTGGACTAAAAGTAATATACATAGACTGTATAAAGTGGGTAAATATGAACATTTTAAGACCAAAATGACAAGGCTCACAATTACAGAGAGAGGGGGTGACAATTTCTCATGTGTGTAGAATCCTTCAGTCGTCCAGGGAGAATTCATGGCAAAAGGAGAAATTCAATATGTCAACTGGACAAAAATTTGTCACAATAGGATGTACCAACACAGAGTGGACCTTCATCTGCCGTACATCTCCACAGGCCACTCCTTTGAGGACAGTGAGGTACAGATCTTGGCCAGAGAAAAGAACTGGTTTGAGAGGGGAGTTAAAGAGGCTATTTTTGTCAAGAAAGAACATAAATGGAGGTCTCAGACATCATTTGTCTCCCATCTATAACTATCCTCAAACCTAAATGAAAACAAAGAAAACAATAGGGCAGCAGGTCAGGTCCAGAGGTGTGAAAACACCATTATGGCCCTGAATGGTTCTGCTAACAAGACCCCACACGCCACTTCCACTGCATATTTAATAGGCCCACCTAACTAACAGAAACTGAAAACAAATAGGTGTGATAGTCTCAGAGTAATTTCATTGTAGTTAGCTCCTCCCTTCAGGCAGATATAGGCAGTGTCCACCAGCTAAAGAAGCAGCTTGGATGAGCTGCAAAACGTATTTGACCGAATAAACTTTTGTCTAGTTGACAAATTGAATTTCTCCTTTTGTCAATTTCCCAACGTAAATTCAATGGGGGAAAAAAATTCAAAAGGAAAGTCCGTAGAAATCAACGTGTTGGTGTGGAGTCCCAGAGAAAAGTGGTGGGATTGCTACGCCGCTTCACTGCAGGCATGAAAATCCCTCACCTTTCGGCGAAATTTGCTGATACGTTCAAGTGAGTCATATTATCGTATTATTTCTGCATCAAAGGGACAGATTAGCTGATAGCAGGGGCCCGGGACTAAACCGGGATCTAAACCAGGACTAAACCAGGTCTAAACCAGGACTAAACCAGGTCGAAACCAGGACTAAACCAGGTCGAAACCAGGACTAAACCAGGTCGAAACCAGGACTAAACCAGGTCTAAACCAGGTCTAAACCAGGTCTAAACCAAGACTAAACCAGGTCTAAACCAGGACTAAACCAAGACTAAAACAGGTCTAAACCAGGACTAAACCAGGTCTGAACCAGGACTAAGGTGTGTGTGTGTGTAGATCTCGGTAGATCTCAGCACACCATCAACCTCAAAAGTAGATCCCTGTTAAATAAAGGTTAAAGACCCCTGCTCTAAATGATAATATTTTTATTTGGAATTTGGGGGACATGTTATCAGTAGTTTATAGACTCAAACAAAAATGTTCCTTTTACCCAAACACATACCTATAAGTAGTAAAATCTCATTTTTTTCAGAGCTGTATGTAAGATTTTCATTTAAAATTCTAATGCTGATTTATTCTTAATTACCAGAAACATTAGCCATTATGTCCCATTTTTGCATGTCATAATTAGGCTTTGATTCTCAAGATGATTATCCAATCAGAAACCAAAATGAGTCTCATTTTGCGTTGCCAGTCCCAATTTTGTAGCTAGTTTGCATTGGCAGTACACAGACTGACACAGAAGTAGTGAGACTAACTTTATTCCCTCTCTCTTCGTCATTCAGTCTCCTCAAGGCTGTACTTTCAGGAAATTATGTAAAGAAGAAGATGCTTTCATTTGGTTTTAAAAGAGAAAGACAAAATGACAGCAATTGAACACGCTGGCAGACTCGCACACCAAATTGCGGCTCCTAATATGACCATTCAGGATGTAAGAAAGACTGTGAGAAAAGTGGTAGCTGAGATGGGTGAGAAACTGTATAATATTACTTGGTGTGTTATAGCTCTCTCTTCAGGGTTGGTACTAGGGATGTAACGATGTCCAAATCTCCCGGTTCGATATTTTCACGATATACATCTCCCGGTACAATGTTTATTGCGATATTTTGTGGAGGCAAAGAAAAGTGTTAATATGCTGCTTTTTTCTCTTAAAATGCCATGACAAGATTTAATCAAAAGAACGAAGATTTAAGTGCTTAGAACAATTTCTTCATGATGTTTGCACTGAAACGGAGCAAAGGGTCATGATCTATGTAGTTCCCCCTGTTTTTTTAGCTATTGCTGCACCATAACTATTCATTTAATCGTAGAGACTTGTAATTTGATATATTGTGATGGGCCATGATGTTTTTATGAGACCTTTGACGATACGATATCATGATACGATTCGGTTATTGTTATATCCCTAGTTGGTGCTGGTGTTAGAATTTAGAAATCTTATCAATCTGAGTATTGCATATTACATTTTCTAAATTCGACTTTTCAAAATTTGAATTAATTCATCAGTCTTTGTTGTAAGTTACACAGTAATAGTAATCAATTTGCAGTTTGTATTGTGATTGCAGACAGATTAATGATCAAGTCAAGATTCACAGTTTAAACAGAGACATACAGCTCTGGAAAAAAATAAGAGACCACTGCAAAATTATCAGTTTTTCTGATTTTACTACTTATAGGTATGTGTTTGGGCAAAAGGAACATTTTTGTTTGAGTCTATAAACTACTGACAACATTTCCCCCAAATTCCAAATAAAAATATTATTGTTTAGAGCATTTATTTGCAGAAAATGACAAATGGTCAAAATAACAAAAAAGATACATGTTTTCAGACCTCAAATAATGCAAAGAAACAAGATCAAATTCCTTTTAAAACAACATAATACTAATGTTTACACTTAAGTAGAGTTCAGAAATCAATATTTGGTGCAATAACCCTTATTTTTAATCACAGCTTATCATGCGTCTTGGCATGCTACAGACCGGTGCGTGCTCTGAGGTCAGAGGGCCAGCTCCAGCTCGTGGGACCAAAGACTAGACTTAAAACTCGGGGGCACAGAGCTTTCTCTGTGGTTGGCCCTAAGTTATGGAACGCTCTGCCCCCTCATGTCAAAACAGCCCCCACACTGGAGAGTTTTAAGTCTCGTCTTAAGCCCCACTTTTATTCTCTGGCTTTTAATACCACGTGAATTGTGTGGTTCTCTGTGTGTGTGTGTGTGTGTTTTTTAATCATTGCTTTTGTTTTTAATTATTTTATTACTATCACTTTATTTATTGCTATTTTAGTAATATTTTTTATTAAGTTTTATTGATTTTATGTGCAGCACTTTGGAAACTGTTTCTGTTTATAAAATGTGCTATAGAAATAATGTTGGATTGGATTTGATGCTCTCCACAAGTCTTTCACATTATTCTTGGGTGACTTTATTCCACTCTTGGTGCAAGAACTGAAGTAGCTCAGCTTTGTGTTTGTGTTGGAATTCAACAGACGCTGGAATGGAATGGCTGTAATACATGTAGAGATGCTGATTTCAGAAAAAAACTTGCAGTGGTTTCCAGAGCTGTATATTATACTGCTATACAAGTGAATGTGTGTAGAGGTACAAGGCGTGTCAGTTCTGTAATGGAGATGTTCTAACATTATCATAATTGAAGGGATTTTCTATTTTCAAGTATGGTATGGTATGGTTTATTTATTTGCACAGGGACAGTGCACAACATTTCATTGACCTTTGAAATAAACAAAAGAAAGATGCAGGTGCCAGGTTAGAGCAAAAATGCTTATTTCCACCTGTAGTCCCGGGACAGGTTGATTTTAATTAAATATACTGTAACAGAGATTGTAGATTGGTAATGGACCAGTGCATAAGAATAATCACATGTGCATACATATCAGATAAAATTCCGACCCTCACTATGCCATTTCTAAAAAAAACATTCAAAGTGATGTAAATCAAGTGAGCAGCACCTGCAGCCAATCATGAATCAGTGGTAGTGCAGCCTCTGCCGCTCAGTGATGGAATTCAGGAGGTTCTGAGCTTTCTTAGACTTTGACTTAGACAAACTTTATTGATCCACAAGGGAAATGATTTGGGTACAGTAGCTCACACATCACAATATAATATATGTAGAGGGTAACAAAAAATAGATGGAATAGCAAAAAAAAGAGCAAGAGACCAGTGTCATAATTATAAAAATAAAAAATAATAATATGTACAAGTCCAAATAAAAGTCCAAATAAAACAGAAAAATAAGTAATACATTTTAAAATAAAATATCAAATCACAGCTGTATACTGGAGACAAGAAGTTCTGTCCATGCAAAATATTCTGGCCCATATGTTGTTCTCAAGCAAAACACTGGAATAAAATCACTGAGTTCCAATGTTTGAGCTGAAGAGAAAGACACAGACAAGCCAAATAATGTGCTGAAGCTGTATTACAAATGTGAGGGGGATGTAGTACAGAGGAGCGTCCAGTGAATCCAATATAACACCCATTGTACAGTAAATAACGTCGTGACAGACATTTGTGGCACCACGGACAGCACCCACTCACTTCTGAACCCGATGACAGTGACACTGGTTCCCTGGACAGCGCGCTTACACAGGGTGCCTTAAAAACTCAGAAACATTGGATTTATTACTGTAACACTTGTCTACACCATGTTCTAAACAGCTAACATTTTTTTAACGAACACTCCCAGACGTCAGCACATCACTGCAATCCTTTTGTCTCTCCACTGACTTCCAATTTCTTTTAGAGTTGATTTTAAAATTGTATTGTTTGTTTTTAAAGCTCTTAACAGCCTTGCTCCTCTCTATTTGACTGATCGGGCTTTCTCTGTCGCTGGCCCCAGACTCTGGAACACCTAGTAATGCAGTGACACTTTGTACAATTTGTTTTATTTCATTGTTTAATGTTTTGCATGTTTTTATACTGTGTTGGTTTTATTGGAAAGCATTTTCAACATTCCATTTCAAAGTTCCAAGTCAGCTTTATTGGCAAAAACCATATGTACAGGTTGCACACACAGGATTTGAAATTGCAGCGCCCCCCTAGGCCCACAGTGAACATAAAACATCTGATAAACAAGATAAACAATAAACACCATGACTAAAACATCACATATACCTGTAGCATCTTGAGTGTTGCAAAGGGCTCTATAAATAACGATTGATTTCATTGATGTGATTAATACTTCACACTGCAGGGCTTAAAGCTCAATTCGGATTTTTTGTGAAATCCGATTTTTTTTGTGTGAAGTCCTTTACATTTCCAATTAAATGTGACTTGTATGTGATCTCCAGTGTGAACGTTAAATGCCCCAAAAGTGTCCCGCGTGCGCCTTGGACGACACGACGAGGTCACGTGCAGCGAGCGTGCTCAGTGTTTACGGAAGTCGCCTAAACATGGACACTAGCATTGAGCGCCTGGAGATTTTAAAGTTTCTGTCATACCGGAGACAGAACATGTACAACTTATTTGTTTTAAGGAAGAGATTGAGAAGAAGAAGGTTTTTGGCTTTGGCGTTTTTGCGGGGCAGTGGCAGCAATGTCCGTAGAAAGGAACGTGTTGGTGCTGAGAGTGGTGGGATTGCTATGTGCTTTGCTGCTTCACTGACATGGACTTCATACACAATTTTCGTATGACGAGAAGAACGTTTGTGTACATTTGTGATCCCTTATTTGTACCGCTCTCACTTGTTGATGATGTGTAGGGCGGATGAACGTGACCTGGTCGTTCAGACTGAAGTCACATGTCAAAAGATCGGATATGTATCGGTTTTAGGACCACATATCCAAGTGGCTTGGTTCACATTTGAAAAAATCGTCATTAAAAGATCAGATACAGGTCGGATAGGGGCGAAAAAAACAGATTTGGGTCACTGCAGGCTGCAGTCTGAACATAGCCTTCATCTTCCAGAATAGTTTTCAGCACTCGCTTTACTCATTTCATTGAACACAATTTGCACATAGAAACCTATAAAAAACTATAAAATGTTTCTACAGAATACCTTTTGAAAGGCACAATGTTTCTGTCGCAGAAGAAGGTACTTATGCCTTTTTCTTATTTAATGCTGAGAAAAATAAAAATGAAGTAAATCATTTAGGTGAACAAATCAGCTGAAGCCACATTAAGCGTCTGATGCTCTGAAGAGCATTTCCAAGGGCTTTAAGTTTTGATGCTGAGGTGTCTTTTCAAAAAGTCTGATTGTATCTTAAGTATCTTTTCAAATGTATCCGCTCAGTAGTTTTCTATGCCTCTTCCAAGGATAAACCACTTGTAATCATCATCAACAATCATCTTTATATAATAGTTGTTTCTGCAGGTACAAAGAGAAAACAGCTCTGTACCAACAAGTTTTCATCAGGCCAACGTTTCAGGGACACATTGTGCAAAATTGCTTTTAAAGAGCTTTTAAACATGTTTCAACCAGCATTGTTGCTTCATCAAAAACATACGTGGAGAGGTATTCAGCTTAATTGCCACTCTGCCTCTGACCCTCAGAAAATATGCGGTTTGAATTTTCCCACAATTGTTGCGTCACAGGTAGAAACTAAATACATAAGCTCCACCCACAACTATATTTAAAATGGAGCAACTGAACTGGGCACAACCTGGAGGACTAAAGGGGAGCGTGACAGAGGAGGAGGGGCGGGTCTGGACATATGAGGAACAGTGTGATTGGTCTAACGGGCATCCACACTTCAAACTCGCAAACTGACCCAAAAACGATTTGGAACAGTAGATTATGCTATTAATACCATATGCACAGTTTAATAGTGAAAAAAGTGCATTTCTACTGTTCAGGCATGCTTCTTATTAGTTAAAGGGATAGTGCATTTTTTTTTAAATGTTAATCTGTATCGGTTTCCTTCTAAAAGTTACGTGTGTTGACACCGGCTTACCTCTGACAGTCTCAGCTGATCCAGGTTCAGCTCGCTTTCTGGAGCCCACGTAAGTAGGTCCGGTAACTTCCCTGGAACAAGAAATAAAGCTTGTTTTTCTTCTCAAAACAAAACATTTGTCCGAAAGGTGATATATTTGCGTCCCAAACAGTTGTCCACGAAACATCCAGCAGCATAGATTGCATTCGTGTATTGTGTCTCTTGATTCGTATCACTGCGCGTATATTAGCTGTATTAGCCTGTTCACTTGTAAACTTCCCCTTACGGCGGACCGCATCTGCCGTACACTTCCGCTAAAGGTTAACAAATGTTTTGTTTTGAGAAGAAAAACAAGCTTTATTTCCATGTTCCAGGGAAGTTACCGGACCTACTTACGTGGGCTCCAGAAAGTGAGCCGAACTGGGATCAGCTGAGAGTGTCAGAAGTAAGACGGTGTCAACACACGTAACTTTTAGAAGGAAACCCATACAGATTAACATTTTTAAAAAAGCACACTATCCCTTTAAGATCAGTTTTCTCCCATGGTAATTACTTCTGCTGCCAATAGATAGAGCCCTACACCAGATTTTAGTATAGGGGGCACCTAAACTGGAAAATAACATCTGGTCTTAAACATTATTTTAAGTTAAGCCCAATAACAATACACAGAATTATTATAATTAGAATGTTAAATTCATTTTCTTCTGCTTAATCCGTGGTCCGAGTCGCGGGGCAACAGTCCAAACAGATCTGCTGCCCAGATCACAATGCACCAGCCCCCATGGATCCTCCTGCAGGGTCCTCCCGTGGACCCACCACCTGCAGGACGCTCCTTCGGGCAAATGGCCTTGATGTATTGTCATGGGGGCAATTATTATAGATAATGAAAAAAAAAAAAAAAAAAATCCAAATATAAAATGACATGTTTTTATACAAAATTCTGGAATTTTTAAAATCTGTTTTTATCACATGCCAACACATAGTCAGATGACACATAAGTGAACCATACTCATGCATTCATCAGGCTGTCTCCTCATATGACTCTCCCGTATCACTCACGGTGGCAGAAGTGACAAGGCTGCCTCATTAATCGCACTCTTATCTCTGTGTTAGCACATTAAGCACATTTGATGGCCTCCATGCTGCGTGCGTTATGATAGCAAATTGGATTAAGATGATTGCGATTAGCCTTGTCTTACACTATGGCCGATAACTTCATCAAGAACATCTGTTAATGACAAAAACAATGCCACGCGGAGAGACAAGATCTGAGGCAACCCCAATAAACATCCGATTGTGTTCAGATAACAGAAGGGAGATAGAGAGATAGAGGACAGGCCTGTAAAAGCAACTTCATTCATTTAGACTTTGTAAAAAGATTTGGAAAATGTCTGCAGCTGGAGCCATCCTGTAATGCTGCTATGTGCAGTGTTCTAAGTCAATTTAAATGTCCAAGTAAAGTCTTGAGTCCAAGTCTGAGCTGGCATTATTCAAGTTAAATAAAACGTCCTTTATTGTACAAAATTGACTCTTAGACTTAAAGCCATGTTATTACCTCCCCAAAAACATACTTGAAGTTGTGTTTTGTTACATTCACACATGTTTTAGTAACCCTTTATTATTACTCTATATCCCCAAAGCTAAAAATGCTCTGTTCCACCTTGTGATGTCATGAAGCGGTAGTTTTCGAGTTAACAGCTACCTTTACCTTTAGTTCAGCAGAGATTGGCAATTCCAGGGCTGAAATCATCCAAATGATTCTAATGAAGGTGTCTGGAGTTTAGTTGGAGCACTTCCCGTATTGCTACGTGAAATCAAAGGTGGAACTGAGTGTCTTCTGTTTGAGAGAACTCAGCTTAAAGGAATATTAACGTTTTTTACAATCTGAACCTTATTTCGTTAATAAAACAACGTCATGTACTCACCCATTGTACTTTGGTGTCATTTGGAGCATTTCCGGAGATTTTGTAGTTTAGCGATATCCGTAACGTGAGTGCTCGGGGCAGACTGTTGCGGTCACCAAATAACACAAACTTTAGTACTTTTCAAATCATAGAAGCTCAATGATAGTCTTCACTTTCGCTGGAGTCAAAAGTGGCCTGTAATACGATATCCATCCATGTTTTCATTGGATGACGAGGACATTCACAGCAGATTTGCAGATAACACGACCTCTCAGCTCTCGGTTACAGTCATAAACATCTTCGCTTGAGAAAAACCGAAATGGTGTGAACATGCATTTATCCCGGTTGTGAAAACCAAATGACAGCTTGGACGAAGTTGAGTTTTCACAGGCTTCCTCGTCACAATCTGGAGTTATTGAAGCTGTGGCTAGTTGCTTTCAGAATCGACCCAAACACGAAAACATGGATGGATATCGGATTACAGGCCACTTTTGACTCCAGCGAAAGTGCAGACTAACATTGAGCTTCTGTGATTTGAAAAGTGCTAAAGTTTGTGTTATTTGGTGACTGCAATCGCCTGCCCCGAGCACTCACGTTACGGATATCGCTAAACTACAAAATCTCCGGAAATGCTCCAAATGACACCAAAGTACAATGGGTGAGTACATGATGTTGTTTTATTAAAGGTCCCATGGCATGAAATTTTCACTTTCTGAGGTTTTTGAACGTTAATGTGAGCTCCCCTACCCTGTTTAGCCCTCCCCATGGTTAAAAGTTGTGAAATGTCTAAACTGAGCATTTGTGATCCTTTTCTGCGTTACAAAAAATCGGAGCTCAAACGGGCGATTTTGAACAAGGCACCTTATTGACGTCAGATCGAAAAAAGAAATGCAAATGCAGTTCCACCCCCGTCTGTCTGTACTCAGCGTCTCTGTAAATCACGCCCAGAGAGTTTGGACTGCGAATGCGCTAGGCAATGCGAAATGCGTTTTTTTATTTGCCTGGACGCCCGAGTGTTTCTAGGCTCGGAAGTCCTTTATCTGAGCCTCTGGACCTTTGAACAGCAGTGGTTTAATTTTATTTTATGTGGAAATGTGTTTATTTTTCAATGGAACGCTTCAAATCTCTCCCCCCGTGCAAAAACAAGGAAATGGATCAGCTGTGGGCTCTGAGCTCTGAGCGGAGAGTTTGGCCACGCCCCCACCCTCTACTATTGGCCATCTCTTTTCTCCTCATTTGCATTCAAGCAACAACGCCCAGAATAAAGAGTTTGAGAGAGATATTTATGACTCTTTCTCATCTCATCTTATCTCTGTTTCTCATGCACTGAGTGTTGATTTTGAAGAAGATTCATTTACAGTATTAGGGAACCATTAAAGGGACAGTGTGTAGGATTCGTGGCGCATAGGTGGTGTAGGTACCATGCACTTCCTCTTTTGGCTACGGCAGACCTCGAGGGTCACCCGGGCGCGTTGTAGCGCCGAAAGCTCGCGTGCCCGCGCACGAATCGCGCGCCGCTGTATACACGTATATACGGTTCCCCGTTCACTTTTTTTTTTTTTCGCATGAAAACACACAATCCCGATCATGATTCATGACAATCTACACATCAAATGAAACCTTACAGTCTCCTCTTTTTGACTATGCAATTCATTTCCCTGCACAACAAACACTCCCCGAGCACATGGGGCTTTTATACAGAAAAGCACAAAACGAGGTTAGCTTACCTTTGAAGGCTCTGCACAGGTCAAACTCTGTATTTCACCATAAACTTGGCCTCAATCTGTCCATAAGGATCCAGCGAATAAAA
Organism: Paratrypauchen microcephalus; assembly: GCA_036785185.1. Classification (NCBI taxonomy): domain Eukaryota; kingdom Metazoa; phylum Chordata; class Actinopteri; order Gobiiformes; family Gobiidae; genus Paratrypauchen; species Paratrypauchen microcephalus. The sequence continues at coordinate 2,684,116 of JAVJIX010000055.1, read as the reverse complement.
TCCAGTAAAACAATTTAGTCCAAAATACGTCTTAGATCCATTACAAGTGTGATACAGCAGCATGCTTCTTTACACGAGGCTCCCCCCTCCCCTTCCCCTTCTCTCCTTCGCTCCTCAGCTCCCAAATGCAGCGCGGCTAAGCAGCTGCTATCAGGAGCCGAGGCGAAGGATGAGCCCAAATGTCCTTCTGCGGCTCTCGTATTCAAAATGGCTGCCTCTATATGGGGAAGATCCCCCTTTTATGTGACTATATCTAAGTCCAAAAGAATACTTTGATTTCATGATGGAAGTGAAAAGGCTTGGAAAACAATGTATTTTTGAATGGGTATCTTCAATTTATGTAATTAACAGGTAAAAATCTTACACACTGTCCCTTTAAGGAGCCATATAAAAGCATCAAGAAGTACCATGTCATGGGATCTTTAACGAAATAAGGTTCAGATTTTAAGAACAGTAATATTTCTTTAAATATGCAGGTTTGTGTGTTAAACAAAACATAACTCCAGGTATGTTTGTGATGAGGAAACAACATTATAACAAACATCAGAAAATAGCACAATATGGAAGGTTGAGTCGAGTCAAACATCTAAAACCAGTCCATGTCTGAGTTCAAGTCCAGCTTTGATTCACAAGTTGAGTCCTGGGTTATTTTGGCTACGTTTGGACTGCAGCCTGAAGTGACCCAAATCTGTTTTTTTCACCCCTATGCGACCTGTATCTGATCTTTTAATGACATTCTGAACGACACAGATCTGATTTTTTCAAATGCGACCCAGGCCACTTGGATATGTGGTCCAAAAACCGATACATATCCGATCTTTTGACATGCGACTTCAGTCTGAATGACCAAACTGAACAGAACTGGGCCGTATTTTAGGAGATAAGCCCAGTGTTGAGCCGATAGAATTGCTGGATAGCTGTGTTACTGAAGAGAAACCCACAAAATGCCATGGCCAAAACCTTCTCCTTCTCAATCTCCTCCCTAAAACAAATTATTTGTACATGTTCTGTCTCCGGTACGACAGCAACTTTAAAATCTCCAGGCGATCAATGCTAGTGTCCATGTTTAGGCTACTTCCGTAAACACTGAGCACACTCATTGCATGTGACGTCGTCGTGTCCTCCAAGGCGCATGCGGGACACTTTTGGGGCGTTTAAAGTTCACACTGGAGATCACATACAAGTCGCATTTAATTGGAAATGTGAGCTGTAAGCCCTGCAGTCTGAACATAGCCTTTGTTGAAGTCAAATCATGATAATGGAATCTCGAAAACAGCTCTGAAGTTCGGGACAACTTAAGCTGGGGAAATCCGCTACATCAGGGGACCAAACTTAAGATCTTGAGCTAGTCTTGGTCTGGAGTACTTTACTGGGGAATTAGTCACTACTACTGCATATGTTTTAGCTTAGGGAATCAACCAGAAGCTTTCAACAAAATAAAGTAATTCTTGTTCAGCTTAACTAATTCTTTTTTGTCCAAGTGGATATCTTGTGCTGCTCCTACACCACCTGCTACCTGCACGTGTTCAAACAGATGGCCAGTCTCTTTAATGCAGTTCAGTTTGCAGACTTTTTCCCCATCTTCACCTTTCATTGCCAAATACTTACGGAAGACCGGCCTATTTCCTCAAGGATAGAGCTATGCCAACGGGACACCATTCCAAAACTCTGCTCCAATACAATCCCCGGTTTCTCATTAGTCTAAGCCCGCTCCGTTGGCCCTGTCCGTTTACCATCCATCAGTGGGGATTATGTTTTAATTGAAATTACCAGTAGACAAATCCCGGGAGGTTAGTTCATTGACAACAGTTGGTGTTGAAAAGCTGGTCATATGTGTTCCAAAATCCAAACTTTCAAGCATTGTGAAAAAATATCCTTGAGAAAAAGTATTCAACGTGGAATTATCAGAGAACTGACTCCAGTAGGTGCAGAAATCATGTTAGATTTGAGAGATTTTAAAGACATTTCTATGGTCCAATGTAGTTCAGTTGGGTGTGTTTGCCGACTGACCGTAAAGGTTGCCAGTTTGATTCCTTTTCAGTCCAATTTGTTGTCCTTACGCAAGACACAAGACTTCACTTTGTACACGGAGTGATTGTTCAAAAAGGCAAGTTTATTTGTATCGTACAATTCATACACAAAGTAATTAAATTCATAGTATTATAGCATTATAGTAATTAGAATTGAATAATTTCTCACAGGATATATTTAAAATCATCAGTTTTTCTGATTTTACTACTTATAGGTATGTGTTTGGGCAAAAGGAACATTTTTCTTTGAGTCTATAAACTACTAACAACATTTCCCCCAAATTCCAAATAAAATATTATCGTTTAGAGCATTTATTTGCAGAAAATGGTCAAAATAACAAAAAGATACATGTTTTCAGACCTCAAACAATGCAAAGAAACAAGATCAAATTCATTTTAAAACAACATAATACTAATGTTTACACTTAATATATAACGAATATTAACGTTTTTACAATCTGAACCTTATTTCGGTAATTAAACAACGTCATTTACTCACCCATTGTACCATGGCAGCATATCGGATTACAGGCCACTTTTGACTCAAACGAAAGTGCAGACTAACATTGAGCTTTTGTCATCTGAAAAGTGCTAAAGTTTGTATTATTTGGTGACCGCAACAGCGCGCCCTGAGCACTCACGTTAACGGATATCTCTAAACTACAAAATCTCTGGAAATGCTCCAAATGACCACCAATGATGATGTTTTATTACCGAAATAAGACTGAGATTGTAAAAACTTGAATATTCCTTTAAGAAGAGTTCAGAAAACAATATTTGGTGCAATAACCATTATTTTTAATCACAGCTTTCATGCGTCTTGGCATGCTCTCCACAAGTCTTTCACATTGTTCTTGGGTGACTTTATTCCACTCCTGGTGCAAGAACTGAAGTAGCTCAGCTTTGTGTTTGTGTTGGAATTCAACAGACGCTGGAATGGAATGGCTGTAATGCATGTAGAGATGCTGATTTCAGAAAAAAAAATGCAGTGGTCTCTTTATTTTTTCTAGGGCTGTATTATTATAGTAATTATAATTTAATAATTTCTCACAGGATACATTTAATGTTGGATTGTGTGATGTGGAGGGGCCACACATCTCCATGGAGTTATTTCTTTTTGACTTCTTTCTACAGTGTGACATTAAACTTACTGACCTCGCATTTAGTCAGTGATTAGTGTTTCTAATTTTCACTAATTTTTACTCCTAGCAGGCTTGCCTCTCCACAGATCTGACCTGTAACATGGTCTGGTGTCTCAATGGAGATAAGTTACATAGTGCATCTTAAACTTTCTATGCCTGTATCCAAGACCTCCAAAGAAATTGCAAGAAAGCTAATGAAGTGAGTTTCACTTTTATGTAAATGAATTCATGAATTGTATTAAGGTATTCTAGTGTTGTTTATTATCTTAATTCTGAAATGCCCCCCAATAAAAATATATACAGTAATCCCTCGTTTATCGCAGGGGTTAGGTTCCAGAAATAACCCGCAATAAGAGAAGTCCGCGAAGTAGGACAATTTTATATTTTACAATTATTCTACATGTTTTAAGGCTGTAAATGCCTCACCACACACATTATACACTTTTCTCAGACTGGAATTAACCTTTTCTCACATTTCTCTCTCGTTTAAACACTCAAACTTTCATAGATTTTCAACAAAATGTATTAATAGTGAAGCGTGGGGGGGAGACACAGCTCCGTCGGAAGCCCTGCCGGACGAGCGAGGAGCGCGGAGACATAAGTCACTGGATCCGCAGGAAGCACCGCGCTCATCCAACGGCACTGCCACTTCCCGAGACGCGACGCGCACCAACCCCTTGGAGAAGTGCGCGACACGTGCACCCCTCATCGTGGTCAAATCCGTGACAGAGCAGCACGACCGGCGCGAGGCCGCGCGTACACCGAGGCTGTGAGCACGAGATCGAACCGCGGCGCCCGGACCGCGTCCTCTCAGCCCAAGCCACAAACCAGCCGCACGAAACCAGGTACAGGTTTAGACCTGGATTAGACCTGGTCTAGACCTGGTTTAGTTCTGGTCAAGACCTGGTTTAGTTCTGGTTTAGACCTGGTTTAGTCCACGTTTAGTCCTGGTCTAGTTCTGGTCTAGTCCCTGTCTGGTCCTGGTCAAGTTCCAGTCTGGTCCCGGTCCCCCCCCGCGTCCCCCAATCGGCAAAGGTCTACAGTCTCTTAGCCAATCAGGACGCAGAACACAATATTACACAATAAAAAAAAATGTTACACTATAAAAAAAAATGTTACACTATAAAATTAAAAAAACAAAAAAAACAGAAGCAGCGAGGTCGTGAACAGTGAACCGCGATAGAGCGAGGGACCACTGTATATACATCTATGGATCTCTGGAAGACACAATGCAAATATTCCTATTTTTGCAGATTTTGCCTTGACACTCTTGACTTTTGGACGGCCTTTCTCTCTGTCAGCTTTGAGCCCTTTTCTCTAAATCTGTCACAGTTTCATTCCTCGCCAACAGCATGGTCGCGTATGCCTGTTTTTGACAACTCAGATTCTGTTCCCCTTAACCCTTCACACCATCTTTACCTCCTCCTCTACATTATCGGCTCGTCTGGAACATAATGCTCTGTGTTCCCGTCCCTCTCGCCTGGCTTTTTCCAGACACTCAAGAAGCAATTAAACCTCCAACTTTCCCGTCACTTCACTCCATATTAGTATATAAGAGTCTGAAATGTATTAAACAAGACAAGGAGTTGGCAATGGTGACTCGGGAGCGTTATGAGGTTGGGGTGTTATCTAATTTACTGTCAAGACCTCAGCCATAGTACCAACAAGCCTGTCAGCAGGTGTAGAGGGGAGACAGGGGTTGGAGAGCTGTCAGCTAATCAAAGAACTATTAATATCAACTCAAAAACATGTGGAGCAGGTAAAACATGAGGGCTGAGGAAGTCCTGATCAAGGATAGCTCAAGAATTGCCCTAGTGGTATTGGAGGGTGGGTCAAATGCAAAGGACAAATTTCTGTACAGGGACAATAGAGTGTACCTGTGTGGGTTTGTGCAAGATTTATGTTCAGTCGTTTCAAATCACCATTGATCAGATTGGGTGTTGGATTGAGAGGTTTACAGACCGTCCTGACAGTATGAGCATGTGGTTAAAACTTTGTATTGTTTAATGTTCAGGAAGTTAATATTGAAAGGCTTTTTATGTTTTTTTTAATAAGAGAAAATAAATATAAATAAAAAATTGACACTCTTGAGGGGAAAGCTTTGCTTATTGTCTAGCTCAGTGTTTCCCAACCTTTGTTGTTTTGTGTACCCCCTGAGCCTTTTTGTCATACCTCGAGTACCCCCTCACTCATACGTGTTGCAACGACCGATTATTAAATGAAAATCATTTTATTTCATCTCCTTGATTTGAAAATATTCTCAGACATTTTCTCTCTTTTCTTTAACTCAGATTTACTCAAATTAGAATAAAAAATAAATAAAAAATCTCCCCCTGCGCCTGGCAGCGACACTGCCAAGTACCCCTTGCAGTGTGCTCGCGTACCCCTGGTTGGGAAAAGTGTATGCAAATGTTAGAGGAGTCTGGGCATGATTTTAGTTGATGATGAAAATCAAAGTGACTTGCACACATCTAAGGGCCTGTTTACACAAGAACGCTTACGGGTAAAAACGGCAAAATATTTTATCGGAAGTTTCGTTTAGATGGTAATGGCGCTTTGGAGGCTTAAAAATGCAAACAACTGAAACGGCCCTCCAAAGTGGAAAAGTTGAACATGCTTCGTCGTAGCGTTTTTGTCTACACTGCCCAAGACGCCAAACTCTGGTCAAATCTGCTGACGTCGTGTACGCGTTTACGACACATACATGCGCACATATAGTCTATGCTGCGCCTTGTTGTGCCTTCGTTGCTTTGTAGTCTAACGTGGTCTGAAGCAATAGTTGAACTTCTTCGTCTGACCACACAAATTTGTTTTTGCTACCGGTAGCCATGTTTTGTTTTGCTTTTCACGGCGCAGATGAGAAGAAGGAAGATGCTACGCATGCGTGCGGACATAGTGATAATGTATCACAGTGCCACCTAGCCACCTGGCATGCATACCCAATCGAATTCCACGCACGTTTGCGTCACCGTATGAACGCAGATTTCCTCCCAAAAACGCTCATTCAAATGTATAAGAAACTCATTGACACTAGAGGCAGCCCAAATCTATTTTAACAGCATGATTATGTCCCGGTTTCACTACTGTATAACCTGCTGGTCCCAGGCCAATAAAACCACACTGAGACCTTTAGAATCACTCCACAAACAATCACTCAAAATTTTAGACAAGAAGCCGCGACAACACAATCATTGCACAATCCTCCAAAAATACAGACTCTTAAACTTCAACAATATTCAGAAATATGCCTCAATTATAATGACCCACAAAATACTAAATAACTCTGCACCAGCTCCTCTTAAGAACTTCATCAAGTACACATCCACAGTAACAACACGAACCACACGAGCTTCCACCAACAGCCAATGCAATATACCAAAACTCAAAACAACATTTGCACAATCTTCCTTTTCCTACAGAGCCATTAAAGACTGGAATGATACACCAACTAATCTCATAAATCTAACGGACTATTCCACCTTTTCCACACTGTATGAAAAAGTGGCTGTGGAATAATCAAAACTGCCAGCACACACCACGTTAACCAGCAGGTTATACAGTAGTGAATCCGTTAATCCGTTAATACAGCATTGAAATCAAATATAAGAATTATGTTTTTATGTGTTATTGTTATTGTGAATGATATGGTGTGTAAATAGTACATGGATGTGTGTGATTGTGTGGTTTGGGTTAATGTTAGTGGGTGTATATTGTGTTTTGCTGTGTTACTGCGTAATGAGATGTGTGTCAAAGTTAAATGTGTGATGCTGTGTGTGTGTGTGTGTATGTGTGTGTTTTAAGAGAGAAAATCTCTGATTGCTTTTATTGATATAGACCGTTGTTTTTTATCCATGTAAACAGGGACTGTGGATGGAAATTAGCTTTGTAGCTATACTCTGGTGCAGAACATCTCTGCACTCATCTTTGTACATAATGTCTCTGTACATTGTCCCTTCAAATAAAGACTAAACTAAACTAAACTAACGTGGAATAAAAAGTGAAAAAGCAACGCTACTTTTGCGTCTTGTGTTCAGACCGTCATCATATAAACATAACTTAATACACTGTGATGCACATCTCAGCGGGCGTAGTTCCAATGAGCAGCCATAAAACCATATTGATAACATGGCTGCTCTGTACACAGAACACCAGCTGCTTTTTCTCTTCCCTCTGCTTTCATTAGCCGTTAAATGCTCAGGGAATAAAGTTGCCTTCTTTGTGCAGGTAAAGACGTGTGAATACAAAAGTCCTGTGCCCTTGTTTTTTAATCAGAGCTACAGAGCATGGTTTAGGTGAGGTTTATAATGCTGATTTTTACATCACCTTAACATAAAGAGGTGTACCTGCACTTGCTTTACCTCTTCATATTGCACCTGTGGGCTTACCATCACTGCCACACAGTAAGGCACCCACCAGCCCGGGAATCAAACCTGGCACCGTCTTGCTGTGAGGCGAGCATTCCCGCCAACATGCCGGCAGCACCAAACCTTGCACTAATAATGGACCGGCCCGGTTATACCTGGAGGGATTGTGGCGTCATCTAATTAACTGTCACAACCTCAGCACCACAGCACCCAGCTCCAAGCACCAGGCCCGGGGGTTTGTGGAGGTGTGAGGGGGTGGAGAACTGTCATGGCTGCCCAAACTCTCACTGTCTTCCCATAATGAGCCCTGCTGGATGAATCATCTCCCATTGGAAAAGCACTAAATATTCATGTCAATTTAAGGGTACATGGCCAATATGCTGCTGGTTTAAAACATAGGAATACAACCAACTGGACCTGGGATGCCATTATCTTCTATATTATACTGCAGTGCACCATGCTGTATTATTCTGTACTACTTTATACTGCACTGTTGTTTATACTACAGCTCTGGGAAAAATAAGAGACAAAATTGTCATTTTTTTCTCATTTTACTACTTATAGGTATGTGTTTGGGCAAAAGGAACATTTTTGTTTGAGTCTATAAACTACTTTCCCCCTAATTCCATATAAAAAAAATATATTGTTTACAGCATTTATTTGCAGAAAATGACAAATGGTCAAAATAACAAAAAAGATACATGTTTTCAGACCTCAAACAATGCAAAGAAACAAAATCAAATTCATTTTAAAACAACATAATACTAATGTTTACGCTTAAAGGTACACTGTGTAAGATTTTTACCCGTTAATTACCGAAATTGAAGATACCCATTCAAAAATACAGTGTTTTCCAAGCCTTTTCACTTCCATCATGAAATCAAAGTCTTCTGTTGGACTTAGATATAGTCGATTTCACCTGCATAAAAGGGGGATCTTCCCCATGTAGCGGCATCCATTTTAACTACGAGAGCCGCAGAAGGACATAATGTATTTTGGGCTCTGCCTTCGCCGTTTTTTTTTTTTTTATAGCTGTCGGCACTGGCCCGTGGATTTCACACACTTTCACTTTCGGGTTCATGGCGGGTTACGCGTTGCTTGCGCATACCGCCACCTACTGGTTCCTGGGAGATTCTGCTACTTATTACTGTCGTTTATGACCCTCGAAGTCTGCCGTAGCTAGAACCGGAATTGCAATACCCACCATCCACCAATGCGCCACCATCCTACACAGTGTACCTTTAAGAAGAGTTCAGAAATCAATATCTGGTGCAATAACCCTTATTTTTAATCACAGCTTTCATGCGTCTTGGCATGCTCTCCACAAGTCTTTCACATTGTTCTTGGGTGACTTTATTCCACTCCTGGTGCAAGAACTGAAGTAGCTCAGCTTTGTGTTTGTGTTGGAATTCAACAGACGTTGGAATGGAATGGCTGTAATACATGTAGAGATGCTGATTTCAGAAAAAAATGCAGTGGTCGCTTATTTTTTTCCAGCGCTGTATATTATGCTATAGTATACTGTGGTAATACTACACTATGCAATACTTTACTATACTATTAGACAGTACTACACTCTGATGTAGTATATCAGGGTTGTACAAACTATGGCCCAGGGGTCAAATCCGGCCTTTTGACCAATTTTTGTTGGTCCCCAGGGGTCCTGCTGAATTGGCCCAAATGATCATAGAGTCATTGAGCAGCACTTTTTACTTCAAATTCCGGTATCTTGATCACTGCGACCTCAATAACAACTCAATGCATTACGATACAGAACTACAATTTGCGTTCTAGGTGTTGTGGCTCTGTCAAACTCGTGTAAAATGCATATATCTGAAAGTCTCACTGTACTCACCAGCTCTAAAGCCCTCCATTATGGATATGTTTGTATATGCGCCCTTATCCCTGGGTGGAAAAAGTTTGGACACTCCTGTAGTATATTATGTTTACATTGGTTCCCAGCCTTTTTTCCTCAAAGAAAAAAACACACACACACACACACACCCATCACATGATGAAAAATGATGACTGAAAAGCATTTATCAAATACTAATAAACATGGTGGTGTTTATGCTTCCATACCCATTTTCCAATCATTTTCCAGTCAACCATTGCAATCATTACTATTTCATTTGCTTTGATGATACAGCTTTTTGGTTTTTTTGGTCTCTTATTTTGGTCTCTTATTTTTTTTCCAGAGCTGTATGATCCTCTAACCAGACAAAACTGTAGGAACCCCTGAAATCTCAGGTTGTGCTATGCTATACTATAGTATAATATATTGTGCTGTGTGATACTATGCTAAACTGTGCTATGCTATACTATACTGCAGTGTTTCCCAACCTTTTTTGTCTTGTGTACCCCCTGAGCCTTTTTGTCATACCTTGAGTACCCCCTCACTCATACTTGTTGATAATTCTCCAAAAGTAGAACGTGACACAACAGATTATTAAATGAAAATCATTTTATTTCATCTCCTTAATTTGACAATTTAATTCTCAGGCATTTTCTCTCTTTTCTTTAACTCAAATTTACTCAAATTAGAATTTAAAAAATCAAAACAAATCTCCCCCTGCGCCTGGCAGCGACACTGCCGAGTACCCCCTGCAGTGTGCTTGCGTACCCCTCGGGGTACTTGTACCCCTGGTTGGGAAACACTGCTGTACTGTGTAGAGAAGGTTGCAGTATGAGTCACCTGAACACTGTTTTCGCAATTAAGATATTTCGGCTCTCATCCAAAAGTCCTGCCTCCTAAGGGAGAAGTTTTAAAGTGAAACTCCCCTATACTACTGAACTATGTCAAACTATACGGTGCTATGCTATAGTATACATGGCATCATAGTATAGACCACACTTTCCTGTTTATTGCAAAGTTGTTTTAGTCAAAATTAGGAGCTCATTCTGCTATCTGATCTCAAACACACAACGTGAACATCAACAACTTTTACATGAAGGTATTTATTTTTTTGAAATAGTGAACAAATCCACATAACAATTGTTTGTGTCGTGTATTTGTTTTGAAGTTCTATTATGATTTACAATGACTGTCGTCTTGAGTAAACCCTGTCTAGTTTGAGGTCTCACCAGAGCTGAGCGCAGGCCCGTGGGTGTGGTGAGGCGACAGCTCCGGGTAGAGAAGTGTCATGGCCGCCCTAACGCTCACTGTCTCTGCGTAATGAGCAGTGGTGGGCTGGCTGTCTCCGCGCTGTGGTAAAATGTCGCTGGCGCAGGCCCAAAAGCACGAGGGCTGACAGGGCTGGAGGCGACTGGGCTGCCTGCCGGAGCAGCTGTCAGGGCCCTGTGAAAACTATACAGCCACACTTTTAGCTCTTCCACGGGGGAAGACTCTGGCACAATGGATGAGTGAGGGGTCCTTGTTACCAAGTTGCCCCTGATGTGAAGTGATGTCTACGCACTGCAGCGAAAGGTGTCAAAGTCGTTGTTAAAATAATACCACATTTGCACATTTTGGGTTTTCAAACGCATCCGAATCCATCAGCTGATCTGCTTGACTCCACGCAACTTCTGAGGCAAAGCAGAAAGTGTACTGGTATTTGTTTTGTTAAGAACATCTAATTAAAAGTCGCTAACACTTTTGCTGTGCTGACAATGATATTACACATTAAATTAGCCGAAAACAGTCAAGTGGCAGAGAACTACACATTTCACTGCTTTAGCGTTCCCCATGCTGTGATCTGGTACAGATCGTGAGCTACTGGCATTACAGGGAATTATCAAGGAGAAAAGAAGCACACAGTTGTAAAGAACACAATTTGATGGCAGAAATGCTTTGGGCGAGAACATTGAATCTGAGTATGGCTTTTTCTTATGATGCAGTAATCCTGTGAAAAGATAAACCTGTTTGGTGACTGCTCAGAGGCAACCGACTTTTTACAGAGGACCATTGCATTTTTTTCTGAAATCAGCATCTCTACATGTATTACAGCCGTTCCATTCCAGCGTCTGTTGAATTCCAACACAAACACAAAGCTGAGCTACTTCAGTTCTTGCACCAGGAGTGGAATAAAGTCACCCAAGAACAATGGGAAAGACTGGGACTAAACCCGGTCTGAACCCAGACTAAAGCAGGTCTAAACTAGGACTAAACCAGGTCTGGACCAAGACTAAAGCAGGGATGAACCAGGACTAAACCAGGTTAAAAAGAGAACTAAACTAGGATTAAATCAGGCCTAAACTTGGACTGAACCAGGACTAAATTAGGATTAAAAAAGAGCTAAACCAGGACTAAACCGGGTTAAAACAGGGACTAAACAAGGACTAAACTAGGACTAAACACAGTCTGAACCAAGACTACCCAAGAACAATGTGAAAGACTTGTGGAGAGCATGCCAAGACGCATGAAAGCTGTGATTAAAAATAAGGGTTATTGCACCAAATATTGATTTCTGAACTCTTCTTAAGTGTAAACATTAGTATTGTGTTGTTTTAAAATGAATTTGATCTTGTTTCTTTGCATTGTTTGAGGTCTGAAAACATGTATCTTTTTTGTTATTTTGACCATTTGTCATTTTCTGCAGATAAATGCTCTTAACAATAATATTTTATTTGGAATTTGGGGGAAATGTTGTCAGTAGTTTATAGACTCAAACAAAAATGTTCCTTTTGCCCAAACACATACCTATAAGTAGTAAAATCAGAAAAACTGATCATTTTGCAGTGGTCTCTTATTTTTTTCCAGAGCTGTATATTTTTGATGAGGGAGCAACGTTATAACATGGTTAAAAGCTCAAACAAGTCCATTTTACATGAAGCGTGTCAGCAGTAGAGTCGCACGCTGTAGAATACACTTCCCCTGATTAGAAACAATGCTAGATCAATCTGACTTTTGCCAGATACTGTGGAACATTCCTGACAAAGCAATATAATTGCCATGGAAATGTCAAAAACATTACCTTTATTATTTGGGTTACGAAATTTCAATGAACCTTAATGATATTTAACAGTCCTGCTGTACTTTAGCATACACAAACACTCCCCCGGGTTAACAACGAAGCCATGTTTGCTCACGATAACAATACACTCTGTTCTACTACAAAGCCACCGCAGTCCCACAGGCATCACCCACTGTTCGAATTATGTTCTGCCTCTTGCTAATGAATAGTGCTTGTTCATGTAGGCTCCAGTCCACAGTCATGTCATATTACCACATGTATCCTGTGAATGGTGTCATTTAGGACCGGAGTGTGCACACAGCCATTAAAAACCCCATCGGGGACTCTGGTTTGATGTGTTAACCTTTCAAGGAGAGCCACTTTAGCTCCCGAAATTGGCTCAGTTCTCCGCTAAGCCCTTCACCACCTGTAAGTCAAAACCTCTATGGAATAAAGGGGGGAAAAAAACACACGTTCTAGACGGAAGGAAACTTGGGACCAAAATAGGAATGTCTAATTGGCAGTAGCTTAAATTGGCTGACATGAGCATCCATCTGCTGAAGGTGCAAGATGTTGTGGAGAGCACGCTAATTAAAAGTACTTGAAAGATAATTTGGGGAATTGGAGGGTGTTTAATGGCTGTTAATGTAATTCGAGAACATTAGGAAACACAGGAGGAGACGCGAGCCATTATTGGAGATGTTAGAATAAAAGAAAGATAGGCAGTAAATCAGAACAACGCAGTGAATCATCTGAAAATAAAACTATACCGTCTTCTTTTAAAGGGCCCATATTACTCTATTTTCTGATCTATGTTGTAATGTTGTCTCATTACAAACAGACCTGAAGTTTTGTTTCATTCACACATGTTTAACACACAAACAATGCATATTTAGGGGGTATTCTTATCACATATGTGACCGGCCGCAGCAAAACAGGACACAAGTCGTCTCGGAGGTGTTTTGAGTTATTTGCAGATTCTGAAAGTGTAGATTCTATGCTTTCCAACGATCCCTTACACATGTAAATCTGGGACCATTTGAAGAATTTGTGGCCATTTGAAAGCAGCACATTCTGAAAACAACAATCTGAGAAATTCCACGTTAAAGATTCTCTTGTCCAGGCCTTCAGAACTCATTTGCATGACAAGCTAAGCCCTCCCCCATCACTAACTATCACTATGGTGTGGTGTTTACATTCAGGAAAGGTCAGAATTAGAAGCTGCTTTAGTCCTGGTTTAGTCCGGGTTTAGTCCTGGTTTAGTCCCGGTTTAGTCCCGGTTAAGTCCTAGCAGAAATAGGCTAGGCTGCGCACACACCGGTTAAAGTTTATTGCTGACTGCAGCGGCCGTCATGAAATGTGATCCATACGAAAGCTGAATTAGTATTTAAACATGTCCTAAAGTCTATAAAGTAAATGTGTTCCTGCAAACATCATCGGGTGCACTTACTTGCCTCGTTGTTTGCCTCGTTGTCTGATTATTCATGTATCCACGCTCTTTCGGCAGTAAAGTATCCGATCACATTCTATACATAAGAGAAATGGATGTGTCCATCCGGAGAAACGGAAGTGTCCATCCAGAGAAACGGACGTGTCCCAAAATGTGTCCCGTGTCCCGAGGAGAGACGCCTTCCTTCTTATGTAGCATTTACAGTCAAAGTTATGAATTTCTTAAGTTGCGTTGCTGAACTGCAGCTACATATTCAGGAGCTGTGCACAGCTGATAGACGGAAAAAGTAAACAAAAGAGCGCTAATGTCACGTGATTGGTCCGCAGCGGTAGGATGGTAATTTAGACACACCTCGATTCTTTCAGAAAAACAAGCCAATTTCACAGACAAAATGTATGCTTTTTAAGCAGCCAATGCTGATATCTGAAACATGGAGTGGGTTCTTCATGATTTCAACTAGCACATACTGCAAAAAAACGAAAATCACAAATTTTGAAAAAAAAAAAAAACCCTAAAAACTCGATTATCTGGATCTCACTAATCCTGAGTTGCGTCCTCTTTCCAGGTGCTCAGTCACATATAGAAGACACTGTTCCACCTTATGGTGTCATGTGGCAATACAGGAAGTGATCCAACTCCATGCACCTTCACTAGAATCATTTTGATAATTTCAACCCTGGAATTGCTCATCTCTATTAACCAAAGGGTAAAAGGAGCTGTTATCTTGAAAGGTACCTCTTCATGACATCACAAGGTGAAACAAACCATTTGAGCTTTAGAATACACACAGACTAATAAACCAGGATTACCAAACGTGAATGAAACACAACTCCAGGTATGTTTTAGAGGAAGTAACAACATTCTAACATGGCCTGTAACAACATCCATCGATATCTAAGAGGCAGAGTGGACTAAGTGGGAGGGACAAGAAGGTGTTCATGACTCAAGTCCTTTAACTTGCTTTACATGTTTCAGATTATCAGTTATTTCCTGTAACCTTTGTCCGAAAGCTATGTCCATGTATTAATACTAGTCCTCTTTAGTGCTTTTCCAGGTGCTCAAAGTCACTTTACAATTTTGTGCATTATTCATTCACTCCACACACACACTGACGGACCACCAACACTACACACAATAGCCGTGTCTCAATTCTCAGTGTGCACAGTTCGGAGCGTGGTTTTAAGGGCATGTATGTCACATCCGGTGCAACGACTGCTGTCCCATTTCTTTTTTGTCCCATGCACAGTTTCAATAGAAATCGGGGTGTGGACCAACTGCATGAAAAAGCACACTCCGCGCAGTCATTATATCCCAGCATGTACCGCTTACTACTTCTTCTACGGGAGAAAATGGAGTCGGCGGCTGCATCTAGTAGTTGTGAGACCTGTCGTGTTTTGCCGACGCCCATGCGGTCTGCGGACTGCACTCAGGGCTGAGCAAGTATGCACAGTCTTGACTGCAGTCTGAGCCCCCTTAAAACCACGCTCCGAACTGTGGACTCTGAGAATTGAGACACGGCTAATATTCATCATAGGCAATGTGGGTGAAGTGTCTTGCCTAAGGAAACAACCCTGCCACCCAACTGTGGCACCTGTTATTCCTGCAGTCTCCCATCCAAGTTCTGACCACGCCCTGCTCACCTTCTGAGATCTGTTGACAAGGAGATGTGGCCACGTGTTTTGTAGGTTACTTAATGTAGAGGGAGAAGGATATGTAAAAAAATATATCACAATTGTAGTTTGTAAATATGCAAATACAGCATATTAAATTAAGGTTTCACTGTGATAATCTGGGAGCTACACTGAGGTTTAGCAGTCTTCGAGTTGTACATTACCCCTACTTAAAGCAATCAGACATACAGTACTTTTGATCTGATTGTGCAGAGCTTCATTACATAGGAGTCGATAAATCAAACTTTATGGCAAAAGGAGAATTTCAATTTGTTCACTGGGCGAAAGTTTATTTGGTGGAATACGTTTCGCAGCTCCTCCAAGCTGCTTCTTCAGTTCTGGCTAGAGTTCTGGTGGACACTGCTTAAAAACTGTCTGAAGGGAGGAGCTACAATGAAATTACTATGAAACTATCACACCTATCTGTTTTCAGTTTCTGTTAGTTAGGTAAGCCTATTCAATATGCAGTGTGAATGTGGGGTCTTGTTAGCAGAACCATTCAGGGCCATAATGGGTGTCGCATATGGCTGTTTTTTTTTGGCCCTGAAGGTGAAACGTATTCGATCAAATAAACTTTTGTTCAGGTTGTACATTAAATTTAATTTAATTCTCCTTTTGCCATCGATTCTACACGCACAAATCAAACTTTAGATGAACCCAGTTGAGAGAAAAGCATAAGCAACCTTCACAAATACACAAAGCATTCCCCTTCTCTTACTCATGTAGGAGTGCTATTCAACCTGTTCCTGCAACTAAAACATTTCGGGAGCTACAACCACGGTATACAAGCTACTTTCTCAGGCACTTGAGATTTAATAAACACACATGAACACATTATTATTGTCCTCATAAAATAAAATAAAATTTAATTTATTTTCAAAAAGAGTTTCTGCATGAATTAGAGCTCTGTGAGACCATCCAGCTCTGTTACTAATTTACTCCTCAGTAAAGGAGATCACATTTTTATATAGCGCTTTTCCACCTTCAAGGCAATTTACAACAAGGAACCTATTCATACACAGTGTACACAGACACTAGGGGTGAGGTGTGTAAGTGTCTTGCCCAAGGACACAACTACAGCATTCATCTGTGGGAGCTGGAATTACACCGCCAACCTGCGGGTCAGTGGATCAGAGCACTCATTCAGTTATGTTTATGTCGAGAGCGGGATTCGAACCCCCAACCAATCCGTGGACAAACGCTCTACCAACTGAGCTACTGCCGCCCAATCAGGAGATTATTCCCATGGCGTCAGGGCTGGAGAGAACGTTCATGTTTTTAAGAGTGGGCTCAAGACTCAAAAACTGTAATGCACTACTTATTACTTGTTACTGTCATTTTAAAGTAATGCCTTACATTACAATATTACTCTAAATAAAAAGTACAGTGAACCCTTGCTCTATCGCGGTTCACTGTTCGCAGCCTCGCTGTTTCGCAGATTTTTTTTTTTTTTTTTTTTTTCTTTTTTTTTTATAGTGTAACATTTTTTTTACAGTGTAACATTGTGTCCTGGGTCCTGATTGGCTAAGAGACTAGACCAGGACTAAACGTGGACTAAACCAGGACTAAACCAGGTCTAAACCTGGAGTAAACTACCTTTTTAAAACTGCTTTTAATGTTTCTTAATGTTTAATGTTTTTCTGATTGTTTATTGTTTTGTTACTTGTTTTATTACTGATTTTACCTCTTGTACAGCGTCTTTGAGTGTCTTGAAAAGCGCTTTATAAATAAAATGTATTATTATTATTATTATTATTAAACTAGGTCTAGACCAGGGATGGTCACGCAGGGTGGTAGGGACAGAGTCTCTGATGTCCTTCACGAGAGCGCCTGGGTGACAGGAGGTGTGGCCTTTGTTTACTTGCACGAGCCCGACCATGGAAGAGCCAAGAATGAACACGGACGGGCCTGGCCCGGACACCGCGCGGCCGGGGGAGCCGCAGCGGGGGAGGACACTCGCGCTCAGAGAGGGGACAGTGGGTCTTCCCCCCTCACGCCTAGCAGACAAACCCGACCCCGTCCTAGAGAGCAGTGGAGTATTGGCGACGCATTGATAGCCATGCCCCGAACTCCGGGGCGGTCTGATATTGGAGCTGGGGTGAAATGCAACCAACCCTTGTGAGCGCAGGTTAGTGGGGGAAAATCCTCATGGTAGAGCTGATCGGGGCTTTAGACCAAGCCCCTCGCTGAAGTGTTCGTACCTGTTCGGGTGGTGAGGGCTGGTGCTCAGAGGCGTCTTCGGAGCAGTGAACCATGTCAGCCAGTTCGGCACTGTTAGCGGTGGCTTGAGTCTTGCCCAAAATGATATCCAGGTCGCTTTCCACTCGACTTTCGCACATGACATGGATATGTTGTTCCAAAACAACGCATATCCATGTGCACGTGTCCGCGCGCACGTGTCCGCACCCCTCCCCCACGCTTCACTATTAATACATTTTGTTGTAAATCTACGAAGGTTTGAGTGTTTAAACTAGAGAGAAATGTGAGAAAATGTTAATACCAGTCTGAGAAAAGTGTATAATGTGTGTGGTGAGACGTTTACAGCCTTAAAACATGTGTAATAATTGTAAAATATAAAGTTGTCCTACTTCGCGGATTTCACGTATTGCGGGTTATTTCTGGAACCTAACCCCCGCGATAAACGAGGGATTACTGTAAGGCATTACACTACTTTTGCATTACTTTAGTTATTCTCGCCAAAATGACTGGAAATAAGGATTTGGCAATCTACAGTGCAAATCTCTCATGTGTCATGACTTTCACCTGCCATCCATAATTTCGTGGTGTTATGGCACCTCTACAAGGGCTTTGTCAAATTGCTTGTCGAAATTGCATTTCGACATGGAAAGAGGTTTGGGATTCACACACAGTGTGCATTTAACTAAAATGTTCTTGGAGTCCTTATTTTGAACGAAGTGAAAGTAGTGGGCGTATGCCCATCTTGAAAAGGAGCTAGCGCTGTCCGATTCTTCTGGTTCTGTCATCCTTTGTCAGTCTGCCAGTTCGAGACGAAGTAAAAGGAAATGAAATGGTCTGCGCGGACTTTTATATCACTAGCTGATCTCGCGTAACTTTGTATGAAATGTAATGTTCTGCGCGGACTTATCAGATTGTATGAAGAAAACGCAAAACCCACAAAAACAAAGCAGGTTAAAAATGCATTGTAATGTGTGTTACTGGCATTGTAACGAGTAATATATTACCGATTTTCTTCCCTGTAATGCGTTACATTACTGCGTTACACCAAAAAGTAATGCATTACAGTAATTAATTACTTTTGTAACAAGTTACTCCGAACCACTGTTCATATTTTATTTTATTTATATTATTAGTTTGAACGAATATTCCTTGGTCATTCTTAGTATTTCCAGTGTTCCTCTGCACTGGGATCGGTGGTCGGCTGCGGCTGCCGGGGTCTGTCCCATGGGCTCCTGGTGGGGTGGTGGTGCTTGGGCCTCATCTCTCCCCTGGGCCCTGTGTCCTGGTGGAGCGATGGTGCTTGGGCCTCATCTCTCTCCTGTGTCCTGGTGAGGTGCGGTGCTTGGGCCTCATCTCTCCCCTGTGTCCTGGTGAGGTGCGGTACTTGGGCCTCATCTCTCCCCTGTGTCCTGGTGAGGTGCGGTGCTTGGGCCTCATCTCTCCCCTGTGTCCTGGTGAGGTGCGGGGCTTGGGCCTCATCTCTCCCCTGTGTCCTGGTGAGGTGTGGTGCTTGGGCCTCTTCTCTCCCCTGGGCCCTGTGTCCTGGTGAGGGATAGTGTTTGGGCCTCATCTCTCCCCTGTGTCCTGGTGAGGGGTGGTGCTTGGGCCTCATCTCTCCCCTGTGTCCTGGTCAGTGTTGCCATAGTTACTTTGAAAAGGTAATCTGACTACTGACTACTTCTTTAAAAAGTAACTTAAGTTACTGACTACTTGCTTTTAAAAGTAACTAAGTTAGATTACTTTTAGTTACTTTCAGCAGAGGCTTGTTATATTATATTATTATATTATATTATAATGATAAGTTTGTTTTCGACCAAACAAACTTTGTCCAGTTGACAAATTGAATTTCTTCTTTTATCATGGATTCTACCTGGACGACTGAGGGACTTTTCACGCGTTATATTATAATATTATTATATTATATTTTATTATATTATTATATTATATTATTATTATATTGCTTGTCCAAGTAACTAGAAAAGCATGTTCTGTGAGGCAGCCCAGTATCGTTACTGTAGGGATCTTAGATACAATGGCACGAAACGATGGTGCGTCAACAGTGTTCACAGGCAGCATTTCGTCAACCACATAATGCCCAACCATCCTATTCAACTCCGCCCCACTTACTGGTTTTACACCGAAATCCAGCTTCCTTTGCTTGCTAGGTCTGGGACCTCCTTCACCTGTGACTTTCGCATCGGGCGGGTCTTGCTCTGTTAGCTTCGTTGTGCTGTGCAGTTTATCCAGATGTTTTTTCAGATTTGACGTTGTGTTTTTGAAGGTAGACAGCACTCTGTCACCAGCACAGAGTGTACAACGGACCTTAATGTTGTCATCCTTAGCCGAAATAAAATCAAAATAATACCTGTATTTCCAGCTGAAAAAGGCGAACCTCTCTCCTTCCATATTGTTTACATTGACGTTGGCGCAGCGGAGCCGAGATGACGTAACCTCGTAAGAAACGCGTAGCCAAAAAATAAGAATAAATAAATGTAACCTACGTTCCCCCGAAATGCAGAAATAGTAACGCATGGTGTATTAGATAAGTAACTGTAATCTGACTACTGGTTTTGAAATAGTAGTTGCGTTACACTACTCGTTACTGAAAAAAGTAGTCCGACTACAGTAACGCGTTACTTAGTCGGACTACTTGTTTTTACCGGCATCACTGGTCCTGGTGAGGGATGGTGCTTGGGCCTCAACTCTCCCCTGTGTCCTGGTGGGGGGATGGTGCTTGGGCCTCATCTCTCCCCTGAGCCCTGTGGCGGTTCCTGGTGGCGGCAGACGGCTCTCTGCTCTTGGTGTAGACGGCTCCTCTGATGGTGCTTTCTCAACTGGTTTGCCTGTATTCAGCCTCACATTTTACTATACGTAGTTTTATGTATTTTAGCATGTTAGTATTCCTGTACATGTGTGTGTTTCTGTTTGGGTTGTTTGGTTGTGTGGTGTCGGGCAGCTGTGGGGGCTGGTTGGTTGAGTGGAAGGAAATCGATTGAGTTTGATGGCATCGGAGTGGTTGGCTGCTGTTGTGGCTTCCTGCCTCACACACTGAACAGTTTTTGTAGCTTTTTGTTTATGGGCTCAATTTTTAACATCGTACTGTATCGTGGGATTTTAACCAGTTTAGAAGTGCAGCGTGTAAAGGTCAAAGGACACAAGTAAGGGAGTTATTTTTTCCCCCATGGAGAGACCGTGCAAGAGGCTAGCTAAGGAGCATTTTATCACCGACCGAAACAGAGCAGAGTGAGGGCTTAGGGACACTTTTGGCTCTCTCTTTTGGCTCTTCCTCTCCTCAAACTGCACAGATCTGCTGACCCTGCCTGACCAGTCCTCCTGTTAAACTGCTCTGAGACACAAAGCTGACTGAGAAGTGCAGTACGGTGCTACAGCTAAACCTCATTTGCCCTTGGGATCAATAAAGTCTAATCTATATGCAGCAGATATTTGCAAATAATCCAGTGGACTATATTATCCTAAATCCAGTTTAAAATGGCTCAAGTCACAAGGCCATGATTAGAAAATGCTATTTTTAAGTCATTATGTGGCACTGCCTGACATGTTACTGTATTACCTTTTTGTATGAGAACATTATCACGTCAAACAGTTTTCATTTGGTACATTTCTTTATGTTTTATGACAAATGTGGAGAAAAAAAAAAACTTATAAAAAGTTAAAGGAAAAGTAACGTTATTTTACAATCTGAGCCTTCTTTCGGTAATAAAACAAGTCGTTTGACTCACCCATATCACGTTCGTGTCATTTGGAGCTGTTTGAAGAAAGTTATGTTGTAGCGTATTCGTTAGCATTTGTATTCGGGGCATTACTTTGCGGTGTCCAAATAACACAAACTTTAGCACTTTTCAAATCATAGAAGCCCGATGTCTTAATGTAAGATTTGGTTTGAAGCAAAAGTGGCCTGTAATCCGAGATTTATTCATAGTTTTCAGCTTTGCGTTTCATGTTGGGGTCCCGGGAGCAGTCCGCGCATGCGCACTGGCGTCCTCATCTACTCGAAACTATGGCTAAATCTCGGATTACAGGCCACTTTTCCTTCAAACGAAATCTTACATTAAGACATCGGGCTTCTATGATTTGAAAAGTGCTAAAGTTTGTGTTATTTGGACACCGCAAAGTAATGCCCCAAGCATATGATACAGCACCATGTTAACGGATACGGGATCATTAGTAGAACAGAACGGCTCAAAATAAGTTCTGCGATACTGCTCCAATTGACAGAAAAATGCTATGGGTGAGTAAAACTACTTGTTTTATTGCCGAAAGAAGGCTCAGATTGTAAAAAAACGTTAATTTGCCTTCAACTTTTTTTTGGAGCTTTTAACCATATTATATATATTTTTTTGCTTCACTGATCCATTAATCCAAAGTCGTTTTTATCCAAGTGCTCAAAAAAAAAAAAAAAAGAAGCTCAGTTTGCAATTGGCCTATTTAATATAGGAGAAGTCTGGAGATAAAACTCCAGGCTTCTATACAGATTTACCATCAACGTCTCTATTGCGTAGCATTCACAGGGCATAAGGACTTTGTTTGTTTACTTTCTAATTGTTCATTCCCATCGTGGACAGCAGAGGGAGCTATAATACTGAAATAACTCATTGAAAACAGAAGTGAAGGTTATAAAGTATATTTTAGATATAATTTAGTTAGAAAATGTGAAATACTTATCCCAAGGTGACCAATAACATGCATAGATGAAAATAAAAATCACAAGAATCTGTTATACAATGGAGGAAATAAGTATTTGATCCCCTGCTGATTTTGTAGGTTTGCCCACTTACAAAGAAATGAACAGTCTGTAATTTTAATGGCAGGTTTATTTTAACATTGAGAAATAGAATATCACAAAGAAAATCCAGAAAATAACTTAAGAAAAATATATAAACTGATTTGTATTTCATTGAGTGAAATAAATATTTCAACCCTCTTAATGTGCTTCTTCTTGAGCCACTCCTTCGTTGTATGTTTTGGGTCATTGTCGTGTTGGAAGACCCATCCACGACCCATTTTCAGTTTCCTAGGGGAGGGAAGGAGGTTGTCACTCAAGATTTTAATGGTACATGGGCCCCATCCATCCTCCTGTTGACACGGTGTCCTGTGCCCTTGGCAAATAATCATAGGCAGTATTTCTCTTCCTCCAAACATGGCGAGTTGATTTCATGCCAAAGAGCTTAATTTTAGTCTCATCTGACCGGTGTTCACTGGCAAACTTCAGGTGGGCCTGCACATTTGCCTTCTTAAGCAGGGGGATCTTGCGAGCACTGCAGGATTTTAATCGATTGCTGCGTACCAATGGTTTTCTTAATGACTGTGTTCCCAGCTGCTTTGAGATCATTGATTAGCTCCTCCTGTGTAGTTTTAGGCTGATTTTCACTGTTCTTATGATCACTGAAACCCCACGAGGTGAGATCTTGTGTGGAGCTCCAGACCGAGGTCGATAGATGATTGTTTTGTATTTCATAAATTTAAGTAGGTCCGGTAACTTCCCTGGAACATGAAATAAAGCTTGTTTTTCTTCTCAAAACAAAACATTTGTCCGAAAGGTTATATATTTACAGATATTATTACCGGCTGGTTAGCTCAACTACCGGCTGGTTAGCTCAACTGGTAAGTCATGGACTTTCCCCCTGGGGGTTGTGGGTTCAAATCCCCCCCGGGCAATGAGCTAACCAGTGTGGGTCCTTGGGCAAGACCCTTCACGGTACTGCCCCCCGGGCGCCGAAAAAGACGGCTGCTCACTGCTCCTGAAAAAGGATGGGTCAAATGCAGAAGTCAAATTTCTCCCGTGTGTCACTGTGTGTCATTGTGTGTGAGACCAATAAAGGCTTAAGCTTAAGCCTAAACTTAATAATTAATATTTGCGTCCCAAACAGTTGTCCACGAAACATCCAGCAGTGTAGATTGCGTTCGCATATTGTCTGCCTGGATTCGTAGTCTGTTCACTTGTAAACTTCCCCTTACGGCGGACCGCATCTGCCGTACACTTCCGCTAAAGGTTAACAGGCTTATACAGCTAATATGCGCGCAGTGAATCCAGGCAGACAATATGCGAACGCAATCTTCGCTGCTGGATGTTTCGTGGACAACTGTTTGGGATGCAAATACATCACCTTTCGGACAAATATTTTGTTTTGAGAAGAAAAACAAGCTTTATTTCATGTTCCAGGGAAGTTACCGGACCTACTTATGTGGGCTCCAGAAAGCGAGCTGAACCGGGATCAGCTGAGACTGTCAGAGGTAAGCCGGTGTCAACACACGTAACCCAAAACATGCACCATAGGTACCTCCAGCTTTGGTCCTGACCAAGCCGAAGCAAGAAGATCATGGAGATGGTCCCCGGGCGCAGTAATGTGCTGCTCACTGCTCCTGATAACAGGATGGGTTAAATGCAGAACTGGAATTTCCCCACTGTGGGACTAATAAAGGCATAGCTTTCTTTCTTTCTTTCTTTCTTTTAGAAGGAAACCCATACAGATTAACATAAAAAATAAAATAAAAACAAAAAACAAAAAAACGCACTATCCCTTTAACACCAGCTTCTTGCTTATGGTTTTGTAGCACTTTCCAGCCTTGTGCAGGTCTACAGTGTTGTACCTGACGTCCTTTCACAGTTTTCCCATGTTGGAGAATTTGATTGATTGACTGATTCTGTGGAAAGATGTCTTTTATACAGGTGACTAGTTAAAATAGGGGTCTAATTCAGGTGACGAGTTGGTCAGGAGTGACTAACTGGTCTGTGGGAGCAGAAGTCTTAATGTTTGGTAAGGGATCAAATGCGTGAAAAGTCCCTCAGTCGTCCAGGTAGAATCCATGATAAAAGGAGAAGTTCAATTTGTCAACTGGACAAAGTTTGTTTGGTTGAAAACGTTTCGCCGCTCATCCGGCTCCCGGCAGCTAGATATAAGCAGTGTCTAGCCAGCACAATAACCAGAGCTGACGAAGCCTCTCGGATGAGCGGCGAAACGTTTTCAACCAAACAAACTTTGTCCAGTTGACAAATTGAACTTCTCCTTGTATAAGGGATCAAATATTTATTTCACACAATGAAATGCAAATCAATTAATATATGTTCTATAATGCGATTTTCTGGATTTTCTTTTTGATATTCTATCTCTCAATGTTAAAATAAACCTACCATTAAAATTATAGACTGTTCATTTCTTTGTCAGTGGGCAAACCTACAAAATCAGCAAGGGATCAAATACGTATCTCCTCCACTGTATGTGTTCTTTAATGTAGCAGTGCCTTGACCTTATACCGTAATGCAAATTTTTACTCTACAGTTTTGAAGAGTTTAAATAAAGATCTACTTCTTTGCAAGGCCCTTGGTTATGTCAACCTACACATTCACCTACACATTATGCACTTATAACTAACTTTGACAGTGCGATCTTGTTGAAAATCTTGGCCTTGCAGATACTGGATGACAATGCACTTGAAATTTAAATCAATTATCTAAGTCATAAAGAATATGACAAATATTTGACAGTTAACATTTCATCAACCATCAATTTAACATGTTATTCCTGTGGTGAGGGGTCACCTCCATAAAGTTACAGACTGGATCTTTAAGTTAGCAACTTTAAATGAACTTAACTGTCCTTATCAATAAAACAGTAAAACAGTCTATTTATAACAACCAAAGTTTACTCATTACTGTGGTATGTCAAAAGCTTGCCCCCGAGATTTGAAGGAGTAAGGCGTGTCCGCGATAGCTCTGACAGCCAAATCCTTGACAAATTGTTTTTAATCCCACTTTATTTTTGGACCACTGGAGAACATTTTCTCTCAGGACATGTTAGTACTGCATTTGAGTGATTATTTCAGCATGAAGCGAGGCAAATCTAAGAAACACCAAACGACTGAACAAGGCCTTGACCAAACATGGGGCTCGACTGAAATGGAGGAGCTCGAAGTAGCAGAGTCAGCCGACACCAAAGGTGACGAGGTGGAACCATCTAACTGGGCCTTGCTAGAAGCAATCAAAGATCTTAAAGGTGAAGTCACCAAAAATAAAGATGACATTTGTAAAAGTTTGGACATTGGCATTTGAACGTCTTTATAGCGACTTGAGAGGGGAAATAAACGTGGCTAAATCAGATCCCCGTGCATCCATTGCTAATCTTGAAACTAAGACTACGTTCAGACTGTAGCCTGAAGTGACCCAAATACGATTTTTTCGCCTCTATGCGACCTGTATCTGATCTTCTAATGACAGTCTGAATGACACAGATCCGATCTTTTCAAATGCGATCCAGGCCACTTGGAAATGTGGTCCAAAATCCGATACATATCCGATCTTTTGGCATGCGACTTCAGTCTGAACGGCCAGTTCACATTCATCCGACCCGGGCGTGTTTCCTCCAGCGAGAGTGGTACAAGTAGGAGCTCACAAATGTACACAATTGTTCTTCTTGTCATGCGAAAATAGTATATGAACTCTGTATCAGTGAAGCGGCGAAGTACATGGCAATCCCACCACTCTTGTCTGCAACTCCGCACCAACACGTTCATTTCTACAGACGTTGCTGCCACTGCCCCACAAAACGCCGTGGCCAAAAACCTTGTCCTTCTCTTTCTTCGTCTCCTCTTTAAAACAAATAAGCTGTAGATGTTTTGGGTCTGGTACTGTTGTGGAATTTCTATTCTAAGAGAATCAAACTGGAAAGTTGTCTTGAATCAAAGAGTTGATTTATTTAAAGCAATTGTGCACTTCTCTGTCCCTGACAGAAATATCTGTCCCTCGATTTGTGATCAACACATACCAAGTTCTTATACCGCTCGGGGGGGGGGGGGGGGGCATCAGCAAATGTGTACATGCGTAATCAAGACATAACATTTCAACAATAACAGGTCAGCTCAAGGCTGTCTCATTTACAGCAAAATAACAAGTGAAAAACAAGTTTAGAGGCCAGTGGAAATTTACTTGACATGTATCGTAGGCCTAAAGCCCTGACTAAATTTTGGTGACATGATTGACAACCTCATTTCATTAAGAATCACAAAACCAACTTATACATTACATATATATCTGATTATATGAATGATTATTGTAAGATTTCCATCACAGTACGCAGCACAAGTTGGCTACTTCCGTAAACATTGAGCACATTCGCTGCGTGTGACGTCATCGTGTCCTCCAATGCGGGACACTTTTGGAGCATTTAACGTTCACACTGAAGATCACATACAAGTCACATTTAATCACATTTGATTGGAAATGTGAACAGCCTCGCAAAAAATCGGATTTCACAAAAAAATCTGAATTGAGCATTAAGCCCTGCAGTGTGAACGTAGACTCATGTGGTCATGTAAATCAGAAATTACTTTCATATCTATCACCCTACACTATATTTCCAGTTTTGCTTTGCATACAACTGTCATATTAATTTTATATTACTACTGCAATTATTACTTTGTGTACATTGCAGGAAAATGTATTTTTATTGCTGTTTTCCAAATGGCCTTGTATAAATAGGCTTGAGAGGCTATTATCTTCTTAGTATGAGTAACAGTCTTAGTAAGTTAGGTTCCTGCCACGGGGAAGTTACGTTGTTGTTGTTGTTTGTTATCTTTCCTTCCGGCAAGTTCTTTTCCTTCCTACGGCTATATTAGTGTTAGCCAGAGGTGTTTTTTTGTTGTTATGTTTTTGTTCTTGAGTATGCGGAGCCAGTTCGCCATGCTATGCAAATTCCTTTACATGCAATCTTATCCACTTAGACAACTTTCTGATCCTGTGCAAATTTATTCTTAATATGCGACAGACACACAATGTGAGAAAGGGACTGACATTTACAAGTTGGAACATACAGGGCTGCAATAATCCAGTAAAAAGAGGCAAAATTATGCATTTCATGAAATCACTACATTCTGATATAAGAGACACATTTAAAAAATAATTGTCATATAATAAATTTAGTAAGAGATGTATACCACTCATCGTTCTCTGCCAAGGCTAGGACAACAGCTATATTAATAAAGAAAAGTGTACCTTTTAGTCATAACTCACAATAGTTTATAAAGATGGTCGTTACGTGATCGTCTCTGGAGATATTTACAATATATTAATAACTTTTTTCAGTTTATATGCACTAAACTTGGATGACCCTAACTTTTTTTTAAAGTTCTTGGTTTAATCCTTGATCTGTCACAAACTAAATTGAAAATAGGTGGGGATTTTAAAGGAGAATTAACGTTTGTTACAATCTGAGCCTTATTCCGGTAATAAAACACGCTGTTTTACTCACCCATAGCACTTTTGTGTCATTTGGAGCATTTCTGGAGATTTGCGATATCCGTAACGTGAGTTCTCGGGTCATAGCGGTCTCCAAATAACACAAACTTTAGCACTTTTAAAATCAAGAAGATCGCTGTGTCAGCGTAGACTTTAAAGGGATATGCCACCCCCAGGTCAAATTTGGGCATCTCCCCACAGTCCAGAGACTAAAATAAGTGGTGGAAAGCGTTTTCCTGCTCACCCAGCCATTGTCCGAGTCTGTCAGCACTGACCGCCGCGGTATCTGCAGCTACTCCGCCTTAGACTGGAGTCTAACGTCGCCAGAGAAAGATTTCGGCCAAAAGGAATTAATTTGCTCGATGCGTTTCCCAATTACTTTCTGTGTAGTGCGCATTCATATCGAGTGCAAATAAATGTGCAAATCAACACGGAGAGCTTGACTTGGTCATTTTGGGTGGGAACTATTTTTCAGTGCGGAAGAACATGGCCGAATCACGCACCACGTTGTGCAACAGGGGAACTCCCTTCCCGGTGCGTAACAGGGATTCCCCTGGCAGCGTGCTGCGTGATACGGCCATGTTCTTCCGCACTGAAAAATAGTTCCCACCCAAAATGACCAAGGAGGAGCAGCAGCTCACGCGGCAGTCAGTGCTAACAGACTCGGACAATGGCTGGGTGAGCAGGAAAACGCTTTTCATCACTTGTTTTAGTCTCTGGACTGTGGGGAGATGCCCAAATTTGACCTGGGGGTGGCATATCCCTTTAAGTGGAGTCCAAAGCATCCTGAAACCCAATATCCAGCTATAGTTTCATTTGATGACGTCATCATAGAGGACAGTGCGCATGCGTGAAGTCCCAGCTGTTTCACAGATAAACACCGCTCTGAACTTTTCCATTGTGAGCGACACATGGCAGAAGATTCGGACTTTGAGGCTGAAGAGGACTTATGGAGGACTGAGGACTGAAGAGGAGTATACGGATAAGGAGACAGAATGGATACAGAAAGAATGAAGCGGAGACAGTTTTAGGAGCAGCGCACCAGAGAACAGCCATCGGTTTCGCATTACTTCTCAGAATCGTGCGCTGAATCCGCTGGCCTTCTTTCTTTTCCTTTGCTGGTAAAAAATCGTCCTGACTGAAGTGGGTACTGCAAACATGATGGTCCAAACGTCTTACAGCTTTGCCTTTCAAGTTTGGGTCCCGAGAGCTGAGAGCGAAATCAGCTGTGACTCCGCACATGCGCACTGGCCTCCTCATCTACTCGAAACTATGGCTAAATTTCGGATTACAGGCCACTTTTGACTCAAACAAAAGTGTAGACTAAGACATTGAGCTTCTATGATTTGAAAAGTGCTAAAGTTTGTGTTATTTGGAGACCGCAAACATATGCCCCGAGAACTCACATTACGGATATCGCAAATCTAAAACATCTCCGGAAGTGTTCCAAATGACACCAAAGTGCTATGGGTGAGTAAAACAACTTGTTTTATCAAGTTGTTTTATCAGATTGTAAAAAACATTAATTCTCCTTTATGACCCTTAAACCCCTACCTTGATCGGTCATCAACCAGGAAAACTAAAAAAAAAACAATTCAAGTATTTCTTTAAACTCATGTCTTAAAAGCATGAATATTATACAGATCTCTGGTGCTTTACAAATCCATCAGGTAGAGATTATTCCTTCTTTTCACCAGTACATATCTCATACAGTACAACTGATACTTTCTTCTGAACGCTCAATTAGTATCATTTACAACAGAAATAAAATATCACATTGCATCAATCTCAGACCACAGCCCTCTTTTAACATTTAATTTGTTTCTTGAGAGTATGGATCCACCTTGTAGATCCTGGAGATTGAATCCTCAGTTACTGACAGAAGTTCTGTGAATATATAGAATCCAAAATAAAATGATACTTTTGAAATAAATGACACCCTTAATGTTATCCAAGATATCCTCTGGGAGGCTTTTAAGGCGTACTTAAGAGGGTGTGTTATTTCATATGAAACGGCAAAGAAGAAAAAAGATAATGCTCAAAGTAAGAAGCTTGAAGTACGGATTCAGCAGCTTGATCAGGAAAATACATTAAACCCTACCCCAGATTTACATAGGAGAATTACCAATGAAATCCTCATAAAGAAGATCACATCGGCCTTCTTGTTTGCCAAACAAAAGCATTTTAAATTTGGAGATAAGCCGCGCAAATTATTAGCCTGTCAGTTTAAAAAAGCAGAAGCAGACCGGACAAGCCATAAAATCAAAGATGACAGGGACAATATAAGACGAAGAAGAAGTGACTTTATTGATCTCACACTGGAGAAATTCTTCTCTGCATTTTAACCCATCCTATATATATATACATATATATTACGAGCAGTGGGCAGCACATTACTGCGCCCGGGGACCATCTCCATGATCTTCTTGCTTCGGCTTGGTCAGGACTTAAGCTGGAGGATTTACCTATGGTGCATGTTTTGGGTTGGTGGGGGAAACCGGAGTGCCCGGAGGAAACCCACCCAGACACGAGGAGAACATGCAAACTCCACACAGAAAGGCTCGGGCGACCCGGGGATTGAACCCAGACCATGCATGCAAACTCCACACAGAACACACACAGAAAGGCCTGGGCGACCCGGGGATCGAACCCGGAACCTTCTTGCTGTGAAGCAAGAGCGCTAGCCACTCAGCTACTGTGCCGCCAAATATATATATATATATATATATATATATATATATATATATATATATATATATATATATATATATATATATATATATATATATATATATATATATATATATTATTACCTGCTCATGTCAGGAACTGTGGGTCCTTCTCAACCTTCAAAAACACTCTGAAACATTGGTTGAAAAATCATCAAACTTGCTCTCACAGGTAGATTTTCTTCTTCTCTGGGCCTCTTAAACTCAGAGAATGGTCTGTTGTGGTGAACTTGCCATCATGTCTATGTGCACTTCTGTTTCTTTTATGTGTTTCTCTAAATATTCTTCTGTTCTCACCTGCCTTAGGACAAGTAAAGTAACTATTGAGCTAATTCCGGCATATTTACATTGATGCTGTTTGTTGTCATTTTCATTAATGTGCATTGTCCTAATTCAAATAAATAAACACATTAAATAAAAAATAAATAAGTGACATTAATAAAATATTTTTTACAATTTTATTCAGACTTCTACACCTCAAAGTGTAATATTATGAAATCATTTTTAGATTATTGTCATCTTTCAAAAATAACAGCACAAAATTTTGATAGTCTTAACCAGGACATCCTTCATCCTACTGAAATACACAAAGGCATTAGCTCCCTTAAAAGCAGCAAAGCTCCTGGCCCTGACAGCCAACTGGTTGAACTTTATAAAAAAAACTTGCACTTTTCTCACACCATTCCTGTATAGAATGTATAAACAAGCTGCTACTTATTTATTTAACCACCACTGCCATCACATCACTGCACGTACACAATCATCTGAGTCACTTTATTGTAGTGATATTATATATTACTATACTGGAGTCACTTTAACTGCTGTTTGTTTACTGCTCAGAACCAAAGACATTTATTGTGCAACATTCCTGTGCCTTTTAACCTTACAGTGTATTTTTAGTTGATTGTACATACTTATTATTGTTATTTATCTTAATTGTGATGCATGCTCCTACTGTTTCTGAAACTTGCATTGTGATGCATTTTTTTATTTAAAAGCGCCTTTCAGAACACCCAAGGACACTGCACAAGGTTAAAAACGAATAAAAAGCACAAACAAACAATACAATAAAACATATAAAACAAAATCAGAGTGGAGTGATTGGCTATGAGAGGTAGGACAGTCTGAACAGGTGGGTTTTGAGTCTGGATTTAAAGGTCCCATGACATGGTACTTCTTGATGCTTTTATATGGTGCCTTAATGGTTCCCTAATACTGTAAATGAATCCTTCTTCAAAATCAACACTCAGTGCATGAGAAAGACACATGTACACAGTCAGAGTCAGAATACCTCTCTCTGAACGACTCATTCTGGGCCTTGTTGCTTGAATGCAAATGAGAAGGACACAGATACGTGTAGGAGCGGGTGTGGGGGCCAAATGCGCCCCTGTTTCGCTGCGCTGTGCACTGTCTCCCACTTCCGCGTTTTAAGCGCGGGGAAAGAAAGGAGAGGAATTTCAATGAAAAAAACACATTTTCACAGAAAATAAAATTAAACCACTGCTGTTTCAGAGGTCCACAGGGTCGGGTAAAGGACTTCCGAGCCTAGAAACACTCGCACGTGCCTCCAGGCAAATAAAAAAACGCATTTTGCATTGTGTAGCTCCTTCGCGGCCCAAACTGTCCGGGCGTGATTAGCAGAGACAGGGGGTGGACATCCAGACGGTGGTGGAACTGCATTTGCATTTCTTTTTTCGATGTTCCGTAACAAAGTTGCCCTGTTCAGAATCGCCCGTTTGAGCTGTGTTTTTTTCAAACGCAGAAAAGGATCACAAATGCTCAGTTTACACATTTCGCAACTTTTAGCCATTGGGGGGGCCTAAACAGGGTAGGGAAGCTCACATTAACGTTCAAAAACCTCAGAAAGTAAAAATTTCATGCCATGGGAGGGAGAGAGTCTATATTACAGAGGTCAGGAGGGAGAGAGTTCCAGAGCTGAGGAGCAGAGCGGCTGAAGGCTCTGCTCCCCATGGTGACGAGACGGGCAGAGGGGACAGAGAGCTGAAGAGAAGAGCGGAGGGTGCGGGATGGAGTGGTGATGTGGACAAGGTCAGATATGTATGGTGGGGCTAGGTTGTGTAATGCTTTAAAGGTGGTAATGAGTATTTTGAAGTTAATTCGCTGTTTTATGGGGAGCCAGTGGAGTTCTTGTAGTACGGGGGTGATGTGATGGATAGTGGGGGTCCGAGTGATGATCCGGGCTGCAGAGTTCTGTAGGAGCTGCAGTTTCTGAAGGGATTTGTTGGGGAGACCAAAAAGAAGAGAGTTACAGTAATCGATGCGGGAGGTGACAAGGCTGTGGACTAGGACGGCAGTGGTGTGAGGAGTGAGGGAGGGGCGGAGACGAGAGATGTTGCGTAAGTGGAAGTATGCAGACCAGGTGACATTATTGATGTGTGAATGAAATGAAAGTGTGCTGTCGAGGATGACACCCAGACTCTTGACCTGAGGAGAGGGATGGACAGTTGTGACACTGCAATCTCCCCATTGTGGGACAAATAAAGGATTATCTTATCTTATCTTAAGCTCAACTGGATGGCACATTACCACGAACACTAACTGAAGCAACAGTTACAGTGCTACACAAAAAAGGCTTTACATGTAGACTCATACCAGCCCATTTTGTTTTTAAATACAGATGGTAAATTTTATACAAAAAATACTTGCCAACAAATTAATGAATACATAAGCTCATCATGATCAAACTGGCTGTAAGCCCAACAGGAGCTCAACGTCCACTCTGCATCAATTGTTTTATATTATTTTATACACAGATAGAAATACACACAATGATATAGCCATTCTTACTCTAGACGGTACTTAAACGATTTTTTACAGGTTCATAGGCCAGGTAAAACTCCTATATACTAACCCTAGAGCACAAATTCATACAAATAATAGTCTGTCTACCCATTTTCAGCTGTTTAAAGGAACCTGCTAGGCTTGTCCATTGTCCGCACTTATTTTCACTTTGAACATTGAGCCACTTGTACAGAGTGTTCACTTAGATCCTCAAATACTTGTATCAAACAAAACACATTAAATAAAATCTGGTTATGTGCAGATGATATCCTTTTATACATAATAAACCCGAAATGTTCTACCCTAGCCATTTTTGAAAAAATTAATTCGTTTGGCAAATTTTCAGGCTGACATATTAATTGAACAACAATTGAACAAAGTGTTTTCATGCCAGTCCACTCCATTCCACAGATAACTTTAATGCCGTTACCGTTCAAGGTCTCAGCTGACAAATTTACATACTTAGGTATCTAAATTACAAAACAATTTTCATCCGTCACAAAATCAAATTTTTTGCCTGTTCTGAATCACCTAAAGAGTAAAACTGAGTTTGTCGATTTCAGTTCTCAGGAGGATAAATGCAATTAAGATGATTTTTTTAGCAAAAATTGTATATCTTTTTCAAAATATTCAAATTATTCCCGTATGTAAATATGCTTCTTCTTCTTCTTCTTATTCCTGACAAAGTCGTTTCTTAAGAAAAGTGACTCAATCATTCAACCTTTCCTGTGGAACGACAAAACTCCCAGAAGAGCTAAGAAATATTTGAGTGAATCTGAACTGACTGGGGGTCTATCCCTTCCAAATTTCATGATGTATTAAAGGTGCCTTTAAGAATATTGTTTTTTTTTTCACTAAATTTCCTGATACTCACCCTACCTGGTTAAGTATAGAACTGGAATAGTGCCATCCATACTCTCCTGTGGCCATAGTACTTTCACCAACTCCACTAGACAAATTATTATATAGTAAAAATCCAATATTATTCAATTTAATTTGGACTTTGAAACAAATTAAATCACATTTTATCTTAAGATCAATTTCCCAGTTTTCTTATCGACAGATGAAATGAGGTAGCCTCGTTATTTATTAGCTAATGTTTAGCTGGTATCACCAGGTCTACAACTCATGGATTTTCATTCTTTTTTTTTTTTTGTCATCATAATTACAAAGCTGCTGGACACTTTTAATATGAAGCAAAAAAAAATCCTCCATACAACCTTTTAAAAGGCCTATATACAGGCCACCATTAAAGGGATAGTTAGGGTTTTTAGATGTGAATCTGTATGGCATCCCCTTCAGCAGTGTCGTGCATTAAAGGGATAGTGCGTTTTTTTAAAATGTTAATCTGTATGGGTTTCCTTCTAAAAGTTACGTGTGTTGACACCGGCTTACCTCTGACACTCTCAGCTGATCCCGATTCTGCTCGCTTTCTGGAGCCCACGTAAGTAGGTCCGGTAACTTCCCTGGAACATGAAATAAAGCTTGTTTTTCTTCTCAAAACAAAACATTTGTCCGAAAGGTGATATATTTGCGTCCTAAACAGTTGTCCACGAAACATCCAGCAGCACAGATTGCGTTTGCATATTGTGTCTCTCGATTCGTATCACTGCGCGCATATTAGCTGTATTAGCCTGTTCACTTGTAAACTTCCCCTTACGGCGGACCACATCTGCCGTACACTTCCGCTAAAGGTTAACAGGCTAATAAAATGTATTAAATAGTGAAACGTGGGGGGAGACACGACTCCGGAAGCAGCACGGAGACATGAACGCACCAGCACGGCACCGCGCGAGGAGCACGGCACCGCGCGAGGAGCACGGCACCGCGCGAGGAGCACGGCACCGCGCGAGGAGCACGGCACCGCGCGAGGAGCACGGCACCGCGCGAGGAGCACGGCACCGCGCGAGGAGCACGGCACCGCGCGAGGAGCACGGCACCGCGCGAGGAGCACGGCACCGCGCGAGGAGCACCCCTAGTCCTGGTCTGCATGACCGGCACCGGGGCTGCGAGCACGAGATAGAACCGCGGCGCCCGGACCGCGTCCTCTGGAGCCCGAGCCACAAACCAGCCGCACGAAACCAGCAAAGAGCGGCACATGGTAGTTTAATCCTGGTTTAGTCCAGGTCTAGACCTGGTCCAGTCCTGGTTTAGTCCAGGTCCAGTCCAGGTTTAGACCTGGTCTAGACCTGGTTTAGTTCTGGTCTAGACCTGGTTTAGTCCACGTTTAGTCCTGGTCAAGTCTCTTAGCCAATCAGGACGCAGAACCAAAGTTACACTATAAAAAAAAAAATTTACACTATAAAAAAAAAAACCTTGGAACGAATCAGGCCTTTTCCATTGAAATAGCTACTCAACTTACGAAAAATTCACGTTACGAAACCACTTCTGGAACGAATTAATTTCGTAAGGTGAGGTACCACTGTATCACCTTTCGGACAAACATTGTTTTGAGAAGAAAAACAAGCTTTATTAACTGTCCCCGCTAACTTGCTGGGCCTACTTTCGTCAGCTACAGAACCGGGGCAGAACTCGGCTCACAGGACACTGTCAGCGATAAGTCAGTATTAATGCACGACACTGCTGAAGGGGATGCCATACAGATTCACATCAAAAAACCCGAACTATCCCTTAAATTTTTTTTTTTTTTTAAAATACAATCACAACTGAATCTTGAGTAGAGTACGCACGAGGCGATGGCTCATGTGAAGGCTCCAAACCTCCAGAATTCCCTCCCTGGGCTGAATGAATAGGATCCTTCAGAACCAAAACGCCACATTATAACATAAGTGTCCAATATTTTTTGTAATTAAGAATAAATCAGCACTGGTGTTGTTATCAGCAAATCAAAGTCTTACAGTTCCTTTAACACAAACACACAATCCCAAAAAGTAAACTGTAATAGCCATGAGTGACTTCACGAGCCCTGGGGTGAGGCAGGTGGAGGCTGCAAACACTATGCACAATATTTATGAAGCTCTGTCAGGTTAATGCCATGCAACATTTATCGGCGCCATAATGTTTAATTTAGCATATGGCGCTGTAATAAGCCATTAGCCGCGTGCTAGCATGATTCAGGGGCCGACGCCATTGCATCCACGGTCACCCGTCCTTGGATAGCGCACTAGCGTCGTAGCATCGAAGGACGGACAGTATGAAGATAAATCTAACCTGGAGCTTGTTTATGGAGGAGATAGACAGGGGACAGTGCATGATTCGGTGATTAAGGTTGTCGGGAATGTGGCAGTGAATTTCAATTTGTAGGAAAATAAAGATAGAAAGCATTGTGGTTGTTCTCAAAAAACCTGACGGAGGCCAAAGTATGTTTAGGTGATATTTATTAAAAAATTATACGTGCTATTACAAAAATATTAAGTACTGTGCATTAATTGAACCATAGAGAACACTGAGAGGAAAGACGCACGGAGATGGGAGTAACAAGGGATCATAGACCCACAGCCGCAAACCGACCGAAGATCCTAGAGCGAGCCCCGAACCTGCCAGCCCCTGGTTTTATTCCCATAATGAGAGAACGAACGCCCTTGTCTTAACCATGTTTGGAAGACGTTAAGACACCATTAAGACACTCCCCTTAGTGTAAACACGTTCCTAAAACACATCAGAGGGGTATTCCACGAAAGCTACTAAGCGCAAAGCCCGGCTTTATTCGTCAGTTGGCGCTAGTTTAAGTGAGAGTTCGGTTCCACGACGCTCGCTAAACTTAGTTCCCGCTGAGTTACTGGGGCAACATGGTCTTAGCAGATAGTCTGGTCGCGGGCTGGCTAAAGTTGTGTCTTAGTTAGGCCGTGTCGCAGAGAATACGTACCTGACATAAACAGAGTGTCAAACAAACAGTTCCGCACACCTCCCGCATGAGTATCTGTGTTGTCCGAAAACAATATCAGCAAAAAAAGAAATTACCTTACGTTCTTGGCTCTTGACAAATCTCTGGTAATCTAAAAATATGCTTTTTGAACCGTTGAATCATGTCTCTTGCCTTGGTTATCGCAAGTGCGTTGTAGAGTTCCAAAAGCAACTTCTGTTCTGATGCGCCGAAATAATCAGCCCGAATCTTCGACATGATCGCGTTTTCGACAGTCGCTTGTTCAGGGCTTCTTATTTACCCCGTGCACGCGCGGAGGCCCGGCCTGATTAGGCCAGACTGAGCTTAGCTCTGACTAGGCGCAGCTGAAATGCGTTAGTGGTTCAGGCTTTTGTCTAAGTTGTGTCTCAGCCAGGCGAGAACTTAGCACTTAGTCGCCGCTAAGTTTAGCCACATTTGTGGAATACCCCCCAGGTCGCTTTAACATTGGCAACTGGGATGGTAACCATTCCCCTCATTCCTGGAACTCTCAGATATGTTTTGGTGAAGGTCAGAATGTTAGAAGCGCTCTGTTTCCCGTCTCCGCTCCTCCAAGTAAAGTAAGTGTGCTCCCAATTTAGGTTTGTATTTAACTTGTACTTTAGAATAACAACATCTGGTTAACAATTAGTCATAACATTTGGAAAATGTTTTCCACTACACTATGACACAATGGGAAGTAAGGTAGAAAAAGATGGCATTTCGTGCTAATGTTAGTGTTCTAGTAATGGTTAAAATCATTCTAAACAGCAAAACATATTTCAAACAGCTGGAGGACTAAAGAGCACGGTATTAGAGGTGAGGGGGACGGAGTCTGGAGGTATAAGGAGCATTGTGATTGGCATTGTGACAGGTTTTCACACTTCAAGCTCTGCCCCTGCAGCCAGGTGTTTATAATCAGAAACATCTTGCTGTAATCAGGGAAGCCTTTAGTAATGTTACCAACTACTTGAAATTACAGTGGCCACTGAAGGCATCACAAACTTAGATTGATAAAAGGAGAAGTTCAATTTGTCAACTGGACAAAGTATGTTTGGTTGAAAACGTTTCGCCGCTCATCAGAGAGGCTTCGTCAGCTCATGAGAGCTGAAACAAAACATACTTTGTCCAGTTGACAAATTGAACTTCTCCTTTTATCATGGATTTTACCTGGACGACTGAGGGACTTTTCACACAAACTTAGATTGTTTTTGACCAGAAAGCGTAGATCTGGTTCATATTGTTATTAACCCCATATACAGTTGTCCCTTGTTTATTTATTTATTTATTTATTTGTTTATTTGGAAGGGACAATGCATATTAATGAACGCACAATTTGTATAAGATCACACAAACCGACGTAAATATGCCGGATTTAGCACAGTGCTAATTTCCATCCGCAGTCCCAGACATACAGATATAGCATACAATAGAAAATATGTTGCAGTTGCAGACATTAGACAGTTTAGTACATGTGTTATGATCACAAACATAAAAACAATTTAGTATCTATACAATAGTAGCATATATCGAGATGGTTACGTTCTAAAAATAACCCGCAAAGTAGTCAGCTTTATATTTATATTTTATTTATTATTCTACATTTTTAAGGTTTTAAGGCTGTAAATGCCTCACACATTATACAAATTGTATTATTATACACTTTATTAGAAATCAAAACATAAACGTTTTCCTATATAAAAAATAATATGACAGCTTTTAGAAATAACAAATACAATTTTAATGATCAACCTACGAGCACGGACACATAAGAAATTATTAATAGCGACTCAGGCGTGGACCCTGCGGACATCAAAATACCTTTTTCAGCCAATCCAATTACAGCCATAAAGTCAAGCTTGAAATATTGACCCAAACACTGACTCAAAAATAAAAATAAAAATGTGCTGTGTGTTTACTGTGAGATTCTTTTGAACTTTGCCGTGATCAAATTACCAAGTGTTTATGACTTTGGTGTGGTGCCTTTGAGAGAAAAATCACAGAATATATAAACAAAAAAAAAATCATATAAACTCCAAAACATACCTATCCCTACCTGCTTGCCAATTCTTGATGTTGTCAGATCTCTGAAGTTAAAGGTCTTATATTACGCAAAATTGACTCTTGTGAGCTTTTAGTCATATTATAATGTTGTGACCTCCTCAAAAACAGACCTGGAGTTGTGTTTTGTTTCATTCACACATGTTTGAGTCACACTTTGTCATTAGTCTGCATCTTTAAAGCTCAAAATCCTCTGTTCCACCTTGTGATGTCATGAAGCATTTCAAGTTAACAGCACCTTTTTTCATTTAGTTTAGTAGAGACTGGTCATTTCAGGACGGCGATTATCCAAATTATTGTAATGAAGGTGTATGGAGTAAAAACACGGTGGAAACTTCCTGTTCATTATCACAAGACATCACAAGTGACAAGTGTTTTCTGTTTAAGACAACATCTCAGCCTAAATATGCAGGTTTATGTGTTAAACATGTGTGAATGAAACAAAACAGGTCTGTTTGTGATGAGGAAACTACAAGATTATAGCTAAAGGAATAACATTTCCATGGAAACAGGCAGGATAAGAGCCAGGTTTGTGGAGATGCCTGCTCATAGTAAGGACGCATGGTTTTCTGTTTTTATCAGAACACATTAAAACAAGTGGACATATATTTCTCCTTTTACATTCGAATCATTAAACAAGAATTAAATTTTAACTTCCCCCCCCAAAAAAACAAACAAAACTGATATTTCTTCTGATAAATCACGATTACAAGCAAACCAGATAATCATAGAGTCTTGCACACCCATTAAATCCAAATAGCGAAAACTCAAAAACTTGAAAAATGACAGTGGCTCAGTTGGTGAAACGTTTGCCCACTGATCTGAAGGTTGGCGGTTTGAATCCCGCTGTCAGCTTAAACACATCATTGGTTGAGTGGTCAGATTCACTGGTGTGTGATTCCAGCTCCCACAGATGAATGCTATCGTTGTGTCCTTGGGCAAGACACTTAACCCACCTCACCCCCAGTGTCTGCGTACACTGGTGTACGAGGGCCCGTTTACACGTACACTGGTATTTTTAAAAACATTTCCCTTCGTTTGTACTAGGGATGTCAACAATTAATCGATTAGTGGTTAATTGTCGATTAAGACGTTGGTCGATCAAAATGCATTAATTGTAATTAACCGCTAACCGCGGACACGCGGACACGCGCACCCGAAACAAGGCAACCGCGCTGCGCCAAGATTGACTCACAGCCGACCGCAGGCGCCAACGGCACTGCTCAGCAGCCCTGGGTGTACGCGCGAGGCGAGATCGAACCCGGAATGCGTGCTGCTGCTGCTGGTTTCGCCGCGGCTCGCGCCCCGAGCCCAGGCGGGGCTCGGGGCGCGAGCCGCGGCGAAACCAGCAGCGGCACGTGGTGGTTTAATCCTGGTCTAGTCCAGGTCCAGTCACGGTCCAGTCCAGGTCCAGTCCAGGTCCAGACCTGGTTCAGACCTGGTCCAGTCCACGTTCAGTCCTGGTCTAGTCTCTGAGCCAATCAGGACAGAACACAATGTTACACTATAAAAAAAAAAAATTGGATAGAGCGAGGGATTACTGTATTTTGTTATTCAGCATCAATACATATGTCTGCTTTTTACTAAGGAATAATTAATTGAGGAATATACAATATAATAATACTATGATATATTTTTGACTCAGTGTTATCTATACTATAGCTTATATTCTTAAAGACCCTATTGAAACGCCGCTTATCAGTTAATCGATCGATAAGGTCAATCAACTATCAGTTAATGAATTAACCGATAATTTGCATCCCTAGTTTGTACCCATCTTTTACACGCAAACGGTGAATTTGCCTCTGAAAACTAATCTTTCTAAACACTCCGACTAGAGTGGAGATTCTGGAAAACTACGGTTTCGCATTTGCCTGTAAAGTGAGATAAATGGAGTTTCGGGCAGCTGACGCACCAAAAGTGTGGTTCTGATTGGCTTGCAGAGCGTTCTCCTTGGTTTTCAGATGCAAACTCTCCGTTTGCATGTAAAAGATGGGTACAAACGAAGGGAATTTTTAAAAAAATACCAGTGTACGTGTAAACGTGGCCTTATTTTGGAAAATGGAGGGAGAGAAATATTCGTTTCTCAACATACCCGACTGAATGTGTAAACGTAGCCTGAATGTGTGTGAGACTGGGTGAGTGGTTCCTCGATGCAAAGTGCTTTGAGTGCCGTGAAGGTGGAAAAGCGCTCATGTTTTACTTTATGGAGTTTTATGAATTTTAGCATGTTAGCGCAGGGGTGTCAAACATGCAGCCCAGGGGCCAGATCCGGCCCTCCAAGACCTTTAATCTGGCCCTCGGCTGATTGTTTATTAAAATATTTTAATGCTATTTTAATTTTCCTATTAAAATATTGGTAATTTTCTGC
This sequence comes from Paratrypauchen microcephalus, assembly GCA_036785185.1. NCBI lineage: Eukaryota > Metazoa > Chordata > Actinopteri > Gobiiformes > Gobiidae > Paratrypauchen > Paratrypauchen microcephalus. The sequence continues at coordinate 2,642,316 of JAVJIX010000055.1, read as the reverse complement.
ACCTCTTTACTCTGCAGTTTAGCATAGCAGCATCTCCAGCGCCTCTGTGCATGGCCCCTCCCACCAGAGCAGCACAAATGAAGACTTCCCTCTTTCCAGACACTCTTGACTGTTGACCGTGACACCCTTATCAGCAAAATGTCAAAAATGAATGTGAATGGGAAACCTGTATGCTTGTGTTGAAATTGCATTTTTCCTAAAGTTTCAGGTTGTTCATAATATTATAATATTTTGTAAAAGAAAGAGTTAATCAAATAAAAAAGACTTCTGTAATAGATTTGCGTTTCTCTGCACAAATATTTGGACTTATTGCTATTTTTGGGGTATATTTGCCATGAGTTTTCTGATCCGGCCCCTCTGGGATCAAAGTAGGTTGGATACGGCCCCCGGACCAAAATGAGTTTGACACCCCTGTGTTAGCGTGTGTGTGTGCATGTGGATGAGCCTGTGCATGGATGAAAAGCGCTTTATAAATAAAGTTTGACTGATATAAAAATGTGACCATTGACCTTTGACCAGAACATATTTTTTAGGGCTGTCAGTTTAACGTGTTAATTAGATTAGTTAATTACACTGCAATTTAAGGCGTTATAAAAAATAACGCAGTTAAGTATGAGCGGCAATTCAATGCACGCATTTTAAATTTGGCGTGCGGCGAGCAAATCGCTGCTCCAGCCTTTGAACGGCAAGTTTATTTTTAAAAAGAACGAAGACGGGACGATCAACAAGAACGCCGTGATTTGGAGCTTTTGTCCAAAAGAATTTTCCGATCACCGAAGCTGCTCCAGCCTGACGGATCGTTTGAACGATAAACACGTCCGGACAAGTTCCATCGTTACTGGTGATAGAGTGAGCGTGAGCGCACTTCACCAAACCACAAACCACCAAACTACGCTCGCAGAATTTGGGAAACAATTGAGCAAAGCGACCACATGAAAACTGACAAACTCAATCACAAAGTGGGTTCGATCGTTCGCTCACTCACAATCTCTCTCTCACACACTCTTAAAATGCCATTAATTAGATTTATTAATTACAAATCCTGTAATTAATTAGATCATTTTTTTAATCGCCTGACAGCACTAATATTTTTTGTATTTCTTTACATTTGACCAGTTCTTTTTCTCCTATTTCTCCACCAAAATAACACTTGGACCAGGGGAGGTAGTGTACAAGAGCTACAAATTACGCTCGGCAACACTGAATCGCACCGGTCCTCTCCAAACCCGCGCTCTGGACTATTAATCACTGTCGCGGAACACAAAATGGCCGCCGCTGTGAAGGAGACCTGACATTGGAGATAAACCCGGGTGACATTGTGGAAGTGTCCTTTTGTCCTGTGTGATTAATGCCTCTAATTTGCCTGCTCAGACCGGCCCCTGAAAGGCTGCGCGTTTAGTAGATTTCCCAGCATGCATCGGGGCAAACAGAGTGGACTGACAGTGAGTTAGCGCAGGATTAAAGAGTAGATTATCACATCATAAGCAGTGACGGTTCAGCGATTGAGCCGGATGCCGCGTGCATATGAATGAGCCGTACACAAGTGTGTGTCATGTACTGTTTGTAGATGGGCTTTCAGAGTTCACCAGCGCACTGTAAACCTGGCTTACCATCTGGCCTCCTTTGAGATGTTATTGCTTTGCTTGGAATGTCATGAGTAGAGAATTTGAAGGTCCTATATTATGCAAAATTGACTCAAAAACATACCTGAAGATACTAAAGTTAAAAAAAAAAAAAAAAACATACCTGAAGTTGTGTTTTGTTTTATTCACACATTCGAGTATCAGTTTATTACACTGCAAATTCTCTGATCTGGCCAACATTTTAAAACTCCTATCAAGTTATTACAGGTTACTAGTTCATAAACTGCTTAATTCAAGTGTAGAGGGTGTTTATTTTAAGATAAATTGTCAAGTAATATCATCTTGCTGCATGGACAGATAATTTCACTACTTTTAACCCTTTCTTGCATTGTGACCACATATGTTGTCCAGTGTTGTATAGTAACAAAGTAATAATACTTCACTACTGTACTTAAGTACATTTTGGGAGACTTTGTACTTTGCTTGAGTTTTTAAAAAAATGATAACTTTTACTTTTACTTCACTACATTTCCGAATTTAATTGCATACTTTTACTCCAATACATTTTCAATGTGCCGTTTAGTTACTCGTTACAAAAAAAACCCTCTACTGACTGAAGGAAGTCAGATCGTGCCTGGGCTTGTTCACTACTTGCTCATGACAATCAGCCTACAACTGTTGGTTTCATGCAGCTAGTTTAATCAAACAACATCCCTGATGGAATTACAAATAATGTATTTTGTGCCTGCATTTACTTGCTCATAGGACGGCGTTTCATGGATATCACCAAACCCAATATCTTCGACAGTGCTCCATATGACACAAAACTACCATGGGTGAGCCCAACATGGTGTTTTACAGTAGAATTAAGGGCCCAATTGCAAAAAAAACCTCTTCCTCCAAAAACACTCCTTCAATGGTGTTATGTATGCCTTATTTTCGGCACTGTTATTTAAAAAAAAAAAAAAAAAAAAAAGGTTTTGGGGGGGGGGGGGCATTAAAAAATATTAAATTCAGACTGCCTTTGCTTGATACTTTTACTTGTACTTTTAGTTACATTACTTGAGTACATTTATTTTGGCATTACTTGTCATACTTAAGTACAAGAAGTTCCAGATACTTTAAGACTTTTACTCAAGTAACATTTCAGTCAGTGACTTCGACTTTTACCAAAGTCATTTTTGGGAGGGGAACCTATACTTTTACTTGAGTTTGATTTTCCAGTACTTTATACAACACTGATGTTGTCTGAGTTTAAGTGGGTCAACTGGAAGGAAAACAGACATTTTCACCCCTAAAAGCATGCTGACCACATGCATGCAGCCCTGTAGTTGTATTCTATTGCTGCTAGATGGCCCTGTGATATCCTGTTGCAGAATCAAGATGGCAGCCTCCAGTGGAAGCAGATGAGTTTGACTTTCCCACTTGTCAAGTGCAATAATTCCTCCATGGAGAGGAAAATGAAGGGAAAATCTATATCAGTTTTGTAAAATATTTGTTTTAGAACATGTAGAAGTAGTATTTGGTGATTTTCAAAGAAAAATAAACAAACCAGGAGGTATTTTATCGACTGACCACATATGTGGCCACTATGCATATAGTATTGACCTTATAAATGTCAAATATGTACACATAAGTGGCTAGTATGCATGTAAGTTTTTGTGTACTGTATTAAAGTAATGATATAGTAATAATCTTTCACGATGAAGCAGCTATAGTACGAAAGTTTAGGGGTACATTTTATTGCAATATATTATTATATATTATACTATATAATATATATTATACATTATATATGCACTAAATATTATATATAATATAACAATCTCTATCTGTTTGCATTGGCTAAACAACCAAACACTGCTGAAAGTTGACAAAATTGTTGGTGAAGTTCACAGAATGTCAGTGTTACTTCAGGAAACAATAAATATTTAGCATTTTTTGACATATTTGACATTGTGACACCATGCATTAGCTGCATGGTGGCAACATATGTGACACCCCTAAAACCCCCAATTTAGGAACTTTATTTGATAAAAAAAAGTATGGGATATGTCTAATAATGCAAAAATACATGTCTGATTGGAATTTGGCAGCTCTGGTACAAAAAACGTTTCTATGCAAGAAAGGGTTGAGTCATTTTCTAATAGATTTAAGTGTTTATATCTTAAATTTTGGACAAGCTTCTTTGCACTGTATTAGTCTGTCTGCATCTCCAAAGCACAAAATACTCTGTTCCACCTTATGATGTCATGAAGTGGAACAACATTAAAACATGGAAGAAAGCTTAAAAAAAAGGAAAAAAATACCTCCAATTCTCAATGAGCATGCCATTTGTAATTGATTGTAATTAATTTATTAATAATCATCCAAATAAAACTATTATGTATATTAATACAGTAGTACCTCACTTTACGAAATTAATTCGTTCCAGAAGTGGTTTCGTAACGTGAAAAATTCGTAAGTTGAGTAGCTATTTCAATGGAAAAGGCCTGATCCGTTCCAAGGTTTTTTTTTTTTATGGTGTAACTTTTTTTTATAGTGTAACATTTGTGTTCTGCGTCCTGATTGGAATAAACCAGGTCTAGACCAGAACTAAACCAGGTCTAAACCTGGACTGGACCTGGACTAAACCAGGATTATCCCGGGACATGGCAGTGCCGTTGGAGGAGCGCGTTGCTCCGCGCTCCTTGCGCGTTGCTCCGCGCTACTTGCGCGTTGCTCCGCGCTACTTGCGCGTTGCGCACTAGAGCTAAGGGGCCGAGAAAGACGCACTTTCAGCGGGAATAAGAGCGGGGCGGGGCGGGCTCTGCTTCTATGTGACTTCCAGAGCCGGGGGGCTGACACTGTGAGCTGTGAGCGGGCCGAGCCGAGCCGCGGGCCCGTGCTGTGTCGCTTTGTGATCCTTCAATGTCGGCTCTTCCTATCATTGTGAAGCAGAATTCACCATGTGTTGGATTGTTCACTCACTAATAGGGAACGTGAGCGGGGTTTAGACCGTCGTGAGACAGGTGAGTTTTACCATACTGATCATGTGTTGTTGTGTCTCCGCTCCCCTATATTGAGCCGTGCCCCCCCCCCCCCACGCATGAAAGTTCGAGTGTTTAAACGAGAGAGAAAAGTGTAGAATGTGTGGTGAGGCATTTACAGCCCTAAAACATGTAGAACAATTGCAAAATACAAAGTTGTCCTACCTCGTGGACCTCTCCCACCGCGGGCCACCTCTGGAACCTAACCCCGTGTGTGTTGATAAAGTGTATTTACGTTTCGGGGCGTGCATCTGAGCGCGTATTAATTGAATTTTTGAGATTTGTTGTTTTTAAAGTGCTTTATAAATAAAGTTGGATTGGATTGGATTAGAGATTTCGCGTTTCGTAACTTGAAATTTCATTCGTATCTAGAGACCAAAATTTGACGTGAAGGCGTTTCGTAACTTGAAATTTTCGTTTGTTGGGTCATTCGTAAGGTGAGGTACCACTGTACTATATAGAACTATGCCTATTCTGGCCTTTAAAGGTGCACTATGTAACTTTTATGATAGAGGCCCCACCAGTTGCTTGTTTCCATGGATATGTTATTGCTTTGCCTGCACCGTTCCAAAGTTTGACATTAAACTTTTCAATCTCCATTAAGGCATGCGGGAGATGCCGCCAGACCATTTCAGGTGAGATCTGTGAAGAGGCGAACCCACTCACAGTAAGAAGGCATGTCTTTAAAGTTATTTTTGAGCAATAAAAACACCCATAACTGACTAAATGTATGCTATATAAGTTTAATCCCATATTGTGGAACATTACAGGCAAATGTCTCAATATTTGTGGGCTTTGAACCTGAAAAGTGAGGCTGTTCGCCTTTACACTTAGAATGTATAACTTTAGACAATACTGTATTTATTTTTTAAATGAACATACATTAGAATGACACTCTTTGCCAAATGGACAACTGAATAATTTTATTTATTTATCAATTTTTCATCAATAGATATGGTTCATTTGGTTAAACATAATATCACAACGAGCGTTTTAAGAATTCTAAAACATTTACGCTTTTCAGGCATTGTGAAAAAACAAAACAAAAAACATCACGTGCAGCCCTTCCCTTTAGTCTTCTTTTTCTTCACCTTCTTTAAAGCATCAGTGTGCAGCTCCACTGCTCCATCTCCCCAAAACCATTAGTGCATTTGGGAGACTAAAATGTGCGAAAGGACAAAGAAACCACACAGGGACCTGAAATGAGCCCAGCTGACACAAAGGGAGCAGCCGGGGTAGAAGAGTAAAAGAAAATTATGCTCTGAACTTTCAAATGAACTTTAAAAATGTTTCATGTGTTACATTAGTGTTGAAATCCCCAAGTGTTAGAACGTCCTGCGAACAGCTGCACAGAGAGATTTGGAGCTAAAAGTACTGATGGGCACCATTTTCTTACTGAAGTGCAAATAATGAGTTCCACCAGACTACGCCACTACAGGTGTGAAATTAATTGAGTTGAAGGAAAGTTATTTTGTTTCTCTAACTACAGTTGCTGATGAAAAAGTGTGGTCCCACACAGGGGCGTTCTTTGATGGGGTCCACCTGGGCAATTGCCCTTAGCGCCATCGCGGGGAGGGCGCCGCGGTGGCACGAAGAAGAAGAAAAAAAACACAAAAACGGTGCGGAGCCCGCGCCCGCGGCGCACGGAGCAAGGATCCACGCGAATCCATGTGCGGGGGGTGGGGGGCTGGTGCTGGCTCGTGAAGACAGTTACATGAAGACAGAAGACAGTGAAGACAGTGACGTGAAGACAGAGTAGCGCGAAATGGTTCAGGTATGACAGTCTGACTCTGACCTCTCGCGCTAGGCAACGCTGCGAGCACAGTACAGAGTTTGTTTTAGGGGGATGGGCCAGGGGGTAATCATTCGGATTTCGGTCAGTGTCTTGAGGAGGTCACAGTGTACAGTATGACAAAACAGTCGCGGTGATGGACCGAAAAAGATTGAAGCCATCAGGTGCCCAATTTCGAAAGAAACGGAAAGAAGAGGAGGAGAAGCGAGCAAAAGAAAAAGGCATGCTATCGACTAGTCTTCAAGTTTGACTTCATGATGATGATGTTGTATTAGTTAAACTCCCCTGATGTGATTGTTGATGCATGTTTGCCCTTCCCCCAAGCACGAAAATATTGCTATCATCATTGAATCCTTGAAATCATTTGAAAAAAGGTGTCAGAAAGTGAGAAAAAGTGAAATTAGTTTTTCACAATGGCTTCAGAAAGTGGCTTGATATCTGTGTCACTCTGAAGCAGGGCTCTCAAGTTTTGAGCGGGGTCGTGCGTGAGACTGTAATTTCCGAGGACGGGGGGGGGCGAGTGAACAATTTTTCCCGAGGAGCGGGGGGGGGGGGCGCTTGAATTGCGTGTGAGGGCCCTGTTTGTCTAAAGAGCAAACTTAAACTACAAAGCAACTAATGAGAGTTATATAAATGAAGTTACCTGATGGTTCTCAGTTTGTTTTATCATCACCGCACTTTGTCAGTGTGCGCTGAGAGAGGCGGGGAGGAGGGACCGGGGCGGGGCAGTGTTGCCAACTTAGCGACCCCCCTACTTTCTGGACCCCTCTAGCGAGAAAATTTGACAAAAGCGACTAGTGACAAATCTAGCAACTTTTTTGGTGATCAGAGGCTCCAAGATCGCGGGAGGGGGAAAAAATAATTGCGCAGTTTTCTCTCTTTCCCCGTTCAGAGAAAGAGACAGAGGGACCA